>OZ024823.1:88430256-88898077 GCA_964016985.1 Anodontia alba
CATGGGTAGTTCGAGCCACTGAGAGTTAATCATGGCATCAGGTCAGGAAGCAAATAGCTATAATTTAGGGAAATCTTTTGGATTTTCTACACGGTGATTGTATGTTGAGTGCACTCATTAGAATCGCCTCGATGAGGCGATTCAAATGAGTGAATTTTCATATCTTAGTTGTCCTAAAGTGAAAATATGATGCTTTCCTTCAGTTTCGAAAACTTTTTGAGAAATCGAAAAAATTGAAGTTTTTCCCCACCCCGGCCCTAGGGACATTTTTTGCGCATTTCACTCTTTGGCTGCTTTTCCATCCAAATGAGTGAATTTTCATATCTTAGTTGTCCTAAAGTGAAAATATGATGCTTTCCTTCAGTTTCGAAAACTTTTTGAGAAATCGAAAAAATTGAAGTTTTTCCCCACCCCGGCCCTAGGGACATTTTTTGCGCATTTCACTCTTTGGCTGCTTTTCCATCCAAATGAGTGAATTTTCATATCTTAGTTGTCCTAAAGTGAAAATATGATGCTTTCCTTCAGTTTCGAAAACTTTTGAGAAATCGAAAAAATTGAAGTTTTTCCCCACCCCGGCCCTAGGGACATTTTTTGCGCATTTCACTCTTTGGCTGCTTTTCCATCCAAATGAGTGAATTTTCATATCTTAGTTGTCCTAAAGTGAAAATATGATGCTTTCCTTCAGTTTCGAAAACTTTTTGAGAAATCGAAAAAATTGAAGTTTTTCCCCACCCCGGCCCTAGGGACATTTTTTGCGCATTTCACTCTTTGGCTGCTTTTCCATCCAAATGAGTGAATTTTCATATCTTAGTTGTCCTAAAGTGAAAATATGATGCTTTCCTTCAGTTTCGAAAACTTTTTGAGAAATCGAAAAAATTGAAGTTTTTCCCCACCCCGGCCCTAGGGACATTTTTTGCGCATTTCACTCTTTGGCTGCTTTTCCATCCAAATGAGTGAATTTTCATATCTTAGTTGTCCTAAAGTGAAAATATGATGCTTTCCTTCAGTTTCGAAAACTTTTTGAGAAATCGAAAAAATTGAAGTTTTTCCCCACCCCGGCCCTAGGGACATTTTTTGCGCATTTCACTCTTTGGCTGCTTTTCCATCCAAATGAGTGAATTTTCATATCTTAGTTGTCCTAAAGTGAAAATATGATGCTTTCCTTCAGTTTCGAAAACTTTTTGAGAAATCGAAAAAATTGAAGTTTTTCCCCACCCCGGCCCTAGGGACATTTTTTGCGCATTTCACTCTTTGGCTGCTTTTCCATCCAAATGAGTGAATTTTCATATCTTAGTTGTCCTAAAGTGAAAATATGATGCTTTCCTTCAGTTTCGAAAACTTTTTGAGAAATCGAAAAAATTGAAGTTTTTCCCCACCCCGGCCCTAGGGACATTTTTTGCGCATTTCACTCTTTGGCTGCTTTTCCATCCAAATGAGTGAATTTTCATATCTTAGTTGTCCTAAAGTGAAAATATGATGCTTTCCTTCAGTTTCGAAAACTTTTTGAGAAATCGAAAAAATTGAAGTTTTTCCCCACCCCGGCCCTAGGGACATTTTTTGCGCATTTCACTCTTTGGCTGCTTTTCCATCCAAATGAGTGAATTTTCATATCTTAGTTGTCCTAAAGTGAAAATATGATGCTTTCCTTCAGTTTCGAAAACTTTTTGAGAAATCGAAAAAATTGAAGTTTTTCCCCACCCCGGCCCTAGGGACATTTTTTGCGCATTTCACTCTTTGGCTGCTTTTCCATCCAAATGAGTGAATTTTCATATCTTAGTTGTCCTAAAGTGAAAATATGATGCTTTCCTTCAGTTTCGAAAACTTTTTGAGAAATCGAAAAAATTGAAGTTTTTCCCCACCCCGGCCCTAGGGACATTTTTTGCGCATTTCACTCTTTGGCTGCTTTTCCATCCAAATGAGTGAATTTTCATATCTTAGTTGTCCTAAAGTGAAAATATGATGCTTTCCTTCAGTTTCGAAAACTTTTTGAGAAATCGAAAAAATTGAAGTTTTTCCCCACCCCGGCCCTAGGGACATTTTTTGCGCATTTCACTCTTTGGCTGCTTTTCCATCCAAATGAGTGAATTTTCATATCTTAGTTGTCCTAAAGTGAAAATATGATGCTTTCCTTCAGTTTCGAAAACTTTTTGAGAAATCGAAAAAATTGAAGTTTTTCCCCACCCCGGCCCTAGGGACATTTTTTGCGCATTTCACTCTTTGGCTGCTTTTCCATCCAAATGAGTGAATTTTCATATCTTAGTTGTCCTAAAGTGAAAATATGATGCTTTCCTTCAGTTTCGAAAACTTTTTGAGAAATCGAAAAAATTGAAGTTTTTCCCCACCCCGGCCCTAGGGACATTTTTTGCGCATTTCACTCTTTGGCTGCTTTTCCATCCAAATGAGTGAATTTTCATATCTTAGTTGTCCTAAAGTGAAAATATGATGCTTTCCTTCAGTTTCGAAAACTTTTTGAGAAATCGAAAAAATTGAAGTTTTTCCCCACCCCGGCCCTCTAGGGACATTTTTTGCGCATTTCACTCTTTGGCTGCTTTTCCATCCAAATGAGTGAATTTTCATATCTTAGTTGTCCTAAAGTGAAAATATGATGCTTTCCTTCAGTTTCGAAAACTTTTTGAGAAATCGAAAAAATTGAAGTTTTTCCCCACCCCGGCCCTAGGGACATTTTTTGCGCATTTCACTCTTTGGCTGCTTTTCCATCCAAATGAGTGAATTTTCATATCTTAGTTGTCCTAAAGTGAAAATATGATGCTTTCCTTCAGTTTCGAAAACTTTTTGAGAAATCGAAAAATTGAAGTTTTTCCCCACCCCGGCCCTAGGGACATTTTTTGCGCATTTCACTCTTTGGCTGCTTTTCCATCCAAATGAGTGAATTTTCATATCTTAGTTGTCCTAAAGTGAAAATATGATGCTTTCCTTCAGTTTCGAAAACTTTTTGAGAAATCGAAAAATTGAAGTTTTTCCCCACCCCGGCCCTAGGGACATTTTTTGCGCATTTCACTCTTTGGCTGCTTTTCCATCCAA
The DNA here is from genome assembly GCA_964016985.1 of Anodontia alba. NCBI lineage: Eukaryota > Metazoa > Mollusca > Bivalvia > Lucinida > Lucinidae > Anodontia > Anodontia alba. The sequence goes on from OZ024823.1 coordinate 88,433,299, forward strand.
ATGAGTGAATTTTCATATCTTAGTTGTCCTAAAGTGAAAATATGATGCTTTCCTTCAGTTTCGAAAACTTTTTGAGAAATCGAAAAAATTGAAGTTTTTCCCCACCCCGGCCCTAGGGACATTTTTTGCGCATTTCACTCTTTGGCTGCTTTTCCATCCAAATGAGTGAATTTTCATATCTTAGTTGTCCTAAAGTGAAAATATGATGCTTTCCTTCAGTTTCGAAAACTTTTTGAGAAATCGAAAAAATTGAAGTTTTTCCCCACCCCGGCCCTAGGGACATTTTTTGCGCATTTCACTCTTTGGCTGCTTTTCCATCCAAATGAGTGAATTTTCATATCTTAGTTGTCCTAAAGTGAAAATATGATGCTTTCCTTCAGTTTCGAAAACTTTTTGAGAAATCGAAAAAATTGAAGTTTTTCCCCACCCCGGCCCTAGGGACATTTTTTGCGCATTTCACTCTTTGGCTGCTTTTCCATCCAAATGAGTGAATTTTCATATCTTAGTTGTCCTAAAGTGAAAATATGATGCTTTCCTTCAGTTTCGAAAACTTTTTGAGAAATCGAAAAAATTGAAGTTTTTCCCCACCCCGGCCCTAGGGACATTTTTTGCGCATTTCACTCTTTGGCTGCTTTTCCATCCAAATGAGTGAATTTTCATATCTTAGTTGTCCTAAAGTGAAAATATGATGCTTTCCTTCAGTTTCGAAAACTTTTTGAGAAATCGAAAAAATTGAAGTTTTTCCCCACCCCGGCCCTAGGGACATTTTTTGCGCATTTCACTCTTTGGCTGCTTTTCCATCCAAATGAGTGAATTTTCATATCTTAGTTGTCCTAAAGTGAAAATATGATGCTTTCCTTCAGTTTCGAAAACTTTTTGAGAAATCGAAAAAATTGAAGTTTTTCCCCACCCCGGCCCTAGGGACATTTTTTGCGCATTTCACTCTTTGGCTGCTTTTCCATCCAAATGAGTGAATTTTCATATCTTAGTTGTCCTAAAGTGAAAATATGATGCTTTCCTTCAGTTTCGAAAACTTTTTGAGAAATCGAAAAAATTGAAGTTTTTCCCCACCCCGGCCCTAGGGACATTTTTTGCGCATTTCACTCTTTGGCTGCTTTTCCATCCAAATGAGTGAATTTTCATATCTTAGTTGTCCTAAAGTGAAAATATGATGCTTTCCTTCAGTTTCGAAAACTTTTTGAGAAATCGAAAAAATTGAAGTTTTTCCCCACCCCGGCCCTAGGGACATTTTTTGCGCATTTCACTCTTTGGCTGCTTTTCCATCCAAATGAGTGAATTTTCATATCTTAGTTGTCCTAAAGTGAAAATATGATGCTTTCCTTCAGTTTCGAAAACTTTTTGAGAAATCGAAAAAATTGAAGTTTTTCCCCACCCCGGCCCTAGGGACATTTTTTGCGCATTTCACTCTTTGGCTGCTTTTCCATCCAAATGAGTGAATTTTCATATCTTAGTTGTCCTAAAGTGAAAATATGATGCTTTCCTTCAGTTTCGAAAACTTTTTGAGAAATCGAAAAAATTGAAGTTTTTCCCCACCCCGGCCCTAGGGACATTTTTTGCGCATTTCACTCTTTGGCTGCTTTTCCATCCAAATGAGTGAATTTTCATATCTTAGTTGTCCTAAAGTGAAAATATGATGCTTTCCTTCAGTTTCGAAAACTTTTTGAGAAATCGAAAAAATTGAAGTTTTTCCCCACCCCGGCCCTAGGGACATTTTTTGCGCATTTCACTCTTTGGCTGCTTTTCCATCCAAATGAGTGAATTTTCATATCTTAGTTGTCCTAAAGTGAAAATATGATGCTTTCCTTCAGTTTCGAAAACTTTTTGAGAAATCGAAAAAATTGAAGTTTTTCCCCACCCCGGCCCTAGGGACATTTTTTGCGCATTTCACTCTTTGGCTGCTTTTCCATCCAAATGAGTGAATTTTCATATCTTAGTTGTCCTAAAGTGAAAATATGATGCTTTCCTTCAGTTTCGAAAACTTTTTGAGAAATCGAAAAAATTGAAGTTTTTCCCCACCCCGGCCCTAGGGACATTTTTTGCGCATTTCACTCTTTGGCTGCTTTTCCATCCAAATGAGTGAATTTTCATATCTTAGTTGTCCTAAAGTGAAAATATGATGCTTTCCTTCAGTTTCGAAAACTTTTTGAGAAATCGAAAAAATTGAAGTTTTTCCCCACCCCGGCCCTAGGGACATTTTTTGCGCATTTCACTCTTTGGCTGCTTTTCCATCCAAATGAGTGAATTTTCATATCTTAGTTGTCCTAAAGTGAAAATATGATGCTTTCCTTCAGTTTCGAAAACTTTTTGAGAAATCGAAAAAATTGAAGTTTTTCCCCACCCCGGCCCTAGGGACATTTTTTGCGCATTTCACTCTTTGGCTGCTTTTCCATCCAAATGAGTGAATTTTCATATCTTAGTTGTCCTAAAGTGAAAATATGATGCTTTCCTTCAGTTTCGAAAACTTTTTGAGAAATCGAAAAAATTGAAGTTTTTCCCCACCCCGGCCCTAGGGACATTTTTTGCGCATTTCACTCTTTGGCTGCTTTTCCATCCAAATGAGTGAATTTTCATATCTTAGTTGTCCTAAAGTGAAAATATGATGCTTTCCTTCAGTTTCGAAAACTTTTTGAGAAATCGAAAAAATTGAAGTTTTTCCCCACCCCGGCCCTAGGGACATTTTTTGCGCATTTCACTCTTTGGCTGCTTTTCCATCCAAATGAGTGAATTTTCATATCTTAGTTGTCCTAAAGTGAAAATATGATGCTTTCCTTCAGTTTCGAAAACTTTTTGAGAAATCGAAAAAATTGAAGTTTTTCCCCACCCCGGCCCTAGGGACATTTTTTGCGCATTTCACTCTTTGGCTGCTTTTCCATCCAAATGAGTGAATTTTCATATCTTAGTTGTCCTAAAGTGAAAATATGATGCTTTCCTTCAGTTTCGAAAACTTTTTGAGAAATCGAAAAAATTGAAGTTTTTCCCCACCCCGGCCCTAGGGACATTTTTTGCGCATTTCACTCTTTGGCTGCTTTTCCATCCAAATGAGTGAATTTTCATATCTTAGTTGTCCTAAAGTGAAAATATGATGCTTTCCTTCAGTTTCGAAAACTTTTTGAGAAATCGAAAAAATTGAAGTTTTTCCCCACCCCGGCCCTAGGGACATTTTTTGCGCATTTCACTCTTTGGCTGCTTTTCCATCCAAATGAGTGAATTTTCATATCTTAGTTGTCCTAAAGTGAAAATATGATGCTTTCCTTCAGTTTCGAAAACTTTTTGAGAAATCGAAAAAATTGAAGTTTTTCCCCACCCCGGCCCTAGGGACATTTTTTGCGCATTTCACTCTTTGGCTGCTTTTCCATCCAAATGAGTGAATTTTCATATCTTAGTTGTCCTAAAGTGAAAATATGATGCTTTCCTTCAGTTTCGAAAACTTTTTGAGAAATCGAAAAAATTGAAGTTTTTCCCCACCCCGGCCCTAGGGACATTTTTTGCGCATTTCACTCTTTGGCTGCTTTTCCATCCAAATGAGTGAATTTTCATATCTTAGTTGTCCTAAAGTGAAAATATGATGCTTTCCTTCAGTTTCGAAAACTTTTTGAGAAATCGAAAAAATTGAAGTTTTTCCCCACCCCGGCCCTAGGGACATTTTTTGCGCATTTCACTCTTTGGCTGCTTTTCCATCCAAATGAGTGAATTTTCATATCTTAGTTGTCCTAAAGTGAAAATATGATGCTTTCCTTCAGTTTCGAAAACTTTTTGAGAAATCGAAAAAATTGAAGTTTTTCCCCACCCCGGCCCTAGGGACATTTTTTGCGCATTTCACTCTTTGGCTGCTTTTCCATCCAAATGAGTGAATTTTCATATCTTAGTTGTCCTAAAGTGAAAATATGATGCTTTCCTTCAGTTTCGAAAACTTTTTGAGAAATCGAAAAAATTGAAGTTTTTCCCCACCCCGGCCCTAGGGACATTTTTTGCGCATTTCACTCTTTGGCTGCTTTTCCATCCAAATGAGTGAATTTTCATATCTTAGTTGTCCTAAAGTGAAAATATGATGCTTTCCTTCAGTTTCGAAAACTTTTTGAGAAATCGAAAAAATTGAAGTTTTTCCCCACCCCGGCCCTAGGGACATTTTTTGCGCATTTCACTCTTTGGCTGCTTTTCCATCCAAATGAGTGAATTTTCATATCTTAGTTGTCCTAAAGTGAAAATATGATGCTTTCCTTCAGTTTCGAAAACTTTTTGAGAAATCGAAAAAATTGAAGTTTTTCCCCACCCCGGCCCTAGGGACATTTTTTGCGCATTTCACTCTTTGGCTGCTTTTCCATCCAAATGAGTGAATTTTCATATCTTAGTTGTCCTAAAGTGAAAATATGATGCTTTCCTTCAGTTTCGAAAACTTTTTGAGAAATCGAAAAAATTGAAGTTTTTCCCCACCCCGGCCCTAGGGACATTTTTTGCGCATTTCACTCTTTGGCTGCTTTTCCATCCAAATGAGTGAATTTTCATATCTTAGTTGTCCTAAAGTGAAAATATGATGCTTTCCTTCAGTTTCGAAAACTTTTTGAGAAATCGAAAAAATTGAAGTTTTTCCCCACCCCGGCCCTAGGGACATTTTTTGCGCATTTCACTCTTTGGCTGCTTTTCCATCCAAATGAGTGAATTTTCATATCTTAGTTGTCCTAAAGTGAAAATATGATGCTTTCCTTCAGTTTCGAAAACTTTTTGAGAAATCGAAAAAATTGAAGTTTTTCCCCACCCCGGCCCTAGGGACATTTTTTGCGCATTTCACTCTTTGGCTGCTTTTCCATCCAAATGAGTGAATTTTCATATCTTAGTTGTCCTAAAGTGAAAATATGATGCTTTCCTTCAGTTTCGAAAACTTTTTGAGAAATCGAAAAAATTGAAGTTTTTCCCCACCCCGGCCCTAGGGACATTTTTTGCGCATTTCACTCTTTGGCTGCTTTTCCATCCAAATGAGTGAATTTTCATATCTTAGTTGTCCTAAAGTGAAAATATGATGCTTTCCTTCAGTTTCGAAAACTTTTTGAGAAATCGAAAAAATTGAAGTTTTTCCCCACCCCGGCCCTAGGGACATTTTTTGCGCATTTCACTCTTTGGCTGCTTTTCCATCCAAATGAGTGAATTTTCATATCTTAGTTGTCCTAAAGTGAAAATATGATGCTTTCCTTCAGTTTCGAAAACTTTTTGAGAAATCGAAAAAATTGAAGTTTTTCCCCACCCCGGCCCTAGGGACATTTTTTGCGCATTTCACTCTTTGGCTGCTTTTCCATCCAAATGAGTGAATTTTCATATCTTAGTTGTCCTAAAGTGAAAATATGATGCTTTCCTTCAGTTTCGAAAACTTTTTGAGAAATCGAAAAAATTGAAGTTTTTCCCCACCCCGGCCCTAGGGACATTTTTTGCGCATTTCACTCTTTGGCTGCTTTTCCATCCAAATGAGTGAATTTTCATATCTTAGTTGTCCTAAAGTGAAAATATGATGCTTTCCTTCAGTTTCGAAAACTTTTTGAGAAATCGAAAAAATTGAAGTTTTTCCCCACCCCGGCCCTAGGGACATTTTTTGCGCATTTCACTCTTTGGCTGCTTTTCCATCCAAATGAGTGAATTTTCATATCTTAGTTGTCCTAAAGTGAAAATATGATGCTTTCCTTCAGTTTCGAAAACTTTTTGAGAAATCGAAAAAATTGAAGTTTTTCCCCACCCCGGCCCTAGGGACATTTTTTGCGCATTTCACTCTTTGGCTGCTTTTCCATCCAAATGAGTGAATTTTCATATCTTAGTTGTCCTAAAGTGAAAATATGATGCTTTCCTTCAGTTTCGAAAACTTTTTGAGAAATCGAAAAAATTGAAGTTTTTCCCCACCCCGGCCCTAGGGACATTTTTTGCGCATTTCACTCTTTGGCTGCTTTTCCATCCAAATGAGTGAATTTTCATATCTTAGTTGTCCTAAAGTGAAAATATGATGCTTTCCTTCAGTTTCGAAAACTTTTTGAGAAATCGAAAAAATTGAAGTTTTTCCCCACCCCGGCCCTAGGGACATTTTTTGCGCATTTCACTCTTTGGCTGCTTTTCCATCCAAATGAGTGAATTTTCATATCTTAGTTGTCCTAAAGTGAAAATATGATGCTTTCCTTCAGTTTCGAAAACTTTTTGAGAAATCGAAAAAATTGAAGTTTTTCCCCACCCCGGCCCTAGGGACATTTTTTGCGCATTTCACTCTTTGGCTGCTTTTCCATCCAAATGAGTGAATTTTCATATCTTAGTTGTCCTAAAGTGAAAATATGATGCTTTCCTTCAGTTTCGAAAACTTTTTGAGAAATCGAAAAAATTGAAGTTTTTCCCCACCCCGGCCCTAGGGACATTTTTTGCGCATTTCACTCTTTGGCTGCTTTTCCATCCAAATGAGTGAATTTTCATATCTTAGTTGTCCTAAAGTGAAAATATGATGCTTTCCTTCAGTTTCGAAAACTTTTTGAGAAATCGAAAAAATTGAAGTTTTTCCCCACCCCGGCCCTAGGGACATTTTTTGCGCATTTCACTCTTTGGCTGCTTTTCCATCCAAATGAGTGAATTTTCATATCTTAGTTGTCCTAAAGTGAAAATATGATGCTTTCCTTCAGTTTCGAAAACTTTTTGAGAAATCGAAAAAATTGAAGTTTTTCCCCACCCCGGCCCTAGGGACATTTTTTGCGCATTTCACTCTTTGGCTGCTTTTCCATCCAAATGAGTGAATTTTCATATCTTAGTTGTCCTAAAGTGAAAATATGATGCTTTCCTTCAGTTTCGAAAACTTTTTGAGAAATCGAAAAAATTGAAGTTTTTCCCCACCCCGGCCCTAGGGACATTTTTTGCGCATTTCACTCTTTGGCTGCTTTTCCATCCAAATGAGTGAATTTTCATATCTTAGTTGTCCTAAAGTGAAAATATGATGCTTTCCTTCAGTTTCGAAAACTTTTTGAGAAATCGAAAAAATTGAAGTTTTTCCCCACCCCGGCCCTAGGGACATTTTTTGCGCATTTCACTCTTTGGCTGCTTTTCCATCCAAATGAGTGAATTTTCATATCTTAGTTGTCCTAAAGTGAAAATATGATGCTTTCCTTCAGTTTCGAAAACTTTTTGAGAAATCGAAAAAATTGAAGTTTTTCCCCACCCCGGCCCTAGGGACCTAAACTTCAAATTTTTTTCTCTTTGCTAATTACATATAAGCAAACAAATGATATAGTTGAGCCATATAGACCATACCTGGCGAATGATCAGGATCTACAGTGTTTGTCAATCATTTTTTATCATGTCACTCTAAATAGTGTAAAGCCTGATCAGATCTTAAAGAAGCAATATGATGACTAATTTGGGTCTGCTCTTATATAATTTATGCTCTTCTTTTCTTCGTGGCATGAGTCATATACAAGCGTGTCTATGCGTATATTATCTGTCTATAGTTAGAACAAAAGAGGTCCATGAATCCATACATAATATCGGTTAAAATGAACCAGTAATAAACATTTACATCAAATACTGACACTGATCGTCAGATATTTTAGCTGCAATTCTCATGAAGGTCCCATTATGTCCTTAAACGAGGTAAAAACAAACATTACCACACTTTAAAAATGATTTCATTACGAAAACACGCCTATTCAAATATATTGAAATTTTACAACCAAAAAAAAAGGAAAATTTTCAGATAAAAAATTCTGATATTTTTCATAATTCTATTGAAAACAGATTGAATTCTATTGAAAACAGATTGTGGGTACTCGTTAGAACCGCCTCGGCGAGGCGGTTCTAATGAGTACCCACAATCTATGTTTTTGAGCAGAAATAAGAAAAAATGTATACCCTGTAAACCCCAGTTTTACCATTTAAAAGTGGGGTTTAAGGGGGTCAAAATTATATAAGTATGTTTTCGTGATGATATATATATATATTAACAAACACGAACAACAAGAAGCTCTGTCACACACGTCACATACTACACTAAACATGAATGTTTGCTCTACATGTATATATAAAGATGCAACAGTTTAGTTTTGTAAGTAAGGCGAGTGTCAAATAAAAATATGCACACTAAGAAACAAATCGGTCACAGCAATCGTTCCCAAAATAGTGAACTCTACTTCATATAATGTACAGGCATTAAATATTTGTATGGCTCGTACATATCATACGAACGCTTCACACTGAGCTATCCCATTACGAAAACAAGCCTATTCAAATATATTGAAAATTTCAATACCAAAAGGTGAAAATTTTCAGATAAAAAATTTGATATTTTTCATATTTCTGCTCAAAACATAGATTGTGGGTTCTCGTTAGAACCGCCTCATCGAGGCTGTTCTAACGAGTACCCACAATTTATGTTTCTGAGCAGAAATAAGAAAATTAATGTCTATCCCTGTAAACCGCAGTTTTTCTGTATAAAAGTGGGGTTTAAGGGGGTCAAAACTGCATAGGCGTGTTTTCGTGATGCACAGGATACATATACGTACAGTTGTACACAAAAGTAACATATGAAAATTTTCATATTCTACATACATATGTATGCGTACAGCTGTAGGCAAACGTAACAATGTGTTACGAAAACGTACAACTGTACGCAAACGCAATACATCTGTTACGTATTCGTATATGACATATGCACATTCACAAAGCTAAATTCTGTCGGATGAGTGACATTGTAGACCCTGAAGAGGCGCCGCGTGTTGCCGCGTCTGATCTTGATTTATACAGTATGTTTATCCCTATCCGTCCAGGGCAAATATGTAAGTGGTATCTTGCAAATTAGTATTCCCCCTGAAAACATAGGTACCACTGCGGGCACATATAATCTATACAACGTCATCTCAACGTTGATGCAGCGTCATGACTGGGACAGTACAAGCAGATCTCGATTAAAACGACTGTTTAATATCGTATGCTATTTATTGAATTTAATATCTTCTATTACTCTGGGGGTGTGCTTAGGATATGTTTTAAACATTTACACAAGGAAGGTAACATATGGAAAAAAGAGGCTAGCTCCTCTCTTGCATAGTCAGGTAGCAAGGCTTTATAGATCGATATTTTAAATGTTTCTGTAACTGTGTTCAGATCACGTTGAAATAATCGATTCATGTTCATTCACCTAAGTTAAGCAATGTCTAGCCAGTTAGTACTTGGATGGGTGACCACCTCAGAATACCAAATGCTCATAATCTTTTTCCGTCTTTTTCCTTTTTTTTTTTTTTTTTTTTCTCTTTTTCTTTAATATACTTTACCATGAGTATTGAGACACCACCTTATCTACTTACCATAAATGGTCCATTCTACTACCCATTAATGTTTCTAAATTATTGCTGTATGTATGGCAAACAGTGTAGACCCTGATCAGACGCTATATTCTGTGGCGTCGATCTGGGTCTACACTGTCTGAAAAGGTCAATCTCTCAATACCTAGAGTTATTATGGTAAATTGTGGTAATCAGATAAAGTTATTATAGTTAACCCTGGAAAACAGAACGCATAAAAGCATGCTAAGTGGAGTCTCGTTATATATAATTTTCAGCCAATATAATACATATCAAAATGATACTGTGTAACAGCAAAGTATATTTACTATTCAGTCTCGTTTATCAATTTCACGCATGTATTTCAAACTAGTGTTTCTCTGTGCACCTATTATGTCATATTCTGAATGGACTGAGTGAAACAAAATTATTACAAACTGTTGTTGAACTAGTTTGTTCAGGCAGGTCTGTCCAAATACATTGGTTACATACAATGCATAACAATCGCAGAGAAGGATTTGTAAATCTTTTTCCTGCACACAATCCCCTATTTTTAAACCTTATTGGTTAGACATAAAAACACATTTTTTTCCTTCATTGACTAGACCCCCCTCTCATGATCAGCCCTAATATACAGTCCTGATAACAGAGCGCACATCAAAGGCTTATCTTATCTAAGTGATTATGTGGTCAATATAAGGATGTCCAGTCTCCTTAGGTGGGGCCTTATAAGGGGTTATTCATATTATTGAGAAGTATTCAATATGTTACTTTAGCACAAAATAAATTCATTTGCAAATTTTGCATTTAATTTGTTGATTTGTATTGTATCATTTTATTATTTATTGACTTGTTTATTTACTTTTTGATAGTTTTTTTTTTCTAAAATATAAAAAAAAATGTTTTTTTCTTGCATTGTGAAAAAAATACAAATAAACCGAAATAGAAATACAAAATTGAAAGTTTATTTATCTATTTTTTTTTTTCTAAACTAAATAAGAACACGTCACAATCTGAATCCTTATCCTACTGACGGAGCACTATATAATAAATCTGGTAGGAAATTTAAAAAAAATAATTGTATCCAAAAATGTGAATATTTATTTTCTGCAATCACGTAAACTGAATTTTCTGAAACACAGTTATTTCTACACACTAACCTGTATGTTGAGTGAAGATTCAGATCAGCCTGCACATCCAAGTCTTCACTGAGTGTATTTTGCAGAAATTACAGTGATTTGTTTGTTTAGTACCTGTCAAAAACTGAAATTCTTTTTCCGTTGTATATTGCATTTTTATGACAAAACATGTTTCCAGTACTTTCAGTAATCAATCATTATTTACTAAAAGCAGAAGGGCATTGTTATTACTCACTGAACTGCTGGGAAAGAAAGAAGAATAAAGAAACATTTTTTCTTATTTTTTTTCCTGAAAATAGGATTTGACATTTCATGCAAATTGTCTCGACCATTTGCATAAAATGACAACTCCTATTTTATGGGGAAAAAAATCTTATTAATTTGTGGTCTGCTGAATCCGTCCATAGCGTGGTAATAATTTTCAAATGTCTGTGTGAAAAAAATGTTACAAAATTATGCTTTTCCTAAACAATGGATTTATTTATTTCACTCTTTTCAGTGATTATCTTTTGACGAAGCTACTAAAATAGTACTACATGAAATTTATGCAAATATGAAACAGATAAAGAGGACATTTGACGATACAGAGGCATAAGTATCTGTATTTCTCCATAAAATATGTTGTTGGTATTCACTAGAGCTGCTTGGAGATGCGATTCTGATGAATAACAACCGGCTATATTTTATTGCATTAAAAGAAAAAAAAATCAAATTATCACCAAAGAACCCATCTTACTTGTTTCTCTGTCTTCATCATAAACTTAGCTGATATCAAACCTAATTTCCCCTTCTCAGGCCCCTACCTATAAGGGTGGCCAAAGTCACCAAGGACTTCTTATCCTTATCTGCTTATGGTCATTAGGGTATAATGCGATCCAAAATGTGTCTTTTAAGTTCAGTGGCGGATCCAGGATGATTTCTGAAAGGGTTCGATTTGATCAAATTACCGTACATGTATTCGGAAAGACAGACCTGAGCAAACAATGAAGACCTAGGTCAGACGCCGCGTTTTACGGCGTCTGCTCAAGGTCTACACTGTTTGCCTCTCAACCAGCATTTTACACACATTTATAGATAGCAAAATGAACTTGTCGAACAATAGTATAAGGTACAGAGTCAGGGAGTGATATGTCGGGTAATTTCGGTATCCCAAATCTATCACATTTATCCAAAGTTTCTCATGAAAAATGAAATAATTGTGTATCAAAGAGAGGTTCGACTGAACGTCGCTCCAACCCCCTTCCCCTCCACCCCCACTTCCCCTCCCCTTCCACCCCCTCCCACCCACCCCGAACCGCCTCTGAATCCTCACCAGTAGTTTGTTTTACCAAATTACTCTGGAGCTGAGTGTAGCAATATGAATCACAGCATCCGGAAACATACCTTCGAATATCTGCTCGCAGCAAAGATTCAGGTCAGCCTCCGCATTCATGCAGTCTGATCACAAGTTTCCCTTCTCATTTTGGATAGATGTGTGGACTCGCAGGCAGATGTGACCTCTTTTGGTACACATGCCAGAAGGTAAGTTTTCCCCAGAAAACACAACGTTGCAGCGACGTTGTAACGACGTTGTGTGTTTGCTGGGTCTCACGTTGCGGCTCAATTATAACCCATCTCCTTCGCATCCACTAGTATATACCTTACATTCCCACAGTGTAAACAGGCATGTGAATGTGGGTAACCAACCTCATCAGTAAAATGTAAACGCTATAACCACCCAATTAGGATCCTTCAGAATATAAGTACCCTAATTGCCAACAGCGTAAGCAGGCCTGTGATTGTAACCAACCTCATCAGTAAAACGTATGACCATTCCCTTCCCCTTCGGATCAATCAGTCACAGCTCCAGATAAGAGGGGGTATCCACATATGATTTTTCATATTTCTAAACAAAACTTACGTAGTGGGTACTCATTAGAAGCGCCTCGTCGAACTAATGAATATCCACAATATGTTTTCGCCGAGAAATAAGAAAAAACTATCAGTATTTTCGGTTGAAGAAAGTATCTTATCTGGTACCATATATATGCCCACTGTTCAAACAGGACTCATTTCCAATGACTGTCAGTATAACCAAACTCATCGCTCATCGAGTAAGATGTTTGAATTTCAGACAACCGTATGATTTCAGAATTCTGACATGTGCACCCAACGATGACTCAAATCAGCCTGCGCTGTTGGATCGGAGTCTCCGTCCTTCAAATGAAGAAACTTTGCATCATTTGCTATCCAAAATGCGCCAAGTGTGAAGATTCTGATCAAATGAATCTTCGCTGGGCGCACTTGTCTCCAGGTACACTGAACCCTCCTTACAACGCCAGCATTTGTTCCCAAAGATGTTGCCATTATAATGAATTTGCTGTTGTAAAGAATCCTTAATGGACAGAATGATATGTAAGAAATGTATTGTTTTGTTCTTATTTCCTCACAGAACATATGTTTTGGATATTTGTTAGAATCGCCTCGCTGAGGCGATTCTAACAAATATCCAAACATATGTTGCTTTAAAGTATTAAATACAATATTATTGCATGATTTGTGACTAAATGTTACCTCTTCAGCGACGGTTTGTGACAGTGGTATCGTCATTATTGCGAATTTTATCGTTGTATCGAGTGTCGGTATAAAGAGGGTTGTCTGTACCTTTTTTCTGTTGCAGCGGTTCATTTGAAACTACTGTAATAATCATCACGTAAAAATGCCAATATAATTTTGACTCCCTTAAACCCCACTTTTATATATTAAAACTGGGGTTTACAGGGGTATACATTATTTTTCTTATTTCTGCTCAAAAACATAGATTGTTGGTACTCATTAGAACCGCCTCGCTGAGGCGGTTCTAACGAGTACCCACAATCTATGAGCGGAAATATAAAAAAATTATCAGACTTTTTTTCTATGAAAATTTTCAGTTTTTGGTGGTAAAATTTTCAGTGTAATTCAATAGGCATATTTTCGTAATGTGGTATCATGTTTTTGATATTTCTGAGTATCAGAATACTTCAAATTACTGGCTACCAGTGCAGTGTTGTAAATTGAATCGTTCTAACATAATTTAGGCGTTGCATCATTTTATAACGGACTATTCCTCGCCTTTTGCGGTACTTTAGAATCCCTGGCACCAGGGCAGAAAGAAATATATCCACTAAATCGAAATTATCGAAACTAATCGACCATTTCAGTCCGACAGACCAAAATCAATGCCTGTGCAAAAAGTGTAAATGCTAATGAGATGGCTTTTTGTTTTGCGTTTCAGTCTTTAGATTTAAACCCCTATTTGCATCAATGGACAAGTCCAAATTCAAGAAATGAAGAGTCCACATAAAAGAATTAAGGTATATGCTAAACGATTACAGTTTCAACAGCAGCGCTTGTGCAATGTTATCCTATTAAACCTACCATTACTAAAGAAAAGGATATATATATATATATCATCCTTGCTAAATTCCTATCAAATGAAACAAAAACTGATTAAAAGCCTTTGACCCACTTACAATCAACCTACATTAAGAAATACCCAGTGGACACATGACGATTATACAACGTCGTATTAATGTATCGAGGTTAATGCGACGTTGTATAAACTCCATAAGTCTCCTTGGTAGAGTCACCATCCCCTTCTCTTGGATCAGCCCTTATAGGTACTCATTCTTCAAGAAAAAAAAAACAAAAACAAAAAAACGCCAGACTTTTGACACAATCTCATTGCAAACTTCGGATTTTTCCGAACAGGGCTCCGCAGAACGAAATCACCTTTCATCACCCTTCAGCTTATCATCCTTCATCTGTTTCTAATTGCCTGATTTCCAGCGGGCACATCACATCACCTTTATTCAACATCGCATCAACGGCCATGTAACGTCATGACGCGTGGACGTTGTCACAACGTTGCGCGCCCGCCGGATTTGGTTTTGGTTCTATTCATTTGCTCATGCTCTCATGATGAGGTGATTTTAGTACCTGGTAGATTCAGATTTTCTCAATCAATCAATCAATCAATCAATCAAATCTCTTTTATTGTTCACTCAGTCCATTTTACATGGCAACATGAGGTATTCCAAAATTAAATTATAGACATATTGAGGCAAAATGTGTAGCAATGTTACATATAAACAAAACAAAGCTATTCTAACAGAACATTATTTGTCTGAGGATGGCGAACACGCAATACACGATTATGAATCGATTCTAGACAGGCAAATATCGGGATACCCGTGTAATCCGCCTGTCTGAACCGTTTATTTCTGTGACGTAATCATGGGATAATAATTATTGTGAATTCGCACACTGAGAGACGTGGATTAATAAAATTTCGGTAAGGTTTTTCTTTTTTTTTTTTTTTTTTCATCGATTTTGACATAACAGATACGAATCGTAAAAAGGCACCTTACCGCATTACATGTACGGACGGAATATACCCAGACCGGCCCACTTTACCGCGCGGTCGCAGCTATCCGTTTTAGACCACGTTCGCGCAATGCGGATTTTCTTCAGTCTGTTCTATATTGTGATAAGATTCTTTTTTTACTGATGTTTCTCTCTCTCTCTCTCTTCTGAAAATTTTCATGCTCCTTGACAAATCCATATTTTGCTTTTCAGCTGATACATTCAGCTGTTGGATTTATAGTCTTATCTAATGACAAGCATGCAATTCAACAACCTTATACTTCATTATTCCTCTAACCCATCATCGCTTGTCTTTTCGAAACGAAACAAAAGACATCGCGACGGGTTTGCTTGGTACGTAGATAGATAGATAGATAGATAGACAGACGGATAGATAGACGGACGGATAGATAGATAGATAGATAGATAGATAGATAGATAGATAGATAGATAGATAGATAGATAGATAGATAGATAGATAGATGGATGGATGGATGGATGGATGGATAGACAGAGACAGACAGACAGACAGACAGATAGATAGATAGATAGATAGATAGATAGATAGATACTACGTTTTAAAGCATACATATGAAATGTGTGCGCATGATACTAACAGCGAGGGACAATTAGAATACACAATTCTTTCAATACGATAGAGATTTGACTCCAATGTGATCCTTATGACCACATTGGGCTTATCACAAGTGATCGGATTAACTCCTCTCCGGTGTGTGACCAGCCTTGGAGTAACCAATTTATTCAAATGATATCCATGTAGAAAAGAACTTTATTCCATTTTTTTGTATATTTATATATTCAAAAATGAGGCATGAACATATTCATGTAGTTATTTAATGGCGTTATTATTATTATTATTATTAGTTTATTATATGTTGTGCATCATAATTTTAAAAGGCTTTCAATACTGTTAAGTGTCCCATTTATAATTGTATTATATGTCTATTACGGAAATTTCGTTTTCTTTCTATATTTGTAAAATACCTAGAGCTAATTTCAAGAGACTTTGTTTAATCCTGTCTAATCTGTTATCGGCTCTTGGAATCATATTTATGTAAGATTAGTAATATATATATATAATATTATGCAAATAATTGATTGGTTATGGTTATGAAACTATTTTTTTTTTCTACTATTTTTTTCTTAAGTTTGTTTTATAACTTCATATATTATTTTAATGAACTCAGAGACTGAAGTGCCTTCGAGCATGCGTTCATGTATATTTAAATCATCCCACAAATACGGTATCATCCGACCATTTGCTCTTCATTGATAAATTCTATAGTGTTCAATTATTCTTTTTGTGGACGGTGAAGGTCCAGATCAGACTGCGTGGATGCGCAGGCTGATCTGGGACTTCGTTGTCCGCATATGACCGAAGACACTTTTTCGCAGGGCGGCCCAGTAGTGTTAATTTCTGTGCTCACCGTCCTGACAATATTTTGTAACTTATGACAGCAACAATAAAGTCAGTTTAAGCTGATTGAGCCGCACAGTGATAAAACGTACCTTGGCACATGTGCGCCAGCGAAGATTCAAGTCAGCATGCGCATTTGCGTAGTCTGATCAGAATCTTCACTGTGCGCACTTTGGATAGCCAAGGATGCAAAAGTTTCTTCATGCGGACAACGAAGACTGGTCAGACTTCGTAAATGTGCAGGCTGATCTGTATCTGCGCTTGACGCATATGTCCGAAGGCACATTTTCTAACGTTGCGGCTCAAATACGGCCCAGTAAACATTCTACAAAATTCTATAGCGGGCCGTTATCGGCCCGTTAGGGACGATAACGGTCCGCTGTAGATTTATAAAGAATGCTAGCTGGGGCGGGGGAGGAGGTGGGTGGCTATATTCTTACAGTTTTATTTAGCGTTCTACAGTTGTTATCTGTCGCGGGAGTTTGCATCTAAACGTAATTAAATTGTATTTACCCAACGTATTTGGACAGACTGGTTTTAAGACAAACATTTTAGACCCTGATCAGACGCCACTGTCTTCTGATCAGGGCCTACTATGTTCGCCACTCATCCAGCAGTTTGAGATAAATCTCAAAACAAAACTCGTATTTTATACTTTTCAAATAACTTTTTAAATAGAAGTTTTTTAAATAAAAACAATCAAAGATAAAAGTTGTAGAGGAAGTTAGGTGCTGACATCTCGAAAAAAAAAGCATTGTGTATAAAATTGGGCAGGTTTACTGTACACAAATGGAGATTTTCAAAGCTATAAAATTCTGCATAACTTCTAAGTCCGAGATTGACATCAAGGTGTTCTTTTCAGGTTATGTATACTAGTGATATCCAATCATCGCTTAATGCATGTTATTTCATTGCTACATGTATTTATAAGACTTCAGTCAACCTTGGTTCAAAATTTAAACGGTTAAGGGCGTTAGATAAGCATATCATTAAGCTGTGATTTCTCTTATATTTCAAGAAAAGCGGCGTACTTAGGTCATTTTAGAATCAACTCGCTTAAACAATTCGAAAGGTATTCAAGAGGGGGCGTTTATTGGAAGGAAATGTTAATAAATAAAAATATTTATATTTCAAGAAAAGCGACATACTGAGGTCATTTTAGAATCAACTCGCTTAAACAATTCGAAAGGTATTCAAGAGGGGGTGTTTCTGTGAAGGAAATGTTTATAAATATAAATATTTCATCTTTTAATAAAAAATTTGATCTTCGTTTCTGCTGAGGGGTTGAAATGCTACAGCATTTCAGAAAATCATAAAACCTTCATTTGATTACAGTAATGTGTAGTATGTTTATTTCGAATTTGAAACCTCTCTTTCTCTCTGAGACATCGGCATCCGCCTTTCACTGCAACTTCTAGTCAAGAAAGTCTCTTCAAAAACGTATATTTAAAAGGTTATAGCGAAAATTCAATTTCAGACTTATATCCGATGTTTTTGCCACAGCTAAGCGATAAACAGACTTACTAAATCCATGATATTTATTCCCATACTTTCCTAAATCTCTGTTCAGGCTGACAGGCATATGGGACGAGGCGTGCTTACCAAGTAATGCTTAATACGCCTGATTACTCTATTATTATTTTGGGTCTATGTCTGTCTGAACACGCCTAATTTTGCCGTTGTGTGTACCGACTTTATGATTTTCCGAAATACGATATTAATATACACATACTGACACTCATTTCAAAGAGCTAACAGCAAACATACGGAGTGTTTGCATTACTGTAGGGAGGCTTACATACTTAGGTACCCAAATCTCGTCTGGAATCTCGCAGCAAACTTCGTTTTATCCTTTGCTGAATTAATAAAAAAATTACAAAAAAAAAAAAAATACAGAACATATCGCCCCGGCGCATGGAGCCAAGTTTGTAAACAAACTGCTGTCAAAATCTGATATATGTCAGAACAAGAAAAACTATAACATGACTTCATGTTATAAAGAGGCGTGGTTTTATCTTTTGGTAGATAAGAACCTCAGCTATAGGTACTAATGTCTTCATTTCATATGATATCTTTGCTTTTTCGAGAATATAAAACAGGTGCATTATAATGAGCAACCAACCAATTTGTGACTTTCTAAAACTGAACAAAATGGTCTTTTTAAGTTTCATCATCCTATGTATCATTTCATCATCCTATGCATCATTCCAAATGAAAAAAAAAAAAAAAAAAAAAAAAAAAAAAAGGCTAAAATGGCGCAATATAATTATGTTTGAAGCTTTATAATACCCATATATAAAGGATTTATATAAAAGTTAATGAATTATTAAAATTAACAATTCGTAGAAGTAGGGGAGGGGTGCATCTTATTTACATGTACAGTAGAACCTCGATAATTCAAACTCCAATAATTCAAAATTCTCAATAATTCAAAATCATTTTGAAGTCCCAACTTAAATATATGTATGCATTTTAACCCTCAATTATTCAAAGTCTCAATAATTCAAATAAAATTGTTTGGTCCCTTGAACTTTGAATTATCGAAGTTCCACTGTATTTCTGAACAGTTTTCAAAATTCAATAATACAGAAGCAAGCATGTATGATTTTATTTCTCCAGTATAAACCATAATCCAAATCATCTGCACAGTGAGTTGACATAATACTAAACTTTGATTTAAGAATGTATGTCAAGACGAGGAAAGGCATTTTCATCCAAGTACATTGGATAAGTTCCTACTGAATGAGTGCAGTATAACATTAAGGTGTGACTCCTGAGGTGTAACTACTTTCAGTTCCGGCATAATTTCTCACAAAATTCAGCAATACTAAACTGAGCCAAGCATGACAAAATCTATGGCAATATGTTTGGGGTTTCATCCATTTAATTTTGATACCTATATTTCAAATACAGATATCTCTGCTAATATACACAGATATCTTTATTTTATTTTTATTTTTTTTGTAATTACAGATACTTCTAATTAAAAGTACAAATATTAGAAATTAAATTAGAGATATCTCAAACTGAAATGTAGCTGAAATTCAGATATCTGCACTTAAAATATGGAAATCTCTAAATGAAATGCAGATACTTGCATTTGAAATGCAGAACTTGTATTTGAAATGCAGATTTCTATATTTCTAATTAAATACATATATCTGCATTTCACAAATACAGATATGTATTTCAGTTTGAGATATCTGTATTTATGGTTGTAATAAATATCTCTATTTACTCCACTGATGAGAACCTGATGTCTCCCTTGCATATTTTCACATGCACTGTTCCACTGATAACAAATACCAATATGGTGGAAGGCACAGTTCCCGCCTTTATAGACAACAGAAAAAAAAAAGAACAAAAAAACTAAAGATGCTCAAGATTTCACATCACCATCTCTTTATCTTTTTATCGCTCCTTTAAGAGGAGCACAAAAATGAAAAGGTGTGGTCTATTTTATGAATCTATCATGGGAGTTAGGGGTAGACAGAAGAATTCTTCCCGAAGGTCACTGTCAGGCATCAAGAGGCTTGCCAAGTGATGCCAGACTATGATCCTGAAAGACGGACATTTTGATCTACCTCTCACATTGGAAAGGCTCTTTTTCTTGCATACTTTATATTATTTCTGAATGTGGATTGTGAATCTAACGTTGTTGACAACATTGCTGTGACATTTAATGACAGCATTAAGTTCAGTGATGACGATCAGATGCACGAGAATTCTCAATTTTTATCTTACCCCGGATAACTTTTCATTTGTTGTTTGTTTCTCTAAACATGCGATTTTTCAGTACGTTTTTAAGAGAACCAGTTTTCGGACCGTTCTATCACATGAATTCTTTCAGGCATTCTAGGCAGGTATACCTGGTACATTCTGGGTGACAGAATGAAGGCCAAAAAGTAATCATTAAGATTACCGAGTGTATGTTCTTTAACCTGCTCATGGGTACTTGATTTTCCATGCAGAGGCAAGAGGGGGGGCTCTAGCGAGGGAGAATGTTATAATGTCATCCAAACAAATAAAAGCGCTGCAAGCACTGCACCATATCCCACTACTGCACTTACATCAAGCAAGTTTCATAACTCTGTCAAAAATAAAATGTTTTCTACATGTGTCCTTTTACATTTGTTGCAAGGTTTCAAGAACATCTCTGAAACCTTTTTCAAGTTATAGAACGTATATGACTTGAATCACTATGACAATGTTCAAAGGGCGGTAACTCGAAAAGCAGTTAAGTCAGAGTTATAGTTCCTGAGTTTTGCAAAAAGTATCATAATGATACACATTTGTATAAAGTTTCAAAAACTATCTTGAACAATTACAGGGTGGACACAAATACATTACAGAAATCACTTTTTTCAAAGTTCAAATGGTCATAACTCCAAAAGTAGGTAAATCAGTTACCGTTGTTGTGTTCTGCTCCTCATCTCATGATGCTTTACACTTGTGTGAAGTTTCATCAAAATATTTGGAACCATTTTCAACTTACAAAGTGGACACTAGTACATAGTAGAAATGGTAATTTTCAATATCTACGTCAAAAGGGCTGCGACTCCAAATTTAGTAGGTTACCCATAGTTACATTTTTTTTGTGTTCTGCAAGTTGTGTCATGGTGCTTAACACTTGTGAGAGGTTGCATCAAAATGTCTTGAATTGTTCTCAATTTACAGAGCGGACATGCGTACATTGTAGAAATGATTATGTTTAATGTTCAAAGGGCAATAACTCCAAAATTAGGCAAACCAGGGTTACAAGTCATGTGTTTTGCACGTCGTTTCATAGTGTTTTGCATTTGTGTGAAGTTTCCAGAAAATATCTTGAACAGTTTTCAACTTACAGTGTGTACACAAGTACATGGTAGAAACGACTTTGTTCACTGTTCAAAGGACAATAACTCCAAAAGGAGGCAAACCAGAATTACAGTTCATGTAATTGCATGTCATCCTCATGATGCTTGTGTGTGTGAAGTGGGTTAAAATATCTCCCACGGTATCAGTAAAGGAGCAAACACGAATAATGGAAGCACTGACGGACAATCAAAGATTCGGACAGTTTAATATAATACCTTTGCCACTTTTTGTGGCGGGTCATAATGACAAAGGAAACCGTTTTTGGATTCCTTTTTTTTTTTCGCCTTTGGCAGGGAATGAACTACGTAGCACATGGAAAACCCTGATGGCTTATCTTCAACCTATAACAAATTGATCCTATCCAAAATTTGAGCAAGGGACTACTGATGATTTGTTGAAAATAAAAAAAAAATGAAATTAATCATGTTCTTAGAGATATCTGCGTTTTCAAATACAGATATCTCTATTTAAATTACAAATGTCATTTAAACTGCAAATATATTTTATAAAATGATAATTATAGATATCTGTATTTCAGTAAGAGATATCTGTATTCCAAATAAAGATATCTGTATTTCAAAAACAGTTATCTGAGTTTCTAAACATTACAGATATCTTTCTGAAATAGAAATATCTGCATTTGTAATGCAGACATCTGTAATTAAAATTCAGTTATTTGTAATTCAAACTCAGATATCTCAAACCAAATAGAGATATCTGCATTTCAAAAATAGAGACATCTGTATTTGAAATACATATATTTTCCCTGACATGTCCCTGACATGTATGAACCCTGTGACAGCATTACGCTGCACTGAAATAAAAACTCAGCTGTTGAGGATGTAGATGAGGAAAGCAGGTTCTGATAGTTCCTGGAATCACATGCTAAGTTCCTGGAATCGTATGCTAGGTTACAGTATCTCATTCATAACAGAATTAATTTATAAGAGAATAAATTAATTCTTTGTAAATGAGAATTTCAACAGTTAAGACTCAGACAAACTCAAGAATCAATATCATAAAATGCTTCTCTTTTCTACAGGTCATATTAGCAAGAGAAAGTGAACAAATATTTTCTTTTCATTTTTATTCAATAAAAGTTTATAGGTCTACACTACTGATGGTGTTAAGTATTTGACACATGTATAGTTCTTCTATCATATGATAGAACTTTATATTTAAAAGTCTTTTCATTGCAGTTAGCCCATTTTACATGCAATCACATCGCACATGATAACAATTCAGTGATGAAACATTTCAATTAGGTATATCTGTTGAAGTAAAATATATAAACATAGATACATTTATGAAAAGCTATTCAAAGGTGAATCTGAGACAAATATTATCAGTAGAACAGTGCTTTCATCCACTGTCATTCTATAGAAAAAGCAAACAAAAACAAACAAAAAAAAAAAAAAAAAAATCAGAAGACCATGATAGTCCTATAGTGCTCACCTGAGCTAAAAGATTTACATACTTAATATTGAAGTTTCACACATACACTGTTTAAGATTTTTGTACAAATTTTATGTTCAGACGTGACATAACAGTCCAAAACAAATGACCTCTAGGCTTATAAATGTAACAATCTTGGTACAAGTTCACTAGACAAACACAAAATCATCCAAGATTTTATGGCTGCCCTCTTTACCTGCAATTCTGCTAAAGCAAGTATCAGGCCAAAATCAAACTTGTCTATGATTTTATGTGTGAATAAGTTATCTGCAAGTTTGAAGATCTGATCAAAATCTTAATCTCTTTGTCCAGACAACATTTTCCCAATTATATGTCTATGGGAGACTAAAGGGCAAGTAACTGTTGTTGTGTTGAGGTTTTATGGCCCAGTCAACCCAATGGGGTCATGTCGAGCGCGGTCAGTTTACCTAACCACACGTTTACTGGGCAGGCTTAGTCCTCCAAGCGGTTAACCAGTATTGTGCACATTCTTTCGCCAGAAACTGACAACTGCCCTTCTTGAATCAGCGGAAAAGGGCAAGTAACTCACATGCAAGTAATCCCAACTGCTCCAAAATCAAAACTGTCCAACACTTTATGGCTTTCATCATTACCTGGAAGTCTGATGAACATTCGATCAAAAATGAAATAAAATTGCTATTGTTTGGACAACTTTTTCCAAAGTCTATGGGGCTCTCAAAGGCAGGTAACTCTTATGTCATGGGCAGTGTAAACTGGACCAAAGTCCAACTTGCCCGATATTTAATGCCTGTTTTTGTTTTTTTGTGAGCTTGATGAAGATTCAATCAACAAGCGGGCCATAATGACCTTGTATCATTCTTCTGAGAATCACAGCACTAAGGGAACCTGACCTGGAAATGACCAATGCAAACATTCTGACCAATAGTCAGAACAGTATATTAAGAATTAAGACAATGCAGCATGCCTAATGGATTGTGGAATATACAGTAGGTCAAAGTCAAATATGGATGACTGCACTCAAGAGGCCATGCTATGATGTATGCATGTACTAAGTATTGTCACTGCTCAAGAAACTGACCTAAACGCAAAAAGTTTCAGTGGACTGTGTAATACACTTGAAGGTCAAGCAGCTATGCCAAGAAGTATGCGAGAACCAAGTATCACTGCTGTAGGCCCAATAATTACTGAGAGACTGGCTTAAATGAAAAAGTAAGCCACTGGACCCTTAATCAAACTATCCTTGTCCTTAATCTTGCATTTGGTGCTAAAACCAGACTGGTTCATAAAATCCTAGAACTCAGTTCAGGTACTGAACCAGGTTTTTACTGTTGCTGTTTTGCTGCCGAATAGTCAACTCTAACAGACACCTTCCAGAATTGATAGTTTGACATGTGAGCAGATTTTGACACAATAATCAATGATCTTTTCGCAACATTTTGGAAAGATTTTTAAAACTGTGTAATTAGGCTAGCTAATCTAATTTTTCTCACAAAATATTTACCCTTACTGCCAAATATAAAGTTACTAGTCCTGTCAGGCAATAATCATTACATGTAAAAAAACAATGCTACTCTCTGCAATGAAAATATTTCATATACTTATGTAAACAGTTCTTTCATTAGACAAAACAATGTCTTAAGTTAGCAGTCTCACTCTACTAAATACAGTTTTTTAAATGGTTGTTCATCTACAAAGTCTTTGAAGCAGGTCTATGAATATGTTGACCCCCACAATAAGAGTTAAGCCAATGGCTTATATCTAGCTATCTAGATTGAACTCCTCCAGGGCTGGTCCAGTAGTAGCAAAGTTCATTAACATGCACAAAGACAGTTCTGCTCATGATTCGCAATTCTGTTCACTTTACCAATACAGTAATTATACTGCTGTTGAACTAACTCATGTTGGTCCTCAAGTGAAATGTATTTCCCATCTGGAGAGGCTAATCCTGTCACTGGCAAACAGCCGGTACTGGAAAGCAGAAAAACACTTCAGGGGTTCCGCATGGAAGTTGGAAAACCTGCAATTAATAAAAACGTTTTAACTACAATATCCCACCATTCGGGCAGATAACAAAATTTGACGAAATTTGCCCATAAGCAATCCCAAATAAAATGGATATTTTTTCTTATTAGTCTGTTGTTCATTTAGGGTGAGACCTTTCAAATAAGGGGTGTACTGTTAAAGGTAAATACATGTAATTGCTCCAGTAGAAGCAATTTCTTTCCTTTAAGAGTAGGCCACCATTGAAAGGGGAGGAAACACTTCAATGATAGGATGAGCTCTCTTGGATGTATCCATTCACCTACAGGGACAATAGTCAGGTTTTTCAGGCTTACATACATAATATATAATATATGTTCAATAAGGAAATCTACAAATAACCTGTCACTTGTTTGTTCCTCATTTCCAAGTTTAGAAAAAGAGATGCATGGTACATTTGATAAAATCACATAGTGAAAACAGAGGGATTTACGTATAAGAATTAAAAATATTTCTGCTTACCATTCCTGAATATAACTGATCATGTCATCAATGATCTCTGTGATGAAGGTTTCTTCTGGCATATCCCCTTTCAGTTCGAATGTCTTGAAGATCTCTATGAATCACTGTCGGCCGTATAGAATTCCTGAAAAATATCATCATACATACATGTATCTGTAAGAAACCTAAAACTTGAGACATTTAATTTTTGTGGGGAGAAGTTTGTGACAATTTAGGTTTTCCCCCATGAAAACAATTACTATAGACCTGTACTTATTAGAACCCCCTTGCCAAGGTAGAATTTTTTTTTTTTATTCTGGATACTATATACAGTTTTTTTTTTCTCCATAAAAATGTATATTGTGGGTATTTCTTACATTATTCACAATATACATGTACAAATGTACCTTTTTTATGGAGAAAAAGATATATAGATTTCTTCAGAACCAACAATATACCTTTTATGGAAAAAAAAAGGAAAAAATATCCTTGATTTATCACCGAATAATCCCATTAGCTATTCCTGAAATACAAATAGTACAATATTCCAAGCCCTTTGACTTTAAAAGTTGTAGCATCATGTTTTCCTCTATTCTCTGGAGCCTAAAAACCTGTATTGTTTTATACATGTAAGTATCCATAGTACCAATTACATGTAACTAGAGCTGGTGTTTGTAAAACACTATGCCCCCAACTGCCTGACTCTATCACTGCTTGACTCCAACACTGCTTGCCCATGACGGTAACAACAGTACAAACATACGAGATTTCAATGTTATTTTATTAAAAGGGAAATAACTCTAAAATGGGAGATAATTGGGATAGGAAAAAAATATGGGTCACCTATTTTTTCATGAGGAACCCATATATGAAATTTCAAACTAGCGTGCACAGTTCAAAACTTATGCTATGCACCAAAAAATGTGCAATGTAGAAATGCCCAAAATGACAAGGGGCCATAACACAATTAGTAATTTTTTAGAATTTATTCAAAAGTTAATCAGGTCATCTCCGCATCACTACCTATCTATTCCTTAAATTCCATGGCTCTAGCTTCAATAGTTTTTGAGATGCTTTGCTGACAAGATTCCATCCATATTTCTTCAAAGGGCCATAACTCAGAAAAGGAGCATAATCCTGATGGGAAAAAAATATGCGTCAGCTATTTTTTCATGGGAAATCCATACATGAAATTTCAAAACCCTAGCATTCACACTTCAAAACCTATGCTAAGCATCAAAAAGTGTGCAATGTAAAAATGCCCAAAATGACAAAGGGCCATAACACAAGAAGTACTTGTAGTAGTAGTTTCAGAATTTATTCAAAAGTTAATCAGGTCATCTACTCATTGCTACCAACTTATTCCTTAAATTTCAAGGCTCTAGCTTCAATAGTTTTTGAGATATTTTGCTGACAAGACTTCATCTATACATGTATTTTTTTTCAACGGCCGTAACTCAGGTAAGGGGCATAATCCTAATAATAATAATAAAAAAAATGTGTCAGCTATTTTTTCATGAGAAATCTAAATATGAAATTTCAAAACCCTGGCATGCACCGTTCAACTTATACTATGCATCAAAAAAGTGTGCAATGTAAAAATGCCAAAAATGACAAGGGGCCATAACTCAGAAAGCACTTACCAGAATTTATTCAAAAGTTAATCAGGTCATCTACTCATCGCTACCAACACATTCCTCAAATTTCAAGGCTCTAGCTTCAACAGTTTTTCAGATAGCTTGCTGACAAGATTCAATCCACATTTTTCAAAGGGCCATAACTAAAAAAAAAACAAAATACGTGTCAGCTACTTTTTCATGAGGAATCCATATATGAAATTTCAAAACCCTAGCATGCAAGGTTCAAAACATGCTGTGCATCAAAAAGTGTGCAAAGTAAAAATGCCCAAAGTTATAAAGGGCCATTACTCATCATCAGAATTTATTCAAAAGTTATCTGGTCATCTATTCATCAATACCAATGTATTCACCAGGTTTCAAGGCTCTAGCTTCAACAGCTTTTAAGATATTTTGCTGATAAGATTTCATACATATTTTTTGAAAGGGCCATAACTCAGGAAAGGGGCATAATCCTGATGGGAAAAAAAATACGTGTCAGCTATTTTTCCATGAATACATATACGAAATTTCAAAACCCTAGCATGCACGGTTCAGAAGTTATGCTATGCAGTAACGGACAGACGGACGCACAGACAAACGCACGCACAAACGTCCCAGAAGCAATATGCCCCTCCAACTTCTTCGAAGTTGGGGGCATAAATATACGAGATACCATTTCACAATTTCACTGGGTAGGTAATGTCAATAGGTATGTGCATGCCAAACAAATAACATTTTTACAAGAGGTTTAAAAGTTACCGCAATTTTCACAAAATAATTATGGACTTTCAGACAGTCTCATTGAAGTTATTTATAAAGAAATCTGACATTTAAAAATTTCATTGATTAGATCTTATCAAAATGTATCTGCATGCAAAACTTATTGTTTAACCATCTCATCTGGAGCCCTAAGAATCTTTAATATTTTTCCCCTTAACTGGAGCCCCCAAACCCTATACTGTTTAATGAGTAGTACACATTAATGATACCCAACTGTATCTGACAGATTCATTGGTTCTAGAAGGCCTTGTCAATATGTATCTGCATGCCAAAAATATTTTGAGAGGTCTAAAAGTTATAGGATTTTCACAAACTGAAAACAAATAGACACATAAATTTGCCCTACAAGACAATTAAGTTGCAAAGAAATCTTATATTTAGGAATTTCACATCAGGTATTGAGGTATTGTCAATAAATGTATGTATCTCTCTTATTCAGAGACCCAAGAACCTTCAAATGTCTTTTTTTTCTTCTTCTTCTTTTTTATCTGGAGCCCTGGAAACATTTTTTTTTTTTTTTTTTGATGAGGAGTACAAATTAATCACACCCAAATCCATCTAACAATTTCATAAATTAGGTCTTGTCAACATGTATCTGCAAGCAAAAAGTTATCAAAATATTCCAAGGGGTTTACAGCCTGTCAAGATTATTTCCCTTATTCTGAGCCATCAGTAAATTGAAAGGTGAAGCAAAAAAAAAAGATCCATGGGAAAAAAAACCCTTAACATCCATAAGCAGAATTTAGCTTGTCTCATGTCACCCAATCATAAATAAGACAGCTTAAACCCATAGAGGTGGGATGAAAAGCGATTCAGAGCACTAAACATTAGCGGCCTTATTTACCATTCGGCCAAAGGGTCTGCCCAGGAAGAAAAACTGACTTCTGCAGTAAGACAGTTGGTTGTTAGTCTTGCAGCCTTTTACCACAGTTTAGTCTGGGCATGGTCAATAAAACCCATGAACAAAGTTCTGTTAATACTTAACCTACAAATGTCTTGTGAACATAGCTCTTGGGTGGCGTATACATTATATTCCCAAGAATATACCATATCTAGGAGCAGCAGGCACATGGACAATAGTGGTAGAAGATTTAGACCAAAGCTGCACCAGAGAATGTTGTGTTAAACGCAGGTCTGAACATGCAACCTCCTGCGTAACAACTGGACGGCAGATCCGAGTGACCCAGCCAAAGATATTTTGAAATATTAATGCCTTTGGCAGTGTAACACTTTGAAATAAAAACAGCTTTCAATGTTCAGTAAATTAATGTAAGCCACTTATATGTGTAAACTGCCTTCAGAAGTTAAAACGCTTAAATCTGAGAGACCAGCCAGAGATATACACCACCTCTTTATAACATTACTGTTGGGATCCAAAGCATAAACTATGTTGGTTAAAGAACCGTGTTGTATCCAAACAAAAAAGTAAAGATTATACAGAAAAATGACCATTTATGGTCATTTTTCTGTATAATCTATGCATTTTTTAGAGCGATCTTTGGACTGTGACAGCGTAAAATCCAAAACCATGTTCTAATGAATTGTGTTATAATGAGGTTGATGTGTGCATGTATGGAACAATGAACTGCCTAAGGGGAATAAACTGGCTTCAGTATTCAGACATTTGGAAGAATTAACTTCTTTCAGCAGGAATACACCAGTCATATGTAACAACTGCTCCCCAATATCTCTCATCCCACCCTGGGTTTTCCCTCAGACATTTAAGGGGACTTAGGTCTCTTTTGACGCATATTTTAGGGGACATATGGGGTAATTTCAGGGACTGAATGCTTGACTTTTACAGAATATATTGCAAATTTTAAGGGATATCAACCTCTCTCTAAGATGAAGCCTAAGCTCAACCCTAACCCTAATACTGAATCTACTTTAAGAAGAATACTAGCCCTAAAATAAATCTACTTTTCAAAGAGGAAAGCATTTGCTACTTCAGTGCTCGCTAACCAGTACAAACCTTAGGGTGGGCCTGCCTCATATATTCCTTAAGTTAACATGCCTATGAATAATAATTTTCCACAAACAATCTTATCCATTACTGATGTGTAGCCCATTGCCAAACTAGCATCACACTTCCATGGTCTTTTTTTACTCCTGTTCTTACTCTGGTTCCTAGGCTCAACCCTAACCCTTATACTGAATCTACTTTACGAAGAATCCTAACCCTAAATTAAAATTACTTTTCAAAGAGAAAAAATAGCAACTTTAAAGCATGCTAACTCGTACAAATCTAGCTAGGGTGGTTCGTTTCATATGCATGTATATTCTAAAATGAAAACTTCATTAAATAGTAATTTTGCACATACATAAATTTGTATATATTCATGTACCGTACTTTAATAATCTTATCCATTAGTGCTGTGGAGAGCCCTTTGCCAAACTAGCTGGTCACTCTTCAATGGTCTGTTTTACTCCTGTTGTTATGCTGGTTCCTAAGCTCAACCCTAACCCTAATAATGAATCTACTTTTAAGAGGAATACTAACCCTAAAATAAAATAACTTTTCAAAGAGAGAAGCAATAGCCACTTCAGTGCATACTAACCAGTACAAATCTACTTGGGGTGGGCCTGCTTCATGTATTTCTAAACTTAATACTTCCAGGAATGATGACTTTCCAGAAATAATCTTATCCAAACTATTTGAACCCTAATACTGAACCCTAACCCTAATAATGAATCTACTTTTAAGAGGAATACTAACCCTAAAATAAAATAACTTTTCAAAGAGAGAAGCAATAGCCACTTCAGTGCATACTAACCAGTACAAATCCACTTGGGGTGGGCCCGATTCATGTATTTCTAAACTTAATACTTCCAGGAAAGATGACTTTCAACTAACAATCTTATCCAAACTCTTTGTAACCCTAATACTGAATCTACTTTTAGAGGAATACTAACCCTAAAATGAAATTACTTTTCTTTTAGAAAATGGCAATAGCCACTTTAATGCACGCTAACAACTAGTACAAATCTACCTTGTACTTCCATGAATTATAATTTTCCACAAATACTCTGATCCAAACCCTTACCCTATACTACTGAATTCAGCACAAGAGATGTGTTTACTCTAAAAGTTAATTACAGTATGTTGTAAAATGTGACAAGTTTATCGGGGTTAGTAATCCTCCTATTTTTTTTAAAGAACCAGCCGATAAAGGTTACAGCACAGTGATAAAATCATATTTAGAGGAAGAAGGGCCTTGGGATGAAAAAGTAAGGTGATGCCATCTGCATAATTGTACAAGCTACCTTTCAAAGTATTCAAAATACATCATTTATGTACAAAACATATAAAAATGGTCTGTACACTGGAAGTATTTACTGACAGTTTCAAAATGCAGTGGGAACCCTGTTTATTCTCTGTTTTCTGTTGAAAGTTACTTCAACTTTCCATTAATTAGCAGTACATTCCCACTGGACAGACCCTAGACTGACAGCCTGTACACAATGACATACTAGGGGGCAAGCAGTCAAAAGCCAGTCACACACGACTGACCAAATTACCAGAATACCAGTGAAAAATACAGGAATACCTGTGAAAGACACATATTGAAGACACCATTAGTGGCTTTAATTAAGATATGTCAACATACGGGCCATTTCAAAAAAAATGAGTCAAAAGTGTGACATTGGAGGTCAAAAATAAAAATCAGTTTGAGTCAATGCTGTCTATCAAAATATTAACTTTGATGATACAGGTTTCACAAAATGTAGATGGGACATGAAAAGAAGAGAACAGTTTTTAGAAAATTTTGAATTCATTTCAACCTTTTTATATTTTTTATTTAATTATGGGATCTTTCCAAAATGGAATGTGTTTGCAAATACATATCTTTTCCAAACAATTTTACATATGTATTGATAACATATATGTAAAGGAAAAAATTGGCATAAAAATTGGCCATTTTTATGTTATTTACTGAGAATTTTGGCTTTTAAGCACTTGTTTTTTTATCTTTACCTCAAAAAGTTTTTATAAAAACCTGATTGGGTGGAATTAAGCAGTAAAAGATGCACTGAGGACAACATTAAGTATCCTGCTGCATGTATGCAAAATTTTGACAGGATGTGACAAGCCGTTTTTTCTCAAGCTATTTAAAAAAATTGTTGTATTTTACAATAATTTGTTACACTCGGGACATAATGAGAAACTTTTATATTATTCTACTTTTCATTCAATTTCTCTCTGACAGCTTGCATTTATTCTAAGTTTTATGTCATGGAAACACTTTGTAGTTGAAATAATTCAAGTTTTTACTAACCTGCAACTATATTTGTACGTAAAATAACTATAGAACACAAATAATTGAACTTTAGTACAAAGAAACTAGACATTCTGCACAAGAAAGGCTTTCTGTAAGCAGTGGTTTTGTCAGGTGCTTAGGGAAAACCAATATGCTTGATTAAAACATTTAATATTGTGTCCTTCACTTTATGTTAGAATGCAGCCATTTAAATTATGTTAGAATGCAACCATTTAAAAGTCTTCGGCCTGAACCGTTACACTCGGGACAAAAAAAAATGCTCTTTAGTTTAGTGATATTGATAGAGCCGGTTTGACTTTCATTTAGTTCTTTCGTGTCAAATTTCATCAGTATCCCTCTCCCTGACAACAGTTCACGTAGTTCCAGCCACAATAGCTATCTTGAAAATCTATTTTGAACGTCTTCTCATGAACTGAAAGTCCCAATTGACATGAAGCTTGGTAAGGAAGCAAGCATCTGGATGACTTGTAGATCAATAAAAGCTAAAATCATTCCGATTGGAAATCCAAGATGGCAGATATCTTGAAAATTAATCTGTTTTTCGCTTCTTCTCTTGATCTTACAGGCCAGTTGACTCGAAACTTTGTAGGAAGCATCATGGTGACTGGTAGATCAAAAATGGCTAAAATATTCCTATTGGAAATCCAGGATGGCTGCCATGGGGGCCATCTTGAAAATCTTTTTTGTTTTGCTTCTTCTGATGAACTGAAAGGCCAGTTGACTTGAAACTTGGTAGGACACATTGGGGTGACTTGTAGATCAAATATAGCTTAAACCATTCTGATCATAAATCCAAGATGGTCGCAATCTTCAAACTCTATTTTTTGCTTCTTCTTCTGAACCGAAAGGCCAACAGACTTGAAACTTGGTAGGAAGCATCAGGGTTTACTTGTAGATCACATGTAGCTCAAATCTTTCCAATCAGATATCCAAGATAGCCATCTTGAAAATCTATTTTTCTCTTCTGCTAAACCGAAAGGCTAACTGGCTTGAAACTTGATAGGAAGCATCAGGGTGACTTGTAGAGAAAAAAAAGCTAAAATCCTTCCAATCAGCAATCCAAGACGGCCTCCATGGCGGCTATCTTGGAAATCTATTTTGCGCTTCTCCTGAACCAAACGGCCAGTTGACTCTTAACTTGGTAGAAAGCATCAGGGTGATTGTAGATCAAAAACTGTGAAAATCGTGCCAATCAGAAATACAAGATGGCCGCAAATCTTGAAAATCTATTTTGAACATCTTCTCCTGAACAGAAAGGCCCATTGACTCTAAACTTATCAGACAGGAAGTATCGAGATGACTTGTAGATCAAAAATAATTGATCATTCTGATCAGTAATCCAAGATGGTTGCCCTAGCAGCCCTATTGAAAATCTATTTTGAACTTTTTCTCCTGAAACAAAAGGGCAATTGACTTGAAGCTTCATTGGAAGTATTGAGTTGACTTGTAGATTAAAAGTAGCTAAAATCATTCTGATTGGAAATCCAACATAGCTGCCATCTTGAAAATCTATATTGAACCGAAAGGCCAACTGACACAAACTTCTTTGGTAATCAGGTGAGCGATGCAGGGCCATCCTGGCCCTCTTCTTTAGTTTAGGGTCTGTCCTGACCTCTCCCTAAACTTTCTCACTTTTTCTGTTGATGAGCCTGGCCTCTTTTTTTTCTGTAAACGTTTTGGACCTTGAGGCAAAAGACAGCTTCACAACAAATTTTGTCATTTTTCACAAATTTAGCAGTTCAGCTGTAAAAAATCAAGAAATTTCATACCACAATTCATTACAAAAACTTTATGTCCCGAGTGTAACGCTATTTTCTTAATTTTACTGCTGTATAAAGATGATTTTTAAAATACAGGCACTTATATTTAAATATATTTTATGTTTTCTGTTTCATGATGCATGTCTTTGACCTTATATATGAAAGTATGACTAGATTGTAAGACCATCATTTTCCAACCAAACATGATTTTTGTTGTACGCAAAGACAAAAAACAGCAAGATTTTTAAAAATATTACATCAATACAGTCTTATTTCCATTAAAAGTCCCTTCAAAATTAAAGTACAAAGACTCTTCTTATAACTTGTGATGGGTTTACTTTTGTTACTTTTTATGGCACTGATTTAAAAATATTACATCAATACAGTCTTATTTCCATTAAAAGTCCCTTCAAAATTAAAGTACAAAGACTCTTCTTATAACTTGTGATGGGTTTACTTTTGTTACTTTTTATGGCACTGATTTAAGGCACTAAACAATGTACAAAGGCTTTAATGTAAATAAGGTGTTACACTCGGGACATTTGTTTTTAGGTTCTAAAAAGGCACACAAGCCTTTCACTATGGAAATCTTTGGATGTATTAACTTTTGGGCACTTGGTTTCATGAAATATAAAACAGAATGCAAATTAAAGCAGCATGTGGAGATGACATGAGCATTTAAAGTCAAAATGTTACACTCGGGACATTTGTGGGTTACAACACATATAATGGTGCTTGTTAAGTATAAATGAACATGCATTAGTAAGTTCATGCTTTTTAGGAAGCTGTAACATTGGACTTATCAACTAGGG
The DNA here is from genome assembly GCA_964016985.1 of Anodontia alba. Taxonomy (NCBI): domain Eukaryota; kingdom Metazoa; phylum Mollusca; class Bivalvia; order Lucinida; family Lucinidae; genus Anodontia; species Anodontia alba. The sequence goes on from OZ024823.1 coordinate 88,467,593, forward strand.
TTAGTCTGGCTAATATAGATCTACTGTATGCAAATTATAATAGACTTCTTTCAAAGATTGGTGTTTTGGGGTTGACAAAATTTTCCACACATGCTACCTTCTGAGAGGGTTCAAAAGTAACAAAATATTTGAAAAAAAATTATCCATATCCAAAAACTATATGCCTAATAAGTGATGTTTACTGTGAAATATAAAGTTATCTCTACAAGAGTGCTTATTCTGTATGATAGTCAGATGAAAATTGATGTTTACTTTAAATGTCACACTTTTTTTGTTACACTCGGGACATATTTGACTACTTAATGTTACAGAAAATTTTTTCTATTGAACCTATACTTATGAAATTTGGCCGCAACTTTAACATTTTTATAACACATAATGTGGCATAAACTTAACATTAGCAAGTCTTTTCAGTTTTGGTGCAGGTCAGTTTGAAAAAAAAAGACTCATTTTTTTTTAAATTGCCCATACAGATAAAGGGAAAGTCTTTTAACTTGTAACCACAAATAATTTGCAAACTGTCTTCGAAGTGTTACCTTTTAAAAACAATTTGTCCACACAATTTGCTCAGGTCGGCCTGGTTATAGGACAAAATTGGAAATCTCATGGTTAAACCTTCTTTCTTTGCTTTTTCTTTTTTTTTTCTATGTGCTTATTCTTTTATTTTGCCTCCCTTGCTGTTGATTTTTTCAACCTGTATGAAAATTAATAGGCTTGTTGTTTTTTTTGTTTGTTTGTTTTTTTTTTGTTTTTTTTTTTTTTTCCAACAGATATCTGACAGACAGTCATTGTTTCCCTTAGAGGAGACACTCAAGTACTGGGTGCAAATCATCATTTTTCTGAGAAAAGAGCAAAACAGTATCTTAGCGCTTAATTTGTGAGATAGCAGTTTGCGAATCAAAACATTTATTCTTGTTTCTAAATCCTGCAGAGCCTATTTAGCAATCCCTATGTAGATTATCATGGGTCTGCTCAGATACATCACTGTGTAACTACACGCAATTCTGGGACATTCTCATTTCCAGTTTAGATTTCAAAACAAATATATGTGAAAATAGCTAGAAAATGCAATAGTCGCAGAAAACAGAACATTATAATAACTGAAATAAACAGAAAATGCAACAGTCACAAAGCAATATCACCCTTGCCCCGCATGAAGAACCCAAGTGCTCGTAGCATTAATGTCACCTGGTCATGGTGGGAAACTACTTCGGGAGAAAAACAAATTTAATTTATAGAGCCTTTTCTTGTCAGAAATGCATATGAAACTGGCATGTATATATATTTAAAGAACCTAAATATTGGGACAGACAGGCCTTTGCAAACAATGTAGACCCAAATCAGAAGCCACAGAAAACAAGGGAATGAAACTAACTTGGAAGAATAGTGATCATGAAAATTCAGAAAACACTTTTAGGACAATAAGACCTGTGTGACAAGGGAATACTCAAATCAGCCTGCAAATCAGTCTTCATCGTTCGCACGAGTTTTTTGGCCTCTGGGCTTATCAAGATCATCCTCAGGAGTATGACAGCGGGGAATCCATGTGACCAAATGACTGGGTTTGTTGCTTTTAGCTCCACTTCAGGTAAGTTTTTTTTAATATCTTCATTTATACTTGATGGAATTTTTTCAAATAAAGGCCAGAGTAAGCAGAAAATCAAGCTCTTTGTGGTGGTGTCAGCACTGTTCTGTAATCTGTTCTGATTCTCAAGAACATTCGGAGAATGTTTTTCGTCAAAATTCATGCATTGTCCTGTTGACCCAGACTGACAGCAATATCATTCTTCAAATGTTCTCGAGAATGAGATCAGATCACAGAATAGCGCTTACACCGTCAGAAAGAGCTTCACTTTCTGCGTACTCTGCACTTTATTTCCACAACTTCTATTTGATATGAATAGAGATATTCTAAAAAATCCTACTGAAGTGGAGTTAAAAATAGTAACAAACTCTGTGTACTTTGTCATGTCATTTGGTCACATGGATTCCCCACAATGTATATGGATTTCTACATTAAAGCCAGTACTGGTTTCTTCAGTACGTGTCTTTCACAGGTATTCCTGAATTTTTCACAAGTATTCCAGTATGCAGATCTGGCAGGGATGGGGTAGAACCAGCAACATCCAGATAATGCCAGAAACCAATAACTGTCCTTCTTGAATAAGCAGAAGCCAGAACGGAGAGAATGACTATATAAAATATTTCATGATCAACCTCCATGACAGAATCTTGCAGGGATAGGATCGAACCAGCAACATCCGGTCACCTGGTGGATGGGTCTACAAATGAGCCACCCAAAGACCTATAAATTTACAAGCTGACCAGCACATAGTGCCAGCAGAAAGTCTTAGTAGCACCTATAGGAAAATGCCAGTGCAATATTGCATCTGCTAATCAACAACAATTTCAATGTGTGTATTGAAAATCCTTTAAGGTAGAAATGTCATTAAGGAGAAGATTTTCATATTGATACATTGATAGTAATTATCGCATGAGTACATCAAATCATTAATCTTTCCTTCTTAATATGTTGATGTTGAAATCCCAAAATTATGTTATTTAACAAGTTTTAAGACATGAAGGTATTTGAGCCTGAAGTTTTTCTCATAAGATAGTTCTTGTAAAATTGTTATTTTAATTTAACACTTATAAGAGTAATGGTATCACAAATAACACATCCTGTATATTTACTACGATGTTCCTTTAACACTCATTATGAAAACACGCCTATTCAAATATACTGAACATTTTAACCACCAAAAAATGAAAACTTTCAGATAAAAATTCGGATATTTCCCATACTTCTGGTCAAAACATAGATTGTAGGTACTCGTTAGAACTGCCTTGGTGAGGCAGTTCTAACGAGTACCCACAATCTATGTTTTTGGGCAGAAGTATGAGAAAAATAATGTATACCCCTGTAAACCCCAGTTTTACTATATAAAAGTGGGGTTTAAGGGGGTCAATATTATATAGGCAGGTTTTCGTGATGTGAAGAAGCTAGCAAAATTACTGCTGTTATGTATATGGGACAATATGTCTGAGTGACAAAAACAAAGAATGTTAATGAGACAGCTTTATTATTAGTGTAGCCTAATACAGATCTTGGTTTACTCTGTCGCTGATCAATATTCCGACATCATCTCCATGTGACAGACCATTATACCCTGAATTACTGACTGATACACTGGGTAAGAGTGTAGCTAGGACTTTATATTCAAGTATATTATAATGGTCAACTATCAACAACAACCCTGCCAGTAAAAATAATGTACATTTTATGCTGTGAATTATGTCCGACAATCAATCAATCAATGAATCAATCAGTGATATGGAGTTGTCTTGTGCCATTTTAGATTGTGTGTTTATTTTTGAATTTGCAATTGCTATATGCCAGTCACTGGCTTACAGTGTAATTCTCTGCTTAATATGTGAATGTCTGTTTATAAAGGGTAAAGTTTCCTGAAACTTATATGGAGATTTAAACATTTGTATATTTCTCAGAGTGAAAATATAGACTTTCCAAACAATTCTACATGACGGGTATAAATAATGATGTCGGGATTCAATCATCTAGCACTTGTTTCTCCAGGAGCTCCTGCTAATTGTTGCAAGGATAAAAGTAAGAAAATAAACCCAATGGTCGGTATTATTTTATGCCCATCTAAACTATTTGCTTACAAGTATTCTCATTGTTGATTGAAATGGAAAATCTTGAAAATAATTCATCTTCAGTCAAACAAAACAATGTCAACGAAACGCTTTCAGTACTGTTTTTTTTTTTTTTTTTTCTACTTTCGTTTTCACCGGAAGTCATGTTGTGCTATGGCATTAAGGCTACTGGAATAACGCTAATTCATCGTTCGTGGCTGCAGAATTATACTACATAGTATTGGTTAACATCAAATTAACTTCGAACGATTTCACGCTAAAAAGAAAAGAAGAAAAAATATGCATAGGCCTACCATTCCCATTTGCTACTACACTATCATGTTCAAAGCCCACCGTAAACAACTAACAAATCGCTTGTAACGTCGCTGCCAAAAAAATGAATCAGAAGTTCAACGTAAACAAATAACGTACGGTTTAGATGGCACTAAAAGAAAAAAAAATGCAATGTGAAATATAAATATACTTTACCACAGCAGAAGTAGCCTCTGTTTCTTTTGAAATAATGTTGCGTCGGACTCGGCAGTTTCTACAACATAGGGTCGCGACTTGAACAGCGGAATAATTCTTGGGTCGTGATTTGCCCTTGGACATCCAAACAAACCGTCGAACGAAAAAAAGTTATAAATGTCAACATTTTGCTGACCTATTAAATTAAAATTCACGTGTATTACTATATTTAGCGCACTGCAATAGTTTCATATGTACGTAAAGTATATAATTTCTTTGAACTATTTTTCAGTGCGGAAGGAAAATGAACTCGTCCAAGTAGGGATGAAGGACCTTGTCCTAAACGTTTTAGTAGATCAAAAACTGAATTCTGTCAGAAAATGCTATTTCTTTCTATAATCACTTTTCGTGTTTAACATGGGATACGCTAATAGAACCCTAACTCGACTTACAATATCCCAAACGAGTTCATCTTTAAAATGTGAACCCCCACCCAGTGGACGAGTTCAACAATTGTGGATACAATTGTAGGCTTATTAATTACGATTTGTAGAATTACTTACAGTAATTTGTATATGTAAGTAACCAACGCCTTAGGTTAGCAAAATGTTGACATTTATAACTTTTTTTCGTTCGACGGTTTGTTTGGATGTCCAAGGGCAAATCACCACCCAAGAATTATTCCGCTGTTCAAGTCGCGACCCTGTGTTGTAGAAACTGCCGAGTCCGACGCAACATTATTTCAAAAGAAACAGAGGCTACTTCAGCTGTGGTAAAGTATATTTATATTTCACATTGCATTTTTTTTCTTTTAGTGCCATCTAAACCGTACGTTATTTGTTTACGTTGAACTTCTGATTAAATTTTTCTTACAAGCTGGAAGTTTTGGCAGTGACGTTACAAGCGATTTGTTAATTGTTTACGGTGGGCTTTGAACATGATAGTGTAGTAGCAAATGGGAATGGTATGCATATTTTTTCTTCTTTTTTTTTTAGCGTGAAATCGTTCTAAGTTAATTTGATGTTAACCAGTTACTATGTAGTATTATAATTCTGCAGCCACGAACGATGAATTAGCGTTATTCCAGTAGCCATAATGCCATAGCACAACATGACTTCCGGTGAAAACGAAAGTAGAAAAAAAAAAAAAAAAAAAAAAAAAAAAACTGAAAGCGTTACGTTGACATTGTTTTGTTTGACTGAAGATGAATTATTTTCAAGATTTTCCATTTAAATCAACAATGGGAATACTTGTAAGCAAATAGTTTAGATGGACATAAAATAATACCGACCACTGGGTTTATTTTCTTACTTTTATTCTTGCAACAATTAGCAGGAGCTCCGGGAGAAACAAGTGCTAGAGGATTGAATCCCGGCATCAGTATTTATACCCGTCATGTAGAATTGTTTGGAAAGTCTATATTTTCACTCTGAGAAATATACAAATGTTTAAATCTCCATATAAGTTTCAGGAAACTTTACCCTTTATAAACAGACATTCACATATTAAGCAGAGAATTACACTGTAAGCCAGTGACTGGCATATAGCAATTGCAAATTCAAGAATAAACACACAATCTAAAATGGCATAAGACAACTCCATATCACTGATTGATTGATTGATTGATTGATTATCGGACATAATTCACAGCATAAAATGTACATTATTTTTTATGACAGGGTTGTTGTTGATAGTTGACCATTATAATATACTTGAATATAAAGACCTAGCTACACTCTCACCCAGTGTATCAGTCAGTAATCCAGGGTATAATGGTCTGTCACATGGAGATTATGTCGGAATATTGATCAGCGACAGAGTAAACCAAGATCTGTATTAGGCTACGCTAATAATAAAGCTGTCTCATTAACATTCTTTGTTTTTGTCACTCAGACATATTGTCCCATATACATAAAAGCAGTAATTTTGCTAGCTTCTTCACATCACGAAAGACTTATCATTATAATCGTTTCATTACAGAACCATGTTAGTTCACCATTTTGACGCAAATGACCCTCATGGGTTGATGCGTCGTTAAACCTGAACTCATCATCATCGCATCACGAAAACCTGCCTATATAACATTAATGTGTTCTGCAGGGATAAAATTTAGAACCATTTTTATATGTTTTGTACATAAATGATGTATTTTGAATACTTTGAAAGGTAGCTTGTACAATTGTGCAGATGGCATCACCCTACTTTTTCATCCCAAGGCCCTTCTTCCTCTGAATATGATTTTATCACTGTGCTGTAACCTTTATCGGCTGGTTCTTTAAAAAAAATAGGAGGATTACTAACCCCGATAAACTTGTCACATTTTACAACATACTGTAATTAACTTTTAGAGTAAACACATCTCTTGTGCTGAATTCAGTAGTATAGGGTAAGGGTTTGGATCAGATTATTTGTGGAAAATTATAATTCATGGAAGTACAAGGTAGATTTGTACTAGTTGTTAGCGTGCATTAAAGTGGCTATTGCCTTTTTCTTAATAAAAGTAATTTCATTTTAGGGTTAGTATTCCTCTAAAAGTAGATTCAGTATTAGGGTTACAAAGAGTTTGGATAAGATTGTTAGTGGAAAGTCATCATTCCTGGAAGTATTAAGTTTAGAAATACATGAATCGGGCCCACCCCAAGTGGATTTGTACTGGTTAGTATGCACTGAAGTGGCTATTGCTTCTCTCTTTGAAAAGTTATTTTATTTTAGGGTTAGTATTCCTCTTAAAAGTAGATTCATTATTAGGGTTAGGGTTGAGCTTGGGAACCAGCATACCAACAGGAGTAAAACAGACCATTGAGGAGTCCATTAGTGCTGTGGAGAGCCATTTGCCAAACTAGCTGGTCACTCTTCAATGGTCTGTTTTACTCCTGTTGTTATGCTGGTTCCTAAGCTCAACCCTAACCCTAATAATGAATCTACTTTTAAGAGGAATACTAACCCTAAAATAAAATAACTTTTCAAAGAGAAAAGCAATAGCCACTTCAGTGCATACTAACCAGTACAAATCTACTTGGGGTGGGCCTGCTTCATGTATTTCTAAACTTAATACTTCCAGGAATGATGACTTTCCAGAAATAATCTTATCCAAACTATTTGAACCCTAATACTGAATCTACTTTAAGAGGAATACTAACCTTAAAATGAAATTACCTTTCTTAAGAGAAAAGCAACAGCTAAATTAAAATTACTTTTCAAAGAGAAAAGCAATAGCTACTTTAAAGCATGCTAACTAGTATACTCTAGCTAGGGTGATTCACTTCATTTATATTCTAAAATGAAAACTTCCATGAATAGTAATTTTGCACATATATTTGTATATATACTTTAATAATCTTATCCTTTAGTGTTGTGGAGAGCCCTCTGCCAAACTAGCTGGTCACTCTTCAATGGTCTGTTTTACTCCTGTTGGTGTGCTGGTACCCAAGCTCAACCCTAACCCTAATAATGAATCTACTTTTAAGAGGAATACTAACCCTAAAATAAAATAACTTTTCAAAGAGAGAAGCAATAGCCACTTCAGTGCATACTAACCAGTACAAATCCACTTGGGGTGGGCCCGATTCATGTATTTCTAAACTTAATACTTCCAGGAATGATGACTTTCCACTAACAATCTTATCCAAACTCTTTGTAACCCTAATACTGAATCTACTTTTAGAGGAATACTAACCCTAAAATGAATAAAATAACTTTTCAAAGAGAGAAGCAATAGCCACTTCAGTGCATACTAACCAGTACAAATCCACTTGGGGTGGGCCCGATTCATGTATTTCTAAACTTAATACTTCCAGGAATGATGACTTTCCACTAACAATCTTATCCAAACTCTTTGTAACCCTAATACTGAATCTACTTTTAGAGGAATACTAACCCTAAAATGAAATTACTTTTCTTTTAGAAAAAGGCAATAGCCACTTTAATGCACACTAACAACTAGTACAAATCTACCTTGTACTTCCATGAATTATAATTTTCCACAAATAATCTGATCCAAACCCTTACCCTATACTACTGAATTCAGCACAAGAGATGTGTTTATTCTAAAAGTTAATTACAGTATGTTGTAAAATGTGACAAGTTTATCGGGGTTAGTAATCCCTCCCAATTATGCTAAATACCAAACATAATCAGAATTCATCCATCAGTTCTTGAAAAGTCACAGAGAAACCATTTTTCAACAAAATTTCTAAATCGAAAAAGGGGCATAACTGTGCCATAAATATTTAGAGGGTTACCTCCCCTATTGGTATGAGTTCCCCTTTTCATAATGAACAACTAATCCAAGTTTCAAGTAAATATCTTCAGAAACGACAGAGATATTACAAAATGTCCAAGTTTTTGCACCACGACGACGACGACGCAGACGACGCCAGAGCTATGACAATACCTCATCGTTTTCTTAAAAAACAGGCAAGCTAAAAATTACCAACTTTTTATCAGCATTACAATTTATCCTCTGCAGAGACTTTTTTTCTTCTTCTTCTTTTACCCCAAAATCTGTCTTGTATCCCTAAAATTGGAGAGTCTCTACTTGTATATACTGCTGTACACTGGAAGTATTTACTGGAAGTATTTCAAAATTCCTACTGGACAGACCCTAGACTGACAGCCTGTACACAATGACATACTAGGGGGCAAGCAGTCAAAAGCCAGTCACACACGACTGACCAAATTACCAGAATACCAGTGAAAAATACAGGAATACCTGTGAAAGACACATATTGAAGACACCATTAGTGGCTTTAATTAAGATATGTCAAAATACAGATAAAGGGAAAGTCTTTTAACTTGTAACCACAAATAATTTGCAAACTGTCTTTGAAGTGTTACCTTTTAAAAACAATTTGTCCACACAGTTTGCTCAGGTCGGCCTGGTTATAGGACAAAATTGGAAGTCTCATGGTTAAACCTTCTTTCTTTGCTTTTTCTTTTTTTTTCTCTGTGCTAATTCTTTTATTTTGCCTCCCTTAATGTTGATTTTTTCAACCTGTATGAAAATTAATAGGCTTGCTGTTTTTTTTGTTTGTTTTTTTTGTTTGTTTGTTTTGTTTTTGTTTTCCCTTAGAGGAGACACTCAAGTACTGGGTGCAAATCATCATTTTCTGAGAAAAGAGCAAAACAGTATCTTAGGGCTTAATTTGTGAGATAGCAGTTTGCGAATCAAAACATTTATTCGTGTTTCTAAGTCCTGCAGAGCCTATTTAGCAATCCCTATGTAGATTATCATGGGTCTGCTCAGATACATCACTGTGCAACTACACGCAATTCTGGGACATTCTCATTTCCAGTTTAGATTTCAAAACAAATATATGTGAAAATAACTAGAAAATGCAACAGTCGCAGAAAACAGAACATTATAATAACTGAAATAAACAGAAAATGCAACAGTCACAAAGCAATATCACCCTTGCCCCGCATGAAGAAACCAAGTGCTCGTAGCATTAATGACACCTGGTCATGGTGGGAAACTACTTCGGGAGAAAAACAAACTTAATTTATAGAACCTTTTCTTGTCAGAAATGCATATGAAACTGGCATGTATTTATATTTAAAGAACCTAAATATTGGGACAGACAGGCCTTTGCAAACAATGTAGACCCAAATCAGAAGCCACAGAGAACAAGGGAATGAAACTAACTTGGAAGAATAGTGATCATGAAAATTCAGAAAACACTTTTAGGACAATAAGACCTGTGTGACAAGGGAATACTCAAATCAGCCTGCAAATCAGTCTTCGCCGTTCGCACAAGTTTTTGGCCTCTGGGCTTATCAAGATCATCCTCCGGAGTATCACAGCGGGGAATCCATGTGACCAAATTACTGGGTTTGTTGCTTTTAGCTCCGCTTCAGGTAAGTTTTTTTAATATCTTGATTTATACTTGATGGAATTTTTTCAAATAAAGGCCAGAGTAAGCAGAAAATCAAGCTCTTTGTGGTGGTGTCAGCACTGTTCTGTAATCTGTTCTGATTCTCAAGAACATTCGGAGAATGTTTTTCGTCAAAATTCATGCATTGTCCTGTTGACCCAGACTGACAGCAATATCATTCTTCAAATGTTCTCGAGAATGAGATCAGATCACAGAATAGCGCTTACACCGTCAGAAAGAGTTTCATTTTCCGCGTACTCTGCACTTTATTTCCACAACTTCCATTTGATATGAGTAGAGATATTCTAAAAAATCCTACTGAAGTGGAGTTAAAAATAGTAACAAACTCTGTGTACTTTGTCATTTGGTCACATGGATTCCCCACAATGTATATGAATTTCTACATTAAAGCCAGTATTGGTTTCTTCAGTAGGTGTCTTTCACAGGTATTCCTGAATTTTTCACAAGTATTCCAGTATGCAGATCTGGCAGGGATGGGGTAGAACCAGAAACATCCAGATAATGCCAGAAACCAATAACTGTCCTTCTTGAATAAGCAGAAGCCAGAACGGAGAGAATGACTATATAAACTATTTCATGATCAACCTCCATGACAAAATGTTGCAGGGATACGATCAAACCAGCAACATCTGGATACCTGGTGGATGGGTCTACAAATGAGCCACCCAAAGACCTATAAATTTACAAGCTCACCAGCACATAGTGCCAGCAGAAAGTCTTAGTAGCACCTATAGGAAAATGCCAGTGCAATATTGCATCTGCTAATCAACAACAATTTCAATGTGTGTATTGAAAATCCTTTAAGGTAGAAATGTCATTAAGGAGAAGATTTTCATATTGATACATTGATAGTAATTATCGCATGAGTACATCAAATCATTAATCTTTCCTTCTTAATATGTTGATGTTGAAATCCCAAAATTATGTTATTTAAACAAGTTTTAAGACATGAAGGTATTTGAGCCTGAAGTGTTTTTCATAAGATAGTTCTTGCAAAATTGTTATTTTAATTTAACACTTATAAGAGTAATGGTATCACAAATAACACATCCTGTATATTTACTATGGTGTTCTTTTAACACTCATTATGAAAACACGCCTATTCAAATATACTGAACATTTTAACCACCAAAAAATGAAAACTTTCAGATAAAAATTCGGATATTTCTCATACTTCTGGTCAAAACATAGATTGTAGGTACTCGTTAGAACTGCCTTGGTGAGGCAGTTTTAACGAGTACCCACAATCTATGTTTTTGGGCAGAAGTATGAGAAAAATAATGTATACCCCTGTAAACCCCAGTTTTACTATATAAAAGTGGGGTTTAAGGGGGTCAATATTATATAGGCAGGTTTTTGTGATGTGAAGAAGCTAGCAAAATTACTGCTTTTATGTATATGGGACAATATGTCTGAGTGACAAAAACAAAGAATGTTAATGAGACAGCTTTATTATTAGTGTAGCCTAATACAGATCTTGGTTTACTCTGTCGCTGATCAATATTCCGACATAATCTCCATGTGACAGACCATTATACCCTGGATTACTGACTGATACACTGGGTAAGAGTGTAGCTAGGTCTTTATATTCAAGTATATTATAATGGTCAACTATCAAAAACAACCCTGTCAGTAAAAAATAATGTACATTTTATGCTGTGAATTATGTCCGATAATCAATCAATCAATCAGTGATATGGAGTTGTCTTATGCCATTTTAGATTGTGTGTTTATTTTTGAATTTTGCAATTGCTATATGCCAGTCACTGGCTTACAGTGTAATTCTCTGCTTAATATGTGAATGTCTGTTTATAAAGGGTAAAGTTTCCTGAAACTTATATGGAGATTTAAACATTTGTATATTTCTCAGAGTGAAAATATAGACTTTCCAAACAATTCTACATGACGGGTATAAATACTGATGTCGGGATTCAATCATCAAGCACTTGTTTCTCCCGGAGCTCCTGCTAATTGTTGCAAGGATAAAAAGAAAATAAACCCAATGGTCGGTATTATTTTATGCCCATCTAAACTATTTGCTTACAAGTATTCTCATTGTTGATTGAAATGGAAAATCTTGAAAATAATTCATCTTCAGTCAAACAAAACAATGTCAAGTACTGTTTTTTTTTTTTTTTTTTTTTTTTCTACTTTCGTTTTCACCGGAAGTCATGTTGTGCTATGGCATTATGGCTACTGGAATAACGCTAATTCATCGTTCGTGGCTGCAGAATTATACTACATAGTAACTGGTCAACATCAAATTAACTTCGAACGATTTCACGCTAAAAAGAAAAGAAGAAAAAATATGCATACCATTCCCATTTGCTACTACACTATCATGTTCAAAGCCCACCGTAAACAATTAACAAATCGCTTGTAACGTCACTGCCAAAAAATTTAATCAGAAGTTCAACGTAAACAAATAACGTACGGTTTAGATGGCACTAAAAGAAAAAAAAATGCAATGTGAAATATAAATATACTTTACCACAGCTGAAGTAGCCTCTGTTTCTTTTGAAATAATGTTGCGTCGGACTCGGCAGTTTCTACAACATAGGGTCGCGACTTGAACAGCGGAATAATTCTTGGGTCGTGATTTGCCCTTGGACATCCAAACAAACCGTCGAACGAAAAAAAGTTATAAATGTCAACATTTTGCTGACCTATTTAATTAAAATTCAAATGTATTACTATATTTAGCGCACTGCAACAGTTTCATATGTACGTAAAGTATATAATTTCTTTGAACTATTTTTCAGTGCGGAAGGAAAATGAACTCGTCCAAGTAGGGATGAAGGACCTTGTCCTAAACGTTTTAGTAGATCAAAAACTGAATTCTGTCAGAAAATGCTATTTCTTTCTATAATGACTTTTCGTGTTTAACATGGAATACGCTAATAGTACCCTAACTCGACTTACAATATCCAAACGAGTTCATCTTTAAAATGTGAACCCCCACCCAGTGGACGAGTTCAACAATTGTGGATACAATTGTAGGCTTATTAATTACGATTTGTAGAATTACTTACAGTAATTTGTATATGTAAGTAACCAACGCCTAGAAAAGTAGTTCGCGTAGAGTATGGTTGCATCAAAGGCAGCGCAATGATTTCAGATCAAGGTTATAAGTAGTTAAATATCCTAGGACACGTACGGTAGATGTGAATCAAAGAGATGTTACAGAAGTGAAGTAACGTTAAAGGGTACTGGGTATTCTTGGTAGATCTTCCGCCATCTTTTAACCCATTTATGCCAAATGGACTCTTCTGCTCTAGCTCTTTGAACTGGCCAATTTCCAAAAGCAGGATGTCTGACCAGTTTTTGTTATTAACATTTTATAGAAATCCTTGTATTTAATACAAACAGTGTAGACCGCCGCGTTTAGCGGCGTCTGATCAGGGTCTACACTGTCAGTGTCCCTTTTATGGAACGATACGTCTAAGGGATTAACAGGAGACAACTTTGTCTCTTCCTGTTTGCTTTCCTGCAAACCTTATCCCTTCTGAAAAGGGGTCTACAAAGGAAAGCATCTGGTCCTCGATAAATGGAAGGGATTTTCTCCCAAAGGGTGCAGATTCTTTCCTTTAACAGTAGACCTTTCCAGAAGGGAGACAAAATATGTTTGACAGCGTTGCCGCCCTGGAATGATGATGATTTGGGGTTTTTTTTTATATCCTATTAACGAAAAACTCTGTGCAATGAAGCGCCATACAGTGATGAGATCATTCGGGTCTCTCGCGGGATTCGAACGTGGGACCTCCTGATTTGACGTCGGCAACGATAACCACTCGGGCACCCGGACGCTTCCTGCTTCTCCGGAAGTGTATCCGTTCCACTTAACCCATTTTAGTCTGGAGACCCCTAAAAGGGTACTTGGCAAACAGTGTAGACCCAGATCAGACGCCGCAGAACGCGGCGTCTGATCAGGGTCTCCACTGTTTGCAAATAGTTTAGCCATTTTTCTCTCACAGCCAGACGAACCTAAAATTGAAATTGGACTCTTCCAATTTATAGTGTGGGGGAGTCTAATTAGTATACAATGGGTTAACATGCGGTTGTGTTCAGGTACGTGAATGTATTATTGATGCTCACAGCAAAAATAAATGGTTCTTTTGTCCTGTGCATGGGAGCAGCGAAATCAGCGAAATCAGCGAAGACTGATCACGGCTTTCTTTATCAAACTATATGAAGGTGATGATCAGACTGCGCCTTATTTACCAGCACATGTAATAAGGGCCATTTACGCAGGCTGCATACTATATGAATTTTCTACAGTTCTGCCTTTGTTCATTTAACCCCTGCACTTTTCTTATCCTCTTTCCAGGCGAATTATCCGGTGTGAGAAGGAATTTAGAGATATTGAGAAACTTACCATATTCCACGTAACAATCACACACTCCTAACGCAAAGCCAAGCAATGTTTGAGTCTTCTGTACCTCTATCACAGTCATTTTTGTCACAGTAAAATAAGAAAAAAAAAAAAGACACATACACCTCACTATTCAACTGACTCCTATATTATATTCCACATGTCCCTGTGTGCCATTTCATTCGCTATATATGCAGTATATGCACAGGTAGTTCGTGAATTTCGTGTTGTACAGTCGCCTTCCAAATGCACGGCTGAATCAGGAAAAAAAAAAAAAAAAAAAAAAAAAAAAAAAAGTGGAGACTGTATTGCTGCAACAAAAGGCGTGTAGATGGCCAAATATGTGAAAAGATCAGTTAAAGTGTATACTAAAATGAAAATGCCAGAATATAACAAGTTCGCAGTTCAATCTAGAACAGTTGTGATTCTTTCAAACAGCTACAGTGAAAAAAGGTGGAAAACAAAAAAAAAAATGTTTTGGTTTTTGTCACTAGGGTATCATTTCCCACTCCCTCAGACAGCCATTTACATATGAGCCACGCCAACCCGCCAAGCAAAAATGTACCTTCCGAGGATGCGCGGAGAGTGAAGGCCCTGATCAGACTGCGCGGTTTGCGCGGACCGCGAAGGCAAACGCGCAGTCTGATCAGGGCTTTCACTGTCCGTTGCCTGAATCAGTGGATATTATAGAATGTGTCAATGGAGAGCAAAGACCTGAATAAGACCTTGCGCATGCGCACAATGATGTGAATCCGCGCATTTTGCGCATGCTTGAAGGCAGTTTTCATTTGACGTGGCCCAAAAATTATAATATGCATATACAAATGCATGCGAAAGTACTAGATAAGGTACGGGGTTTGCGACAACTTCCATTTTCCACACTGACGGTCAGATTACATCGCATTTAAAAATGTTTCCACTCCAGTATTGATGTATCATTATAGATTCACTGAAATAAAATTAATGTATTTTATTGAAATCTTATTTCCATTATTTTGTAATCAAATTTAATTAAGTTCTAGCCAAAAGCTTTTTTCAACGGTCCGACGCTCCGCTCGTCAATAGAGAGAGAGAGAGAGAGAGAGAGAGAGAGAGAGAGAGAGAGGACAAAAATCTACGTTAGAGGCAGCCTTGTGCGTATATCTAATTAGTGCACATGTTAAGCGGAGCTTTGACCTATTCGTGTAAAATAAACAAACTTCCAGTACCTGTACCGTTTAAACCCTAATCGGTATTTATTCTGAACAACTCAAAGAAAGAGACAGAAAACTGGCTTCAGTGCCAATGTACAACTAAACACCTTCGAGACTGAATAGATCAAAACGGATACCAAAAAAGGAAGATCAGTATTTCCTGTTCACTTAATCAACAGAGAGATTTAAAGTTTGCGGAAGACATGGTACTAAGTGATTTTAAGGGCTCTTACGGGTCGCTGGATAAGTTCTTACTCAAATGGAAAAAAAATCTACAAAATGTGGCTTGCTACGTTATATTGGATACCGAAACTTCATAAACGACCTTATAAAGCACGTTTCATTCTAGTTCATGTACGACTACTGTTTTGTCCAAACTGCTCACTTCATGCCTTACTGTTGTTAAAAAAACATACGAGCGTACTATGATACTGTTTACGAAAGTGACGGAATTAACTATTTTTGGTCAATTAAAAATTCCAAAGATGTTCTCAATAAATTTAAATCTAAAAACTTTCAGGCTTCTAAATTGTCTACATATGATTTTCTACACTGTATACTACGTTACCTCATCATCTTATAAAAGATAAACTTATTGATTTAATTAACCGAACGTTTATTCGGGAGAATACCCAATTTTTGTTTTGCAATGAAGAATGTGCATTTTTTCACTTCTGATATATACAATAATCACAGTATATGGTCATGTCAAAATGTCTGTGATGCCCTTGTTTATCTTTATTTATCTTTTGGATAATATTTTTATTAGGTTTGGAACTAAACTTTATAGGCAAACTATTGGTATTCCGATGGGAACTAATTGTGCTCCTCTTGTTGCAGATTTGTTTCTTCTTTGTTCTGAGAGAGATTTCATGAAGTCTCTCTCACGTGAAAATCAGACTGACATCATTGAGGCTTTCAATTCAACTTTAAGATACCTTGATGATTTATTAAATATTGACAGTATTTACTTTGACCAAATGGTGGACCGCATATACCCTACAGATAGAGCAAATTCTTCCGATACCGAGGCACCTTTCTTGGATTTGAATCTATGTATATCTAATTGTACAGTTTCCACCAAAATTTATGATAAACGGGACGATTTTGATTTTGATATAGTCAACTTCCCTTTTCTGGACGGCGATGTCCCCCGGTGTACCTCATATGGGGTATACATATCTCAACTTATTAGATTCGCCAAAGCTTCTCCAAATCTTAGTGACTTTAACTACCGTAATAAAGCCCTTACTGCAAAACTTCTTAGGCAGGGCTATCGTTATTTTAAACTTCGTAAGGCGTTTCCGAAATTTTATCACAGACACAGTGCCTTGGTAGAAAAATATAGCGTCAGTCTGAAAATACTTCTGCAACAAGGTATATCGGAACCAGAATTTTACAGTGACTTAGTGTACAGATTTAGAAAAATTGTAGGAAAATCTAATTTTTCGGAGCAATTCAGAAAACGTATTAACCGTAATAAAAGAATTATTGCCTATAGCCTGGATATTATGCGGCAGACTGCATGCCTAGTTGTCAACCCAATCATTGTTGATGCCTATGCTTCACTCTTTAATTGCACGACGGCGGTTCGGGCCTCAGACTCAATGACGGCCTCTTCGTAAAACTTTAACCAATGGGTTGGAGCTTGACGATATGCCTTTGGCTTGGCCCGCCGTGGTTCAACTATTGGTTTTCATTTACTCTTGCATACAATAGAATAAGCCATGAGTACTCGTCTTTGTTTATTATAGTGATTAATTTGATTTTTATGTTTTTGCTTTGATGCACTGACTGAGTTGGGAGCCTTTATGCGAACCAAATTTAATATGTATTTCTGTATTAAGAGTAGATAGGGAACCAGGGTGAAGTTTTCTGTATTAAGAGTAGATAAGGAACCAGGGTGAAGTTGGCTAGCTGAAAAAGTGCTTTAACTACCCCCCCCCCCCACCCCCGCACACACACACACACACACACACACACACACACACACACACACGGTGGTTTAGTCTATTGACCGTTCTAAGGCGGTGGTCCCGGTGTTAGTCTTATTCTTTGTTGCTTTGTGGGTTATTCTACGAGGCATTTTGTTTTATGTTTTACCTTGTGTCATTTTGTTCTTGTTTTTTTTTTCAGTCCTTTCAGCATTGCGATTACCTCGCTTGGGGAAGAGAGAGCTAATCTTAGTGCTGCTTTTCGTACGTTTGTTCGATTTGTGCTTGTTTGAATTTGTCGGTTTCCTTTTCCTCTTGGTGTCTAGGAAGGGCTGCGGTTTGTGATTGTGGCACTCCCTGGACTTTTCTCGTACCTTTTTTTGGAACTATTAAAATATATCAATGTTCTTAATGTCGTTGGTGAGCTGGGCTTGGAGTGAGGTTGAAGTCTCTACAATTGTGAAATGTTTTAATATAATGTGGTTTTGCTAAATTGAAAGACACTGAAGAAAGAGAAGATATTGACGAAAGAGATGAAGATAATATTGGTTCGTTCTAAATAAGTTATGGAAAAAAGAACTTGAAATATGTTGTTGCAGAAGACTGTGTGTGATTGTTGTGAAATTAACTGCGATTTACCAATTTCGGATATTCTAAGAAATCAAAATGAACATAAAGATGACAGTGATAATAAGGAAAATGACCAGACTATTACTCAAAAGGTTTGTTCACTGAGTGAAGAAAATCAGTATATAGACCATTTGAAGACATTTGCATGTCACAAAGGAAGTGTCAAATTTCAGAACAGTGTTATGGAACTTTCTGCTGTTGCCTCTGAAATGAGCGTGGAACTGTCGTCCAAACGAGAGAAAAAACGTCAGTTTTCCAGAATAAACTGTTGCGATTACACTAGTGTAATGTCTCATGAGGATTGTCCACTCATGTCCTGCTAACTTGGGGAATTAGCGAGAGGTTAATGACATGATGACATTACTTAATAAATGAAAAATAACTTTTAATAACAATTTCTTCACTTTATTATATAAATGATAGTTTTATAGTTAAGGTTCTTCAAGTTCTTATAACAATACTATTTTATTAAACACAATAATTTAAGATGTTACAGTCCAAAATATATAATGATGTTCTCCTATGAAGCTTCAAGATCTTACTGCTCTTTTCTCTCTCAAACCACGCTCTTCTTATTCACAAATTGATACAAGATAAGGCTACTATGTTTCCAGTGAATACTTTCCCAGGGTCAGTAGGGAGGTCAGAGTTAGTTCAGGAAAACTGATGAATCAGGTATGCTGCTTTACAAATATGGAAGAAGGAGTTCCTGGCTGGGAACCATCCTCTGACGGGAAACCATACAGAATGTTATCAACATGTGTGGGAAATAAGATAAAAATCAAAATGACCTTAAACTCTGGTAGGAGGGAAAACGGGGTTAGGCGGGAAACAGCACACATGAAACTAATTGGATGCAGAGGAGTGGGAAATATATATATCAATATATTACATCCCCCACAGAAAAATAATATATCCCCCACAGAAAATAGTATAGAACACATGTAGCATTATCTAGTATTTTCTTGCATTCTTGACAAATACATAAATGGATGTGCTGAAACACATGTAGTAAATTACCTTTTTACAAAATAAGTCATAATATGTCTCTTTATTTTATCAAATGCTATAAAAAGGCTAAAAAACACATTGTTTTATCATATATGTAAAAAACCGGAAATTATTTATTGTGCGCTGCCAAAATAAAATCTGTAAAGTCTGTTACATACGTGAATTTTAGACAACAAAAAAAAAAAATAAATAAAATTCTTACTTAAATTAAATCAATACATGACGACTAAATGATAACAATTTGACATAGTTCTTATTTCACTTCAGTTCCCTTGCTCACACCAGTGTACATACATTACAACAACATGACATACATATAGCATATAGCAAATATTAACACAATGGTTAATGTTGGTAGGAAATTAGGTAATCAAATACCACACATGAAAAATTATCACAAAAAAACAACAAACAAATAAAACATTTCATACCAACACAATAATCGAACAAATTTTAAGATTATATAAAACATTATAAACAATTAAAAGAATGCGACAGTCCACTCACAGCTCACCTAACATAGTAGAAACACTAGCATATATTCACTAAGCAATAATTATCTTTTTTTTTTCGTCATGTCTCTGAACAAATACGATCATTTGAAATCAGTGCAACAAATTACATTCTCATGTCTCCCAGGCTCTGCTTTGCCAAAACGAAACACAAAACAAGTGTCCAGGACAAATGAACACTATACTGTTCGCTAGATAACAGCATTGAATTAGCACACACACACACACACACACACACACACACACACACACACACACACATAAATGATGGTGATTTATATAATAAAGAACACTTAAAACTGATCTCTAACATATCTGCCAGTGCCATTTAAATGGACCTTATTGTACTCTGCGAAGGTATTATTCTCAGCTCCAGAAAAATAAAACTAGATCTACATATGGAAAACTTGAGTGATAATCTTATGTTTTATATAAATTTACTTTGGAAATGGAAGTGACTGAGGCAAGTGGCAGGTACGTTTTACAAAGACTAAAACATAAATCAACTAAAGAAAAAAGTACGAGCTGCAATAATACAAGCATATTAAAAGTGTAAATACATGGCGCCAAAGAAAACAAACAATTTTTATTTATAAGAACATCAACATTTCTCTATCCAAATATTCTCTAGAAAAGTCTATTTTACTTATGGGGTCTTAACCTTGAATGAATGATTGCTATCTTGCAAGCAGATTTCTTCAGCCCTCTGGTATACACTATTATGAAATAGTATCTAAATACCAGTGTTATCAGTGGCTGCCTACACCTATGGATGACCAGATTTACCATGTAAAACACATGAAGGCTTATTTCTGATAATGAAAACAAGGGTTACCGGTTAAGAAAAACCCATTTAGAATAATTTATCCCATCCCACAGGGACACTTCCTATGAAGAATAAGTAATAAATAATACATTTACAATATCCATTGGTCTTTCAACTTGAACTATTCTATTTGAACTATCACAGGCGGGGGCTTTTCTTGAACTGATTTTCTTAGTTTTTCATTCAGATTTGAGAGGGGTAACCAAAGAGCATTTTCCGCAGGTTCACCGGCAAACTGAATTAAATACTGGTTTGTACCGTCGATTGTTCTTTGGCCAAGTATCCTCTTAGTCTTGTGATAGTCTTTATTGTCAGTCGTAGTCCCATCGCTCGGTATGCTGTCAAGAGCAACACCATAACGATCAGGCAGCTTGCGTGTCCTTGATGAACGTCGCACCGTAAGTTGACCAGGATGGTC
Source organism: Anodontia alba (assembly GCA_964016985.1). Lineage (NCBI taxonomy): Eukaryota > Metazoa > Mollusca > Bivalvia > Lucinida > Lucinidae > Anodontia > Anodontia alba. Next base: position 88,488,505 of record OZ024823.1, read on the forward strand.
AGTATCATCACGTGGGACTGCTGACTGTCTGTTACTTAATTCAGCCATATTATCCTTGGCTTGCACATTTGGAGATAAAGGCTCTGTGTCATGATGTTGTCCATTTTCACATGTGACAACTTTACCAAGAAAATATGAAGATGGATTTGGCTGTCTGACGTATGCCATTTTCAGCCGATCAAGATGTACTGACGACTTCTGTATAGTCCCAGTCTCTGGGTTTCTCAACAGAACAAGATGTGGGCTGGTAAATCTATCTATCACAAATGGACCAGTATATTTGTTCTGTAACTTTTGTCCAGTACCCGTCCTTTCTGTCAGTAAGTACACATAGTCACCTTTCTTAATGTGTAATGGGCTTGAGTCCTTGTTTGCACGATCTTGTAGGTTTTGCTGTGATTTTAAAGCATTTGTTTTCAATTCAGTACGAATGACATTCAGTATTTCTGTGTGTTTGCGAATGTAGGTGCGCATATCAACTGGAATAGTGTCAAAGTCTGTAGGCTTAGGTGGCGTTAAAGGAAATCTTGGACGTTCCGCAAATATAACTTCATGCGGGGAGTAACCAGTGCTTGAATGCACAGACTGATTGATTGAGAATGTGACAGGTGACAAAAAATCAATCCAGTTGTTGCGACGTTTTTGTATGTAAGGTGTTAAACGTTCGGCAAGTGTTCTATGCACGCGTTCTGCTGCACCTAAACATTTGTGTACAAACGCAGGTGTGAACTCCTGTGGTATGCACAACTGTCGACACACTTCAGACATGCATTTGCTGACAAACTCAGACCCACGATCACTGATAAGTGTTTCACACACGCCATATTTGGTAAACAGTTGTGTGAGACCAGCCGCCACTGTAATCGTGTCTTTATTTGCCAAAGGAATTGTCACTAGATATTTACTGAAGAGGTCAACAGCGGTCAAAACAAACGAGAAACCCTGTGCTGTAACAGGCAAAGGTCCGTACAAGTCCACTTGCCAAACTTGAAATGGACCGCTAGGTGTCCTGTATGCAGTGATGGTGGATTTTGTGTGATGTTTAGTCTGTTTACGTTTTTGGCAGTCGGGACAGGACCGAACATAATCAGTAATAATTGGTCCCATTCTGTGGAAAAAATAATGCTCCTTAACTCTGTCCAAAGTATCATGTATACCTGCATGTCCACTCATGGGCGAGTCGTGGTATAAACCAAGGACAGTTTTAATCATTATTTCTGGGAGAACCAACTGATACTGATTGATGTTACGACTCCGCAATGATTTCGATACACGGGAATGAAATAACAGTCCATCTAACAGTGTGTAATCACCTGACTCTAATAATAACTTCCTTGCTTTCTTCTGACTCTTAGGTAAAACATTAGTTTCTAAATAGACTATCATCGGACAAAATAACGAGTCAGTACGCTGTAATTCCTGAACTTTTTCTAGACTGAAATCGAACGATTTAAACAAATCAATGTTGCGTGCAGACTTGTTAAATGGCCCTTCTTCTAAAGAAGAATCAGTACTACCCTGTTGTGATATATCAGTGGTTTCTTTATTGTGGCTTGTCATGTCCAATTTGTTTTGACTGTCAGCTGTATTGTTTTGTTGTGTGATGGTGTGTTGTGTACAAGTATCAGCAGTATGTGACCAGTCAGTGTTTCTGTGTTCGAACGCGGCGTACGCCCTTGTCATACTTTGCTCATCAGCACTCAAGTCACAGTCTGAGAAAGTGACCTTTGTGGCAGGTCTAGAAAATTTTCTTTTCCTTTTCAAAGGGGAATCCCCTAATTTATGACCTTGTTTTGTCTGAGGAATTTCACTATCAGCATCATAGGCCTCATTATGTAAATACAGTGACGTAGGGGGAGGCAGTAAAATATGATTGACTGCTTGCTTGTTTTGTTTACCAGTACCTATGACCTCTTGTAAGCAGGTCCCATCAGGGAAAGTTATTTTACCAATTTCCTCATTAACATAGGGAAAATATGGGTCATTTTCATCTGGGCTGGACTCAGCAGAGTCTGTATTTTTAGCAGGTCTACATCGAGATAAAGAATCAGGAACTACCATTTGTGCTGCTGATTTATAGTTGATTTCAAAATTGAACTCCTGCAGTATTGCAAGCCAACGTTCATAGATAGCCCCTTTTAAACTTTTCTGAAATAAGGGTTTCAGAGCTTGATGGTCACATTCAACATAGAATTTACGACCTCTCAAATAGGACGCACAATCAAGAACACTTGTGACAACGCCTAGAAGTTCAAGTTTTGTGGGACCATATGATCTCTGGTAATTTGATAGCGATTTTGAACCAAACCGAACAACACGTGGTGTTTCAGAATCATCCATCTTAGATGGGTGTAGCTGATACAGCATATAACCAATACCTTGACTGGAGGTATCAACGGCCAGATGAAAAGGGAGATTGTAATTTGGGAATGCTAAAGTTTCTGATGACAATAAAGCCTCTTTTAACTTGTCAAAAGCCCTCTGGTGTTCTTTTTGCCAAAGAAATGAAGTCCCTTTTCGTAACAGTTTATACAAACAATTGGCCGTTGCACTGTAATTGCGAATATATTTTCGAAACCAGTTCATTAAACCAAGGTACCTTTTTAACTGTTTGGCAGTTTTCGGAACAGGGTAATCTGAAACTGCTTGAAGGCGATCGGCGGGAGGGCGCATACCAAACCGGGAAAGTTCGTGTCCAAGAAAAAGGCAACTTTCCTGTGCAAATGTACATTTGGAAGGTGACAGTTTCATACCAGCTTCTCGAAACCTATTAAACACTTCCTGCAAGTCTGACAAGTGTTGTTCGAAAGTTTCAGAAAATATGAGGACATCGTCTAAATAGCAAAGAGTGGATCTAAATGACAACCCATTCAATATTTTGTCCATCAACATCTGAAAACTATTAGGAGAGGTTTTCAGGCCTTGAGGTAACCGCTGAAACTTGTATGTGCCAAAGCATGTGTTGAAAGCTGTGTATTTGGAAGATTCAGGTGAAATACCCATTTGGAAAAAACCTGAACTGAGATCAATCGATGAGATATAATTTGGCGTTCTATGACTAAAAGACTCGGTGAGTTCGTCAACATGGGGAATAGCATATCGAAAATCTTGTGTTTGAGAGTTCAAATAGCGAAAACCTACACAGAAACGGTACATAGACAAACTTGCCTCTTTAGACCCAGGTGTGACTCCTGATTTAGGCTTACTACGCTTAGACACTAGAACAATGGGACTAGAGATTGGAACATCTTCCTTCTCACTAACAGGTGCTATTATGCCCTGGCGCAACAATTCGTCCAGTTGGTGACGTAAAACTTCACGCTTTTCAGGTGATAATCGGTATGGCCGTTGATGTTTAGACTGTGCGTTTGGGATAAGGTGAATTTGATGCTCAACAACAGAAGTAAGACCAAGTGATGGGTTTTCATCTGTGACAAATAAATCATTATTTCTGTACAAGCATTCCTCAAGCTGGCATTTTTCAGCTGAGGATAAGTGCTGGGAATTAATTTGAAAGTATGAAAGTAACTTGTCTCGATCTACACTGTCTGCATGTTCTTGAATGCACCTATGTCCGAAGTTAACATTTACAGTAGAACAGGTGTGTCTGGTTGCCAGTCTATCAGTCTGGTAAGTTTGTTTATGCTGCTGCAGTGGTGAACTTAAATGACCCGAATTCTCTACAGGACTGACAGTAAATGTCTTATCAGTGAATTGAAATGAACCTAAAGGTTTGTTTTTATAAATTGTAATGGTATCTGAGGTGGGGTTCAGAATTTTTAAAGGAACCATGTGTGTATTGGAAACAAAAGCAATTGACCTAGCAACCATTAAGCCTTTTTTCGACACATGAGCACTGCCAGTGCAAATACCCTGAGACCCTGCATTCATATGCTGTGGTATTTTACCCCAGACTACCGTTTCAGAATTTGGTGACAATGATAACTTCTGCTTGGAATGAATTAAAGATCGACTATGAGAAACAGACATTTTATCAAAATTGAGAACAGTACCATTCCTTTTCAAATAGTCGGTCCCTAATATCAAAGGGTGCGAAGTCTGGTCTAAAACATACACATCAAACGTTTGTATACACCCGTTTACAGTAGCAGACACCCCAGCAGTGCAACTGATGTTAACTGCCTGATTGTTTGCTAAAACAATATTTTCATTACAAGAAGACACATTGTACTTGTATTTCCTAGGTATTGAATTAAATAAATCTTGAGACATGAGGTTGATCGAACTACCTGTATCTAATAAAGCAGAAATAGAGGACTTGTCAAATATAACCTCTAAAAACATAAAACTGGAGTCTTTACTGGAACCGGTATGTTCAGTTGTATCAAAAGAAGAGGTACGACTTACATGTCTCTCTGGCGGGCGACTTCTAGCGCGACTTGTTAGTTCCTTTTTCCCAAGGGTCCGCGCTCTGTGCCCCTTGGGTGTCTTCCGTTTCCCGAACTGGGTTTGCAGTTGTCTTTTAAAAGTTTACAATCTCTGGCCAGATGTCCGAATTGGTCACATAATTGACATACTGAACTTGGATTTGGGGGCCCCGCTGCCAAATTACATCGTCTTTGAATATGTCCTGGGGCTTGACAGTTATAACATAGGCGCGATACTGCGTCACTTGCTTGTCCATTTGTCCTTGGGTTACACATATGTGAAGTTTGGTGAAAATTAGCACCACTAGAACTGGTAATAAGTTTATCCAACTTATGTGTTAGATCCTGAACAGACAATTCGAGGGCATGTATTTTGCTGGCATCCGGAGTCCGTGATTCAGCTGCGACAGAGCCTACGGCTGGGGTCGCGGAGGTGGTGGAGGCACGGTATCCGTATGCCTCACCCATCTTCGCAGACGTCATGGCTGCATGTACGTCCTCCGGATTACCAGCCCGCACAAAAAATGCAAGTTGGGATGGAAGACCCTGAATAAATTTTAACAACACCTCCTGAGAATTCTTTGAAAGTTTTCGCCCTTTTCCGATTATTTTACTATAGTAATCTTCAATTTGTTGGTTGGGCAGAAGCGTCAAACTTTGAAACTGCTCGGTTTCCACCAATAGAACCGGCTTGTTGTCCGTGCTCATGTACTTGACTTTGAATGCATTGGCTGTATACTCCCACGACGATTTGCTGTCATCTTCCAAGCAGGTAAACCATACCTGGGCTGGGCCTTCTAGGTGAAGCTGGAAGGCCGCAAGCTTTCTGGGATCGTCATCGTTGATACGATTGAAAGTGCAATATGCACAGAAATCTGACAAGAAACGTTCTGGGTCTTCAGTTGGATACCCAGAAAATTTTTGTAGTTTAATCTGTCCTGTCGGTAGATTCATGTCTCTAGTATTGTCCGGTACAGGTAGTTGCGATGATGTAACAGGTAACTCCAAAGAAATGTCCAGTTGACTGGTAGATAAAAATGGATTAATTTCACTTATCAAGATATTTCCATCCGAAAAAGAATAATCCATTGCATAGAGGTTGGATTCTCCGCCATGTAATGTCTCATGAGGATTGTCTACTCATGTCCTGCTAACTTGGGGAATTAGCGAGAGGTTAATGACATGATGACATTACTTAATAAATGAAAAATAACTTTTAATAACAATTTCTTCACTTTATTATATAAATAATAGTTCTATAGTTAAGGTTCTTCAAGTTCTTATAACAATACTATTTTATTAAACACAATAATTTAAGATGTTACAGTCCAAAATATATAATGATGTTCTCCTATGAAGCTTCAAGATCTTACTGCTTTTTTCTCTCTCAAACCACGCTCTTCTTATTCACAAATTGATACAAGATAAGGCTACTATGTTTCCAGTGAATACTTTCCCAGGGTCAGTAGGGAGGTCAGAGTTAGTTCAGGAAAACTGATGAATCAGGTATGCTGCTTTACAAATATGGAAGAAGGAGTTCCTGGCTGGGAACCATCCTCTGACGGGAAACCATACAGAATGTTATCAACATGTGTGGGAAATAAGATAAAAATCAAAATGACCTTAAACTCTGGTAGGAGGGAAAACGGGGTTAGGCGGGAAACAGCACACATGAAACTAATTGGATGCAGAGGAGTGGGAAATATATATATCAATATATTACACTAGATCTAAAGTTTATTATTTTGGTTCTAAGAATGATAAATTGAAAGGTGCTCAGTGATACCAGTGCTATTATAGTGAATTATCTAAGGAGAATAAAACTGTTCTCCGGACTTATTTTTCATAGCTACAGTAGAACTTCAATGGCTCGAACCTCGATGGCTCGTTTACCATGGATGAGTCGAACACATTCTTGAGTCCGCAGGGATGTCCTCCAAATACGATATACGGATAATTTAGACAGATTTTCTTCTTTTATCTTGCAAATGTATGCTGTGTGCACTAATTAGAATCGCCTCGATGAGGCGATTCTAATGAGTGCACACAGCATACATTTATAATATAGAACACCGAAAAGATATCCCACAATTATTTCCATTATGCCTCCTGGTATGGCACTAATAGTAACCCTCCGTGGCTCGAACTACCGCTGTCTCGAACAAATTTTCATGGTCCCAAAGGGGTTCGAGCCATCGAAGTTCGACTGTATATCTGAGGTTATCCAGGTAAACTTTTGTCTTATTTTCTCTATTAAAAAAAACATGTTATGAGTACTTGTCAGAACCGGTTTAGTGGGTGGTTCAAATGAATACACATATATGGTTTTGTGGAGAGATAAACAAAATCCATCATACATATAGCTATGATTTTTATGGCAAGACCTGTGTTTCTAACAGTGGAAGTTAAAATGTGCTGAAATAGTTTTGGAGTATCCCACCATTTTATTCGGTTTAATTGGATTCTATAGTGCTTTACTTATCTACAGCTATGCCTTTAAAATATTTTTTTTCTTTTCATTATCATGCATATTTTTTTCTTTTTGTTATCATAGGCATTCTAGTCCATTTTATTGGATTTTACTTAATGGGAGTTAAAATACGAGGGTTAGTATGAAAGAGTCGTTCAGATCATTTAGTCTTTAGAGAGCTTTAGGCAGGTGTCTGTTTAGGTTATAGCAAGTATTGATATTTTTATGATTTCTGCACAAAAACTTATGTTGTGGATACTCATTAGAAATGTCTTGCCTAGGCACTTCAAATGAGTACCCACAACATGTTTTCTGAAGAAATACAAAACAAAAAAAATCTGAATATCAATTTTATCTACAAAAAAAAGGTAAGAGAACAGTCCAGGGAGTGTCACAATCACAAACCGCAGCCCTTCCCAGACACCGAGAGAAAGAGGAAACAGACAAAACCAAACAAGCGCAAATCGACTAACGCACTAAAACGCACTAAGATTAGCTCTCTCTTCCCCAAGCGAGGTAATCGCAATACTAAAAGGACTAAAAGCATAAGAACAAAATAACACAAGGTAAGACATAAAACAAATCGCCTCGTAGAATAAACCACAAAGTAACAAAGAGTTAGGCAACAAACTGAAACTGAAAAAATACAAGAACAAAATAACACAAGGTAGACTGAAAAAAACACAAGAACAAAATAAGACAAGGTAAGACATAAAATAAATCGCCTCGTAGAATAAACCACAAAGCAACAAAGAGTTAAGAAACAAAAGTGTGAAACCACCGACGTACGAAATAAAAAGCAAAACCCAGTTCATATGATAACCAATCTAAACAAAAACCTAGTTTATATGATAACCAATCTAAACAGTGGGTGCATGAGCATAAAATGCAAAATTTTTAAGTTACATCCATGCCCAGTTTCATTCAAATGTCTTATTCACCTACGGTAGTTCTATTAAACTATGATTTAACCAATGGATGTTCCATTGTCTCTATTTAAAAAAACTAAGGTTAAATCTCAATAACCGAAAATTATACCATAGCTGGACCATGGGATAATTTTCAGATTTGAAAATTAACCCATGGTTCTATTTATAGATGTCAGTTATTTGTCGGGTCAGTCATACAAAACAAAGACAGCTATTTGTCAGTTATACAAAACAATGTCAGCAATTTATCAGTCAAATAAAACAATGTTAGCTATTCGTCAGTCATATAAAACAATGTCAGCAACTTGTCAGTCATATAAAACAATGTCAGCTACTTGTGAGTCATATAAACCAATGTTAGCTATTTGTCAGTCATATAAATTGATGTCAGCTATTTGTCATAAAGCAGACAAGCTAACAATTGGTCATTCATCTTTTTACCGTATTAAAGCAATACGTTTCTTATAAGAAAGGACTGTTAGCAATAGTTCAATGAGTGTTATTTTCATGTCTGCCTTATGTCTGTCATATATAACATATGCACGCATGCAATATGTCTTTCATATGAAAGCCATATAAGCAATATGTTTATGATAGGAAAATCATTTCAACAGTATGACTGTCGAAATAAACACTCGTTTAGTAATTTGACAGTGCCGTATATTAGTGATTATGGGAAAGTTTATTTCAGTCACATAATGACTATAGAAGCAATACGTCTGTAATTGGGTGACGTTTGAACAATAAGTAACTAGCGTATACCCATGTGAGCATTATGCCTGTTAGACATTGCTGTCATTTTAGCAATATGTCTATTACATCACAGCGACTTTAATATATATCATGTATTCCAAAGATTTATTTACAATATAACTTGTGTCTGAAACTCAATTTATCTGTATTGATTCCTGTCACTTACATGCATACTTTAAGTAGTAAGACTCAAATTGTACACAAATTCCTTTTCCTCCTTTTGTACATGTATCATCATGTTTATGTTTTTGTGTATATTTTTGAATGTTTGCTTGACATGTACTCCAGTTAATTTCGTTTCATGGCTCCACGGGGGATCAGATATTTATATCCAAAGTAGCAAGAGAATGGTTAACCTTCAAGGAAACATGTCCGTGTCCTCTAGATTACTTCGTTACCTCATTGATTGTATAACATGATTGAAATCCAGCTTTATAGGGCACGGATAGGACTACACTATAGTCGTCAAGCTAAGGTTAAAGGTTTGGACTACCTTAACTATTTTGATTTTCTCATCATAATGTCTTTGCTACTGATAGGGGGTATAGAAAAGAATCCAGGGCCGCATTCGGATGTCTCTCTTAACTCGTCGTCATCTGGGCCTACTTTTGAAAGTACTGCAATCAATAATAAATTTTCAATTGTCCACTATAATATTCAGAGTCTCTCGAATAAATTAGACTTAATAGAGTCGGAACTACGAGATTTTGATGTCATTTGCCTTACTGAAACATGGTTGGATCAGCGTATATCTGATGAAACACTAAAAATAAACGGGTTCAACCAACAAACAAACTATAGCAATAACAGTCAACACCAGACCCCATAAATATAAAAAGCCTGCGTGTACGTCGGCGTTACTACTGGCGACGTCACTAAATGTTGATATCTAATTTTAGAAACTAATATTCACTGTAAGTCGCAGGCCAGTCAGTGTATATCGCAATCTATGGACTGGGTTGAAGGCGGAGCTGAGTCAATGAAAATCAAACAATTTAAAACACATATGATAATATTTTGTGATAGTTGTACATTTATTTTTAGAAAATAAGGTTTGACATCTCGTTTCATTCGTCTCCTAAAATGATGACAATTTAAATGGAATGTAAAGCCTCATTTTCAAAAATAAGAAAAAAATATTCTAAAGTGTCACCTGCTGCTATATTAAGGGATAACCCTTTGCAAACAGTGCAGATCAAGATGAGACGGCTCTTTATCTGGATCTGCACTGTTTGCCATTCTAATATTGACTTTTGACTAAAACCCCTATTTGCAACAATGAACGTGACCAAAATCAGAGATGAAAGCGTCCATTTCGTAAACTCAGGGATGAAAGGGTTGATAACCAGATTGATCTGATACTCAAATCGTTAACATTAACGGCCTCTTATCAGCTGGAGTTTGTGTCGTGGGTGGGAGGGGTAGAAGCATTTCAAAAAAGTAAGAAAATCAGGCATGTTAAAATGTGGGCACCTTTTAATTCCATAAACATCTCCTAAGACCTACTAAGACATGCAAGCAATGTAGTCTTTCTTCCTCGCACACAAATATGACGTTGCATCGACTTTGATGCATCGTCTTAATTGCGTGACCGCTGGAACATCATCCAGTGCAACAAACTTCATAGCATTGTATCTTAAAGGGAATAGCTATGTTTTCAAGGGTGGGTGGGTTGGCAATTATATGTTTTTTTCCTGTATAGTAATCTGCTGTGAAAGGGAATAATTGACTTTCATTTGGAAGAAATTGTTCCTTGTAGAGAAAGTAGGATCATGGTGTGCAGGATAGCAACCAGGGTCCAGATGTTCAAAGAATTGTTAGCTTAACGAGCTCGTTAGTGGTCAAAATGTTAACTGTTCTAGTGAGTACAATATCTTATTCACAGGTACTTTTGCTGAAAAATATGTGAGTAGCTTTTGCAAATCACATTTTCTTCAGCAAAAATAATAGCGTATTTGCCATATATAATGATCAAAGTTTAAACGATACGTTAGCTGAAGACATCGTTAGTTTTGAATAACTGGGCACAGGAAGTCACAAATGAATAAATCTAACGAGTGTATGTATATAATAGATATACATTGCATATATCCCCATATTCGTCCATAAAATAAGAGTGATAACAGGGGCATGTAGGGGTCTGCACCATTAGAGGGACTTTTCAGAATTTTCTGTTTGTAATCCATTTTTTTCGATTACTTTTACATTATGAAAACACGCCTATTCAAAAATACTGAAAATTTTACCACCAAAAAATGAAAAATTTCAGATAAAAAAGTCTGATATTTTTCATATTTCTGCTCAAAAACATAGATTGTGGTACTCATTAGAACCGCCTAGTCGAGGCGGTTCTAACGAGGACCCACAATCTATGTTTTGAGCAGAAATAAGAAAAATAATGTATACCCCTGTAAACCCCAGTTTTACTATATAAAAGTAGGGTTTAAGGGGGGGGGGGTCAAAATTATATAGGCATGTTTCGTGATGGCATCCTTATAATCGTATTATAAAAAATCTATCATCTGTGTGAGGGCTGGAAAGAAAAATTCGTCCCGGGGGCCACTGTCTGGCATCACCAGGCTTGCCCTGTAATGCCAGACTGTGATCCGGGGGGACAAATTTTTCTATATACACCTCACACCCGTGATGGATTCTTTTTCTTGCTAACCTTTCATTTCTAAACGTGGATATTTAATAATGCAGTCATTTCGATTGCAAACGTCCACCATACTGTAATAATATTACGTGACGTTTAGTGACGCCATTACGTTCACTGACGTCAATCTTATACAACCTATACAACCAGTGCATATCTAAAACACGTGAGAATTCTCGATTCTTACCTTACCCTAGCTAGGATAGCCCGGGCAGGATAAGACTTTCTATCCTTAGGTAAAACCCGGCGAAGGTGCTGTGTATCTTACATCACTGGGGCGTCCAACTGATATTGGCTTACAGTTGGGCAAGGCCTGCTATCCTTGTAGTGGGTAAGGGTAGCGGGGGAATGTTTTTATTTCTTCTGTTTCTTCACTTTCTTTCCTGTTCCTCTTTCTTCCCTGTCCCTCTCTTTCATCTCCTCTACTCTCTCTTCTATCTCTTTTCTCCCTTTCTCTGGGAGACGACACAAAATGACCCTCAAGGGTTGACGTGTCGTTAAACCCCAACACATTCAATCCTTCTCTGGTGTGTGGGAAATTTTTTGTCTCAATGTACTGTATAACCAAAATCTTCCCATGGCTGACACAGATCTAGATATAGGGGTACCAAAAAAATCCCTTTTTCTTATTTCTTCACAAAACATGTTGCGAGTAATCATTATAATCACTTCGTAGAGGCACTTCTAATGAGTACCTACAATATATAGTTTTGCCTTACATGTATTTCTCCACAAAACATGTTGTGGGTATTCATTACAATCGCCTCACAGAGATGCTTCAACATACGCTTTTGTGAAGAACTGAGAAAAATATATGTTTTTGTTTAAGACAAAGATCAGCTCTAGCAGTTATTTGTTCAGTAATAAATCACTGACTGGAGGTCAGTTGTAAAGAAGATCAAATCGCGAGCGTGGAGCGCGAGTGATTTATCTTCTTTCAACTGATCGACAAACTGTGATTTATTACTCAACAAATCACGCACAAGAGCTGATCTATTTAGTTCTAACACATAGAAAATGACGAAAAAGTAATTGTATCCTTCAGATTCTTCTAACTTTTCGTCATCGCATAAAGAAATCCCGCCGACAGTGTTGACTAACGCTGCTGTTAACATGCATTTCTTACGTTGCTGACTCAAGAAAAACGACGTTACACCGTCTAACGTCGTGGCAACGAAGACTGACGCCAGCAAAATGTCAAATGACGTCGGAACGGCGCCAGACAGCGTCGCGCACTTCCGCCCAATGACTTGTTCCAGCATAAGCAACCAGACTACTATTGACGTCACATTGTTTTGGTACTGTGTAAAGTAGTACTAAATAAAAATACAGTGCACGGAATCGATGGTGTACACAGTGTAAGGTAAACACGTCTGCATTGTTCTGTTTATTTCAGGCAATAGAAGGATCGTGGAGGAGAAGAATTCCAGACAGTAAAAGATTCCTTGGTTTGGTGCAGCGATACAAAGAGTCCGTCGGTCATTCCAGATTTTGACCTGAATAGAAGTTGTCATATGCAGAAGAGGATGGATGGCAAATTTTCAAGGTGATAAAGAGGACATGAAAGTCTTAGGATCTGTTGCTTACTCAGGTAGCTATAACATCCCATCAAAGCTATGGAGAAATTAATAGGGGTGGGGCACCGGTTTTCTCCATTGCCTATAGAGGCGCGATGTGTTACAAAATACTGCAAAGAAATTTGTAGGCTTTTGATTGGATTGTGCAAAGGCAATTGTTTTCCATGTACTCCGTGAGCAAAATGTTGCTCTCTCGCGCTCGCCTTCGTTGAAAAGCGATGTCCGCCACTTTTGCTGCACAGTTGATGTGAAATAAAAGCAAATTAATTCTATGCACGACAATAATTTTCAGCTATTAAATACCTAAAAACAAAACTTTTGATTGTTTTAATTCATTTGGTACTTTATTTCGTTGTTTTCTATTATCAAACCCTCATTCTTACATGACGTAAACGTTTTTCCCATTGAGCCTAATGGAAACATCCCCGTGATCAAATACAGTTTATTTGGTTATTTTGATTGATTATCGAGAAGTTATTCACTAGTATTCTAAGGTTTGCACGTAAAAAACGAGTGGGCGAAGCGAATGAGATTTTTATAATCAAACATCTGGACACTAGTGAATTAATTTTTTCGTAATCGATCAAAACAACAAAATAAACTGCTTATTGCATTTTAATTCATGTTTTACCTTTGAATTTTCACATTCAGCCGTTATAATTTCCTACCAAAATAGTTCCAGTCAGTGAATGAATTTCAGGAGGCGGGGTTTAGTTTAGAAATCAGTCGCAATCTTGATTTCACTTTCATGCAAAAATCATCCTGTGCTTGAAATACAGACACAACAATGTCACCAAAGTAGAACTGGATTATAAGAAAATCATACTTTATATTAGTATTGCAGATCTTTCCTCGGAAACACCAACTGGACGCGAAAATTGCAGTTGATTTCTATTTCTTATCAAATGTTCCGCAAAATGCCAACTATTGTTATTGTTGTTACCAACAACGTCAGCAACGTGACCTAGCAATTATGACGTCGAAACAATTCACTCGGTGAATTATAGATTATAATTTACTGACAAATCTCAGTAAATCACTGCTGAAAATGTTATAAACTGCAATAAGTCACGCCATCAACGCAGTGGGCGCAAAAAGACGCGTTTGATGACGTCGCATGTAAACATTTACGTCTCACGGCGTCCTCTTCATAATAATTCTTTGAGAAATGTTGCAACAATGTACAAAATAACTGGAAAAAGCTTTTCAGTATAACACATGTCGTAATGAAATAATGTGAGGGACACTTTTTAATCAAATTCGGGTAAAAGTAAAGAAAAAGCGGAATTTGGATATGCAGTGTTCTAGGGTAAGAATATAGGCCTAAGTGAAAATACACAGGAAATACCTCAATCACAGCCTTCCTGAGGCACCAAACAAAACAGATATGGAACAAAAATGACAAAACAAACGCCACATATGAGTCGTTCTTGAATTAGGAGAGAATATTTGCACATACATACAAACTAAAAAGGCAAATACAGCATTTTCCCTAGGGTTTCATGCGGACTCATGTGCTGTAAATATTTATGAAAAAAGCAATGCCAACGATGATACCGGCAGTTCCAAAGATATAAGACACACAGCACCATATTAAAACGCTGTTACTGTATCTGTTCGCTGCTTCTAGATCACCTTGTCGATTTTTTCTGTTGGCCTGAAAAAGAAATTTTTAGCCGTGACACAAGAAAAGCTACGTATGTAAACCATATAAATTCAGCGCAAGTTAAGACCGCGCACCAGTGTGCGAAATCATGTGATCTGGCTAAAACCTTCACGCTTCGCATAAACCGTAATTAATACATAGTTTTTTTTTAAAGGAATGACCCTGAAGAGCAATGTACACACTCACCTCACAGAAAGGAAAACCGCTGCAGTTTCAAGTTTTCCGGACTAGTCTAGTTTCGGCCAACACGGTCTTATCAGTGACCCTCAAATAAATAAACCTAAATACCTAATTACAAAGGATCAGGAAATATCCGTAACATTACAGTGTAGTACGTGTGTGTGTGTAGGGGGTGGGGGGGGGGGGGGTTGCGTCTTTTAACAGTCGCCACACCAGCTGCAGTGAAGCAATCATAACGAAACATGCCTATATAATTTTGACCCCTTAAACTCCACGTTTATATAGTAAAACTGGGGTTTACAAGGGGTACATTATTTCTCTTATTACTGCTCAAAAACATATATTGTGGGTACTCGTTAGGATCGCCTCTTTGAGCAGAAATATGAAAAATGTCAGAAATTTTATGTGGAAACTTTCAGTTTTTGGTGGGTGAAATTTTCAATATATTATATATTTGAATAGGCTTGTTTTCGTAATGGAACACAGTTATAAAACTGAAAACAGCTGTGGTGTCAAGTTGTCCGAGTCAGACAAGCTGCTTTCGGCAATTTTATCATAATAATTTGAAAATACTAACCAGACAAACAGTGGAGACATAAATCAAACAGCGATATTTGCAATTCAATCTGCAATTTTATCTTTATTACTTTTATTTTACTGCACTGCAGCTGATGTCAGCGCCGTGTGGCGGCCGTAGAATGTCTCCCCGTACTTCATTTCTTTTGGGATCATTGGGCCCATTGTGGTTTCTTTGAAAATGGAGTTCTGCTCATGTATACGTTTGAGGGAGTAAGCAGTGTTGCAAACTTCATTACTGCTTATGAAGAATCTTAATAAAATCGAGACTGTCATTTTCTATCTGTTATGTGTTCTTTGTTCCAAAAGGCTATCTTTAATACTTTTATTTTACTACATTGCAGCTGGTGTTAGTGCCGTGTGGCGGCCGTAGAACGTCTCCCCATACTTCACCATAGTGCAGATTATATTTCATTTCCTTTGGGATTAGTGGGCTCATTGTAGTATCTTTGAAAATGGAGTTCTGTTCATATATACACCAGATGACGAAAGCAGTATTGAAAACTTTATTATTGCTTATGAAAGGTCTCAATAAAACAGAGACTCCCATTTACTATCTGTTATGTGTTCTTTGTTTCCAAAGGCTATCTTTATCACTTTTATTAGACAGATTAGGAGGTAGACACAAATGAACGCATTCGTGATCCAGTGCAAGTATACGTCGTATTCTAGGACATATATGTGAAGTTTCATCGCCGTCACTCTGAATTAATATCCAAATATAACTTTGGCTTAAAAGAAATTCTGCTAGATGGTTTGTCCAAAACTCCATTTTATGGCGACTTCGTCTACAAATTCTGAAATATTGTTGGCAAAACTGATTTATCGGTACAATTTAAAAAGCTTGTCACTCGCTACAAAAATATACGCTACAGCTTGTGTATTCTGCGGCAAACAGCATGCATGGTTGTTAACCTAATTATGGTTGATAATTAGGATTCTCTCTTAAACTGTTATGCAGTTTGTTGGTCATCAGACTAAATGACGGCTCCTTCATCAATTTCAGATAGTCGGCGCCTGACTATCAATCCATCACGAAAACATACCTATATAATTTTGACCCCCCTTAAACTCCACTTTTATATAGTAAAACTGGGGTTTACAGGGGTATACATTATTTTTCTTATTTCTGCTCAAAACACAGATTGTGGGTACTTGTTAGAACCGCCTCGGCGAGGCGATTCTAACGAGTACCCACAATCTATGTTTTGAGCAGAAATATGAAAAATATCGGAGATTTTTATCTGTAAATTTTCAGTTTTTGGAGATGAAATTTTCAGTATTTTTGAATAGGCGTGTTTTCGTAATGGTCTGGGGGTAGGGCTCTTGTATTTTTGCTTCACTTCACCTTTGAGCCATTTGTTTTATCATGGTGTTTTTTTTTTTTTTTTTTTTTTTTTTTTTTTATTATATGTGTTTACTGTGATGGGGAAGAGGACCACTATGCGGACCGAACATACATGTATATTTGTAATTGGATCTGCATCAGAATTAAGGGTGAGGTTTTGAGCAAGTAAAACTGGTTTAAGGTCTAAGTAGTTTTCCAACTGACTTGTTTCAAGGTGGTTCCCCTTTTGAAGTTCTTCTCTGCTTGTGTGCCTATGGTTTCATATGTTGCATTTGTTTTGTCATTATTGGATTATCATCTCTTCTTCATTTGGTGCTTTGGAATGGCTGTATTTCGAGATTGTGTATTTCCTGGGTATTCTCACTTTTATATGTGACACATAACTGCATTTATCTTGTAATTAGCAAACGTAGCTAATAAATCAAATTGACGCAAATGACATTAATGGGTTAACGTGTGGTAAACACTGAAATCATCATCAACATCATAAACAACTTCGAACACCTCAGTGCGGTTGCAGCTTCCGTTTTAACAGAGATTATTTTGGAAGTTTATGTAACTTTTTATTAAATTATTGAAACTTCTGTTAAGTTATTGAAAGGTCTCAGAAAACTTATGTCATAAAATATATGTCGTTTCGTGTCATTCTCACCTTATCCAGTGGTTTAGCAAGGCTACGTTCCATTATTATGGTCATGTCTGTTTATCCCTATCTTTGTATTATTTGAACAGCCAACAGTAAAATAAATAGTATAGGCGAAAAAGAGCCACTATCACAGAACAAGGTCTACCACAGACACCAAGTGGAAGTGAAAACAATGACAGTCAGTGCACAGGCCACTATTCCCCTACAATGTAATCACAATGCTAGACAGGATTCACAGAACACAACGATAAGACAACGAACAAGACCTACAAAGCCACAAAAAAAAAAAAAAAACAAACAAACAAACAAACAAAAAAACACGCTTCTTCTTTAACCATAAGGGTGAGGGGCTTAGCTTATTAAAGTGGTTTGACTAATTTAAATATAATCGCTTAATGACATGGGTTTAATGTTATATCGTATTGTCTAAGGAGTAATTGTGGTCTTACGTGGATATGTTTGTTGTATTTGAAAGTTGTAGTGAAAAATATCCCAACGCAACTATTCTGTCTATCTATCCAAGAGAGATACTTGAAAGTAGTGTCAACAGAGGCGGGATATTAGTACAAGGCATTTCCTTGGTTACTTTAACCATTACCTGATCAAAACTATGTCTACTTCTAAGAACTCTCCATGGAACTTGCTCACTTCTTGACATTTTATCCGATCAGAAAGAGCGTTTTCAAATGATTCTTTGGGTTTTTATACACTGGAAACTTATACAACCCACTGCACATTTTGACTCGGAATAACGACCGTCTATATATTCTTTGACAGGGGGATTATACCAAAAGTCACAGTGAGAAGAATCAGAGAGACAGAGAAGGTGTTGCCGGGTTTAACACGAAGTTCCTCAAAATATTCAGCTACCACGACTGAACGATAAACTTATGTATTGTGGTGTAATATCGATGCATATTCCGCATACAAGACCGTAGGTGTTTTGTTTTGTAGTGTCGAATGACTGAGGTCAGAACTTTTTTCTTGTAAGTAGTTTCTGAATATGTGAGTCCTCGGGCACAGGAGCGCGAGCTACTATCCCATCACTGTCAATAAAGAGAGCGTATGCAAGGCAACTGACCCTTTTACTTCTACGTGCAGTCTTAGGTCTCTCATTTCCCCAACCCTCATTTTATTGCTAGCTTGATTCTCAGGTTTATGAAAAAGTACTCAGGCTTCGTCACTCGTGACAATTTCTTGATCCATGTCTTTAAACATAGCAAGGTTGTGAGGCCTTCTCCACTCGGCCCCTCTTATGCTCTGCCCACAATTAATCGGGTATTCACCGGGCACAACCTTCTTCAGGCTAAGCACTTTCATAATATTGAAAATACATCTGATATGAGTTAAAATAAGATATATTCGATAACACCTTAGTAGTATCTCGGTTATATTCCTCTACTAGTGCTTAAACAGCAGCAACATCCGTTTCCGATACAGATGTTGACGGCCTTCCAGAACTGGGCTCGTCTTTAATAGTCTCACTACCAGCACTAAATAGACTCACGGATGCTGTAACAAAACGAAGCAACTGGATAATATTTACACAATAGAATGCAGCACGATGGACATCACTATCCAAATGCAACACGGGAAAGAATATACGAGTATATTGTTATATAACAGGGTGTTCAATTATTTTAAACATCATGTTTACTATGTTTCCATAAATAGCTTTATTTACTATGTTTCCAAAAATAACTTTCTGGAACAACATGTTTACATTAACATGTTGTTTATCTTCTTGATTCTAGACTGAGTTATTTTTGGCATATCGTAGCATATTTAGAAGTTTCTTGAAGGAACCTGGAAAATAAGGGATGCTTGTAGTAAATTCTTTTTCTAGAACGTTCTTTGATATTATATAAGGAGAAAAGATTTTCATCTGGGCATCTTTGTATACTTTCACTGGAAATTATTCTATACTGGATTACTTTAATATTTTATTCATTTTGGACTTAAATTCTGAATTCAGGAACTTTAAATTGTGGGATCAGAAACTGTTATTCAAAGGATTTGTTTTATAAATTCTTGCTGATTATTTCTGAGGGACTTTGTGACATAAATTTGAAAGGTACTGTTTACTTACATTATTTTGTTCTGAATCTTGTCTCATTTTTTGTGAATAAATATTGTTAATAATTTAAAGCTTGTTGCTCGTTTCACTTTCATTTCTTTCTCGTTACGCCTGGCTCGTAATAATATATCAAACACATTTCGTTAAATCCGGGAACGAATCCGGACATTGCCTGTTGGTAAGTCTCTAATTGCTGGATCAGTGGCAAGCTATAAAGATCTTGATCCTAATTATCCTGCGTTAGATCTGGGTATAGTTTAAGCATATATCTACACTGTTTGTTTAACATATACTTGTAGCAGACACAGGGCCTTGGTAGAAAAATATAGCGCCAGTCTGAAAACACTTCTGCAACAAGGTATATCGGAACCAGAATTTTACGGTGACTTAGTGTACAGATTTAGAAAAAATGTAAGAAAATCTAAATTTTCGGAGCAATTCAGAAAACTTATTAACCGTTGTAAAAGAATTGGCTATAGCCTAGATATTATGCGGCAGACTCCATGCCTTTTTGTCAACCTATTCATTGTTGATGGCTATGCTTCACTGTTTAATTGCACGATGGCGGTCCGGGCCTCAGACTCAATGACGGCCTCTTCGTAAAACTTTAACCAGTGGGCTGGGGCTTGACGATAAGTCGTTGGCTTGACCCGCCGTGGTTGAACTATTGGTTTTCATTTACTCTGGCTCACAGTAGAATTAGCCATGAGTACTCGTCTTTGTTTATTATAGTGACTAATTTGATTTTTATGTTTTCGCTTTGATGCATTGTCTGAGTTGGGAGCCTTTATGCGAACCGAATTTTTATGTATTTCTGTATTAAGAGTAGCATCGGGACCCAGAATGAAGTTGGCTAGCTGTAAAAGTGCTTCAACCCCGCCCCCCCCCCCCCCCCCCGGTGGTTTTCTCTACTGACCGTTCGAAGGCGGTAGTCCCGGTGTTAGTCTTTCTCTTTGTTGCTTTGTGGTTTATTCTACGAGGCGATTTGTTTTATATCTTACCTTGTGTCATTTTGTCCTTGTGTTTTTCAGTCCTTTTAGCATTGCGATTGCCTCATTTGGGGAAGAGAGAGCTAATCTTAGTATTTTTCGTACGTTTATTCGATTTGTGCTTGTTTGGATTTGTCGGTTTCCTCTTCCTCTTGGTGCTGCCGTTTGTGATTGTGGCATCCCTGGATTTTTCTCTTACCTATTTTTTTGCATTTTATGTACTTACTTAAGTTATAAAAGATATGCAAACAGACATAATGTCATATATGGATAGCGAAACTCAAGACTGTGCAGTCTTGTCATGACCTTTTTTTTCCTCACCCATAGTAAATAGTAAAGATTCTTAAGATTCTTAAGTGTTTTTTTTTTTTTTTTTTTTTTTTTTTTTTTCTCTCTTTTCTTTTTTAGATTTGCCCCACCAAGCCTGATTGTAACATACCATACAAGCATATATTGCTGCTATAATTCCCGTTGGCAGGAAACATAACAGAGCGGCATGTGCCGCACTAGACATGTCTATATAGTTTTCAACAGGTTTGACTCCCTCCGGCTGCATAACAACCTACGAAGAGAAAACAAAAAGATTCTGTTACTTTGTCGTAAAGTAAAAATAAAAATGATAAAACAAGAATGCGTTTCTTTGCTGTTTTTATTTAATATGTACGCACTGATTTTATTTCAAATTAATAGTGTGTACTGACTTTCTTTTTATGGATAAAGTAAATAAGTGAACTCAGTAAATGGCACAGTCAGTTCCATATCAAGTTCTATACGCCAAAATGAAAGACAAACAAAAAACAAAAAAACAAAACAAAAAAAAAAACAAAAAAACACAGCCTTATAGCTACAAAAAGAACAGACGGCAAGAAGAGCCGGCACCTCCCAAAAAGGTCGAAAAGCCGCTACCCAAACTTAACTGTTCACATTTCCAACTTACATCCGGATGCGAAACGTTCATATAATATGCTACCACAGAACACAAATATTACTCTCAAGTTTCGTGCCGATTATTCATTAACACGTAGCCGTTAGGAGTAAATCAAATAAGTAAGGTTAAAGAAACAACAACAGATTTTGCGGATTCTGAAGAATATCTTGCCCTGACTATTTAATTTATTAAAATTCATGAAATGAGAAAGTTCTTATACGCGATTTCTCAACCGATTTCAAAGTCATGTTAAAGCCACTGCCATTTCAAGGGGACAATACTGATGTAAAGCATGTAAAACTAAAATAGTTCAGCTGGTAAATGTTAAAAAATGTTTGAGTCAACTCCGGTCAGATTTTTAAACGTAGACGTTTGCTTGAAAGGATTATTGTGTAAAACAGTTTCAGATATTCTTTTAGACTAGCTACTAGTCGGATATCAATATTATTTTCATCAATCAATTATAATTATTAATTTAACTGATGAACTAAGGGCCATCTACTACTTACTGCTTGCCTCACCTCTTTGATAGCAGCAACTAATCTTGGAGATATCCGACTAGTAAAATGCGAAATGTACTCTTAGAAGTGATTGACATTTATTGCCTTTCTAATGTTCCTTATCTAATTCTCCATCTTATTAAAATCATTCCCTCTCCAATAAATTGTTTATATATAAGAAGCTGACCATTAGAGTTCAAGGGATAACATAAACATTGTTTAGAAGCCTGTCTGTGTACTGCATGTATTAACAGTTTTTGTTTTGTGTATTAGTAAATTTTAGATAAAACAGACAAAAACAGAATCATATTTAATAAGTATTTCATATTAAAAACTGTTGTATCAACATAATTTATGGAACATTGTATATTTGTTTTGCTTTGGTGTCTGGATAAGCTTTTTCTATAGCTCTAAGATAAGAAGACATATGAGGTAATAATCTAGGATAAATGTTGTAGGTACTGTTTTCTGAGACAGTTCGAAAGAGTATCTACATTGCATTAAATAAAAAAAACCTGACTTTTTCTATAGCTTCAAAATAAGGACATATGAGGCGATAATTTAGGATAAATGTTGTGGGTACTGTTTTCTGAGACAGTTCGAAAGAGTAACTACATACCATATATATTTTGATGAAGAAATGCATTAAATTAAGCAAAAACAAAATCTATAGCTTTAAGATAAGAAGACATATGAGGTAATAATTTAGGATAAATATTGTGGGTACTGTTGTCTGAGACAGTTCAAAAGAGTAACTACATACCATATATAATTAAATGGAGAAATGCATTAAAAAAAAAATAAAAAATAAATAAATTATTCTATAGCTTTAAGATAAGAAGACATATGAGGTAATAATTTAGGATATATCTTGAAGATACTGTTTTCTGAGACAGTTCGAAAGAGTAACTACATACCATATATATTTTGATGGAGAAATGCATTAAATTAAACAAAAAAAAGCAAAGTTTTCTATAGCTTTAAGATAAGAGGACAAATAAGTTTATAATTTAGAATAAATGTTGAAGATACTGTTTTCTGAGACAGTTCGAAAGAGTAACTACATACCCTATAATTTTTGATGGAGAAATGCATTAAATTGAACAAAAAAAAAAAAAAAAAAAAAAAAACAATAAATTTTTCTATAGCTTTAAGATAAGAAGACATATGAGGTAATAATTTAGGATAAATGTTGAAAATACTGTTTTCTGAGACAGTTAAAAAGTGTAACTACATACCACATATATTTTAATGGAGAAATGCATTAAATTAAACAAAAACAAAAAACAACAAAATTTTTCTATAGCTTTAAGATAAGAAGACATATGATGTAATAATTTAGGATAAATGTTGTGGGTACTGTTTTCTGAGACAGTTCCAAAGAGTAACTACATACCATATATATTTTGATGGCGAAATGCATTAAATAAAAAAAGAACGACTTTTTCTATAGCTCTAAGATAAGAAGACATATGATGCGATATTTAAGGATAAATATGGGTACTGTTTTCTGACACAGTTCGAAAGAGTAACTACATACCATATATATTTTGATGGAGACATGCATTAATTAAAAAAAATCTTTTTCTATAGCTTTAAGATAAGAAGGTATATGAGGTAATATTTTAGGATAAATGATATGGATACTGTTTTTTGAGACAGTTCAAAAGAGTAGCTAGATACCATATCTACCAAAAGTAAAATTTCAAATGTCAGCTTTCTCCCTACCATTGGGAGAACAAAATAAAACATCACATCCTTTCAAAAAGCTTCCCAGTTACACCTTGATTTTACAGACCATAATCAATAACAACTTCATCTTCTCAACCTAAAAGAATATGTACTTTGTTTCTTCATCAAAACACACCAAAATGAAATTTAGCTTTTCCAACTTTCTCTTATCAGTATTAAGTGATCAGTATGTGGTCAGTAAAGCAATAAACATTTCAAGTGTGGCGGCTCTCAATAGATGTAATTAATCATTTACCAAGCAGAATCCTGCGAGGTAAAATTCGTATTTTACTAGACCTTGATGTCAGAGCTCAACTATTAGAGACTGGCTATACAAGATGTCATATATAAATTCAGCTTATAGTTAGGAGTGATAAAACATTACATCAAGGTCTAGGAGCTAGTCTAATATTCTTTCAAACGTGGAATATCATCTTATTATTATATGCTTTTATATAGTCCCTATTTAAAATATACTGTCGAAAGTAACATATTCTACCGTAGGATCATATTGTCGTTGAAGTTTATCGCGAGATATCAGCCGAAATCGAGTCAAGATTTTTGGTTTCAAATGCATTATGGGGTCTCATTCTTACTTAGATTATTTTCTTCAATTAAAGCTACAACGAAGTTCCAAAACTTTTTTTCAGATTTTGTGAGAATTCTTTAGAATTTCAGAAATTCAGATTGAACTCGGCCGTCATGGTTGGTTGGTTGGTTGGTTGATTGTAGATTTCCGCCGGTTACCCTGCGGCGAACCGTCTTCTTGGCGTCGATTTGCTTTTTCTGTATTTGTGGTTTTTCAGTCCTTTTAGTATTGCGATTACCTCGCTTGGGGAAGAGAGAGCTAATCTTAGTGCTTTTCGTACGTTTGTTCGGTTTGTGCTTGTTTAGATTTGTCGGTTTCCTCTTCCTCTTGGGGTCTGGGAAGCGCTGCGGTTTGTGATTGTGGCACTCCCTGGACTTTTCTCTTACCTTTTATGCTATTTGCCGAAACCGCCTGCGAACTCAATTAATTGGGATTGGGAACTCGAGAGACTCTGCTGTCATTCTTTTTCAAACAAGAATTTTGTACGACTTCTATGAAGATTAATTATAAGTTTTCTGCTATACAGTTCTATTTTATCTATAACAGTCTTGCTTTCAAAAAATACACTAGGGTCTAGAATCAGTTGGACCGCATCACAGTTGAAAATTGTATCAGCGAGGTTTATGGTCGTGGCGCACTGGAGCTCATATACACGTTCTGTCGCACGTCTTGAAGAGACTGACATTCCACCAGAAAATGGTGTCTAGTCTCTGGAGCTGTACCGTAGACCTTACACGTTGGATCCAAAGCAAATTGGTTGAAGACTGCTCTGTTGCTCTGGAGCGTGTATGTGCCAGTAAGAAGACGACTCTTTAGCTGCGCTCTTCGACTGTCATGGATGTTATTACGCACAGACGACCAAATATGGTGAGGTACCCCAACTCTGACACTTTCGGGGTTGATATACTTCAGGAATGATTTTGACTTTATGTCCTCCCGCCATTCGGTTTCAATAACACTGTGAACAGCTGTATTAACCATCTGCTTCCATTTTGTCTTTGTTGGAGTATTTTTGAGTAATGAGTAATTCTAGTAGTGGTAAGTTGTATTTGTTCGGTAGTGGTAAGTTGTATTTGTTCAGTAGGACTTTTATCTTGTTAAACCATGACAACTCAGTAGAGGATTTCACGGCAAGGTGACGCAGCGCAATTTCTTTCTCTATGCCATCTGCCATAATCCAGCGGCCAAACAAGTTAAGCATATTTTTGTGGATAACTACTTCAACAAGGAATATCCCTAATAATGCTAACACAACTGAATTGTGTGTCTTATCCGGAAGAGACTGTATTTGTTTAAGGGACTTCCGTTGGAACTGTTCCAGGTCTTGATATCTGAGGCTTACAGGTCTAACTATTGGTTCAACTATTGGTTTTCATTTACTCTGGCATACTGTAGAATAAGCCATGAGTACTCGTCTTTGTTTATTATAGTGATTAATTTGATTTTTATGTTTTCACTTTGATGCATTGACTGAGTTGGAAGCCTTTATGCGAACCGAATTTGTATGTATTTCTGTATTAAGAATAGCATCGGGACCCAGGGTAAAGTTAGCTAGCTGTAAAAGTGCTTTAAACCCCCGGTGGTTTGCTCTACTGACCGTTCTAAGGCGGTGGTCCCGGTGTTGGTCTTACTCTTTGTTGCTTTGTGGTTTATTCTACGAGGCGATTTGTTGTATGTCTTTCCGTGTGTCATTTTGTTCTTGTGTTTTTCAGTCCTTTTAGTATTGCGATTACCTCGCTTGGGGAAGAGCTAATCTTAGTGCTTTTCGTACGTTTGTTCGGTTTGTGCTTGTTTGGATTTGTCGGTTTCCTCTTCCTCTTGGGGTCTGGGAAGGGCTGCGGTTTGTGATTGTGGCACTCCCTGGACTTTTCTATTACCTTTTTTTTCTAGTATGTGAAACGTGGGACCACATAAAATGACCATAATTTTCCACACACGCTCTGCTTTATTGCCGCTATGGAGTCCGGCCCCCATCAGGGAGTATGCAGTCCTCCTTCCCAAATTTACTTTTTCTACTACATCCATTCCACTGTGGATATCTCTGGTGATACCAAGATGCTTTGTTTGTTCTACCCTGCTCACCTCCTCCCCATTCATATAGTATGTAGGTTCACAAGATTTCATATATTTCTCCCAATATGACAGGATACAACTCTTGGTTGGGTGAAAAACATATCTGTTTGCAAAGGTTCCACTAGTTGGTACCATATCCTGCATTTCTGATGTGGAGTTGCTCATCAACGCAAGATCATCAGCCACTGTGACATGCGGAACCCTAATATAGCCGATAGTAGCTCCAATGAACTTGTTTTCCAGCTCAATCAACAAAGGATTGTTATATCTCTTGTAGTGCCCAGTTGACAGAACTCCGCCTTGACGGACTCCCTGCTTGATGACAAACGGAGCAGACAATGTTCCTTCCCATTTCACGACTGAGGTAAAGGTCAGAATACATATCACGCAGGAGTAGCCAGTTGGCACCAGTGATACCATCCAGATATAGTCTTCTTAGAAGTATGTCATGGTCCACAACTTCGAAGACCTTTTGTGCATCCATAGTGGCAACTATCAGGGATTTCTTCTCATTCTTGGCTTCCGAGATACATTCTGAGAGTATTAACGCTGCATCAATGGAGGAACGGCCCTGGGTAAAGCCCTTCTGTAGACAAGACTGAGAATAGTGCCTTCTGATCAGGATATGTTCAATTACCTTCAGAATGACTGTAGTAACAGTTATTCCACGATAGTTGGATAGATTAGTGGCATCTCTTTTTTTAAAAATTGTGTAACGATACCCTCCTTCAAGGTTGATGGAACCTGTTTGCATTAAAAAATGTAGTTGATCATGTCTGTCAGATACTTGACCACAGGAATTCCTCCATGTAAAGATGCTCTGAAGTAATATCCAGATAAGCTGCTGCTTTATTTGGTTTCAATTTCTTGAGTGCCATCTGAACCTCCTTCTCGGATGCTGGGTCTATCCCGAGTCCAGAATCTTTGCAGATGTTCAGGATATGGTTGACATCTTCAGAGTAGAGATCCTTTACGTTACTGTCAAAATGCTTGTTTTCAAAAGGAGTTGCAAGGTGAGCAAAGTGAGAAGCCCAACCTTCACAGATGTCGTCTGAGGATTCGAGAATCTTGCCATCAACAATTTGAAATTGTAGGGAGGGGTCGCCGGTCTCCGCTGCTCACGCACCAGTCTGTAGAACTCTCTGTCGCTACCATCTGAAGACATGATTCGCTCTACTTTTTCAGTTGTTCTCTTCGCTTCTGTCTGTCTCTGTGCTTTTCGTAGGAGGCTTTTTGATTGCTTCATTTGGAGTACCAGAGGATGATTCTTGTCAGACGGTTCACCACCACCTCTCCATTACCACCAAGCCTGCATGCAGTCTTTCATGGCTTTATTGATAACAGGATTCTAGATACGCTTGGTTTTGCTTTTCAGCTATTTTGTTAATTGAGTTCTCCGTGAAATCACCTGACCAGTAAATGACACCAAAATCTGACCAACCAAAACAGCTTAACAATTAAGGGTTAATGTTATTGCTTAGACAAACAATACTACCTATGTACCTTTTCATTGATAAATACAGGTACGAATGCAGTTTTCATTGACAAATACAGGTATCACGATATTGTTTGTCTAAGGATTTATGCAGGGGCGTGGTTATAGCCTTCTGACGGAGGAGTCAATTTATGGTTTGGTATACTTGTAGAGACAGCATTTTTCAGCGTGGATGTTAACTTGCCAAGAGCTTGTGCAAACTCATAGTCAGTTGTAGGTAGTTGAAAAGTAGAAAGATGACAAGCAATATATTCTTTGTAGGCGGAATGTTTGTCGGTCAAGTTTATTTACTCGTTACCAAGCAAGTCACATGACAAGGTCTGTTGCGTATTACTGCCCGACACGACTTTGAAACACAATGCACAAAGTAAAACATTGCAAGCATAATTATGTTTTTTTTGTTGTTGTTGTTGTTGTTGTTGTTGTTTTTTCGGCGATAGTAGCTTTGATTGTAAAAAAATAAGAAAATAACTTCACAAGTATATAACTAAAACGTTACTGGATTTGTAAAGCTATATATTTTGTGAGACATGTGGTTTTGGCGGAACCGACGAGCAAGGTTCCGCCAAAACAATGAGTTCCACAATATTTATAATATTTCGTACCTTATTATATATGTCTCTCCATAAAAAGCCAATAACCCATAATTATTGATTTTCTGAAACATATGCTCTTAAATTGATGCAGAAAGTGGGAAAAGAACCCATATACAATATTTGGACAGCGAGGGTCCAGATTAGCCTGCCAAGTCTGCTCTGTTCGTCGATATGTTATTCTGTATAGACTACTATATCTATGGAATATGCAAGCAGGCAGTGAAGTCCCCAGTCATGACCTACATCAGCTTACACATATAGTGTATCAAATAATTCTAACATACCTTCGATCAACAGATAGTAAATATATAAAATAAAACTAACAGGGGTTTCTTGTCTATTGAGTTGGACATCATCGGATGTGATAATAAGACGAGCTGGACCTTCATCGGATGTCTGAGTGTATGGGGGTGCTGCTGCGTCAGGAGTTAGGCTGTATGGTTGAACTCCTCCAGTGGCCGAACTGTATGGTTGCGAAACTGTTAAAAAGTCATGCATTTACTTATGAGACAGTAAGTGAATTAAAGACCAATATTAAAACAAGAACAATAATATTATAACGAGCGGCTAGTAAATCTGTGCATGCCATTATTTGTTTGGTTTCAAAACGTATAGTTATTTTCGGTGGCAAGAGAAGCACAGTCCAAAGATTTTTTTTAGCCTACCAATTACACTAAGAGGAAAAGTAAAGGTC
The DNA here is from genome assembly GCA_964016985.1 of Anodontia alba. Taxonomy (NCBI): domain Eukaryota; kingdom Metazoa; phylum Mollusca; class Bivalvia; order Lucinida; family Lucinidae; genus Anodontia; species Anodontia alba. Next base: position 88,517,366 of record OZ024823.1, read on the forward strand.
ATTAGCTCCCTTCCTACTTGACAAAACAATAAAATAACAAACAAGATATAACACGAAAAACAAAAACAAAAACACATACACACAAAAAAAAAACAAAAAAAGAAAAAATAAACAAAAAAGTCAAAGCACTTACAGGACTGGTGGGTCGATTGTCCCTTAGTATAGGCTTCGAAAATGGTTCTGAACGGTGACTTAAGATTGTTTGATTCAATTCTTAACTTCCTGTAAGTTAAGCAAACAGTGCAGACCCTGATCAGACGCCGCTTTCAGCGTCTGATCTGGGTCTATACTGTTTTCTTATGTCCAAAATGGCCCAGTCCAGGTTTTGCAGATTAAACCATCTATCAACAGCACTCTGACGTCACAGCGACAAGAATGACGCGGCTATAAATGACCGTTACCTGGACTTCCTCTAACGCGCGTTTTGATTACATTGGTCAATGATAAACACGTGGACAACTATCTTAGGGAAATTTTGGCGTTTGTATATACTATATAAACAATCGACCCAAAAACAACAACCACAATAACAAAGCCCAGCAGCGAGCAGCGAGCAGCCGCAAGTCCCCACAAAGAACGAATAATACCAGAACCATCGCCTTAGAACGGTCAGGTCTGAAATAGACGAATCTTGGTTCAACTCTTTACTCCTGGTTCAAAGACTGTCCATATGACATACAAAACAAACAAAGCAAAACAAAAAAAAAAAAAAATAAATAAAAAAATAAAAATAAAAAAAAAATAAAAAAAAAATAAAATAAAAGTGAACAGCAATTGAAGATGACCTCAATGCTAGTATCAGAACAAGGAAACAAGACTCACGAAAACAAAATAAAAAAAACAAAACAAAGTGGGCTCTGTATAGTGGATGAACAAAATGCTAGAATTCAAACAGCGAGGGGACACTAAAATATAAAAGATGGCACGGGAAGGCTGTGCTTCGTGTTTGTGACCATCCGAGCCACCGAAAGAAGGTGAGGTTACATAAAGGCACAAAGCCTCACAAAGAATGACCACCGCCAAAGAACTTTCAAATGCAAAAACTATTGGTTTCAAATCATTTTCTTACTGAGCCAAATCTTCAATGCAGGTTGAAATGTTGCAAACAAAATAAGTATTTGGCTGCTATCAGTGAAACATCATAGAAAAAGAAGTAAATTTACCTAAATCACTGTGAGGAGAGAAGGATGATAGCAAGTGCTTAATTTTGATGTGGCCATATATCACTTAACCCATTTCTAAAGAATAATGGTTGAACTATTTGCAAACGGTGGAGACCCTGATCAGACGCCGCGTTCTGTTGCATCTGATCTGGGTCTGCACTATTCGCCAGTTACCTGTTTAGGTGACTCCAGTCTTCAATGGGTTAAATGCATTTTCCTAACAAAACAAATATGATTCAAGGCAGCAATATACTCATCTAAGACATTTTCTTTATTACGCATTTCACTGGTTATATCATAATAACTGGACTTGTTTAGAAATAAAACCAACCTAAGTCTGTAGATAATGTCTCTGGAAACAAGCACCAAATGAAAACATCCACTGGATGCACGAATAAGAAATAGTAGCTTAGATACCCGATGGCAATCACTTGAATAAATTTCAACGGCTGAACATGACATATCCAGAACCACACTAGCTTTTTCCTACATATATTCCAGCAGTTGGCAAGGGTGGCATTGGGCTGTGTGAAATCCAGAAGCTGAATAGGAAAGTTTCAACAGCTTAAATTACCAGAAGCAATTTTGAATACATTCCAGTTTTAACATCTTAAAGTACCAGTAGCAATTTTGAATACATTCCAGTTTCAACATCTTAAATTATCAGTAGCATTGAATACATTCCAGTTTCTACATCTTATATTCCAGTGTCTGAACAGAAAATCTCCAGGACCTTAAATCGCCGGTTGCAATATTACTTAATAGATTCCAGAGGATAGGAAATATCCAGGTTCTTGTCTTCTTCAGAACATTTCAGATATGATATGGAACCAATTAAAGTACACCAAACAACAGTCATATTCATATGACTCAGAACATAATACAACAAACCATCGGGCATACCACACTGAAATAGCATCGATTCAAGGATGTTGCATTAACGTTAAAATGGCGTTGTTCGACAGTGTGTGCCTGCTGTAAGGGAAATTGAAGGTGGAACATTTCGTTAACACAATTATACTAAATATTGAGACATAACTACCTGGCTAGTTGAAAGAAAATTTTAAAACACTTCAGACTTTTTACTATACTACGATCGTAATGATAAGGAATCCGAAAAAGATGCTAATTTTTTCTTCTTATATTGACATTATATGCACGTATGTAAATTGCTTTAAACGAAGATAAAATTCACAATATCGATATGTAAGATTCAAATTAATGAGATATGCCTGCAGCAACACCCAGTCTCTTGAGACATTTTGCCTTTATTCAGTCGTCTCTTACGTGGGCGTAACAGCACATGTAACAGCCATGTGATGAATACTCAAATATACAATACGGAAATTTTATGTACTATCTTGAACTGTATATAATACATATGTAAATGCACGATGATGGGTTGGTCCTCAAACAAAATGGCGGCTCCCTCCTCAGTCTGTACAGATGATCGGCGCCTGACTATTAATATCTGTGGTGGGACCCATCGTGGTCCTGTTTGGGTTTTCTTGGGTTCTGGCTTCAGATCGCATTAACTTCCGATGCCAAATTTCAGCGATATTTATCGTCTTTTTTTAACAACCTATCAATTGGATATAAGTTTACATATACTTGAACAATCCCAGCGGGCACATGACGTTTATACAACGTCGTCTCAACGTCGATGCAACGCCATGACGTTGCATCGACGTTGAGGCGACGTTGTATAGACGTTATGTGTCTGCTGGGATCTTATTGTTGTAACGAGACAAGTATCGTAAGCGTAGCTTGTTAGCTTATACATGAAACCACTTGACCTCTTATTAGCAGATTGGCTATTATTATTATTATTATTGCCAATTCTCTTTATTATTTTCACGCCCGTGTTGTAAAACAGCATAATATGACACAATTTTCAAGATATTACAGAATAAAAAATACATACCAGTAAAATACCTCTTTTCAACTGAATGATTATCATGGGTTTGTTCGTAACATTCCATACAAGTGCAGAGAAGTCAAAATTTCGCATTTCTTATAATTCCGACCGAAGTAAAGGTATAAATCGGAGATTCAAACTTTACAGATTTTACGGTAAAAAAAGCTAAGGTGTCTAACTATTTAGGATAAATACAGTTGTGTTCAGTACGAACAAATCAGACTTGGTGATTCTGGCAGTTACATGTAACGACTTACAACTTATACTTACAACTTAAAACGTATACTTACAACTTTCCGCCATTATATCATTTTCATTTGTGAGAATGATTAATAATAAAAGGATCTATGTCAAGCGATAAACGTATGCATGTACCTTACTTTTTGCATGTTCTTAATGAGCAATACAGATCAGCGAAATCACAGTGTTTGACCAGGTTCGCAAATAAATTCCAGCCCTTGCAGAAGTTATTCGGTAAAAAGTGGACTTTGCAGTTATGCATGTCGATTTCGGTTTACAGAATTCGCATGTGGGATAAGGCTCATTTTCACTTCTTGTCACTCATATTGCAGAATCAGTTCCGCGTTTAACAATCCTCTCAAGTGGCGGAAGAAGCAGCGTGTTTGCTGTACATGTGTATAGAGGATCTTACATGAGTGGTCATTTAATATGAAGTTTATGAAACGTTAGGTTATTTTGGTATTTTGCGAGCTTTAGCGAGCAAAATACCGAAATTACCCAACGAGTTTCATAAATTTCATATTAAATGACCACGAATGTAAGATTCTGTTTATCACATGGCCTTTTTCGATGACAAAAACATGCACAAAATATATTTTTAAAGATAACGGCTTTCCGTAGCTAAGCGGAACAACTCACTACCAAGGTTTCAGTAGTACTACGCAACAAAAATAGTTCGCATATTATTTGATAAGTACCGAAAATAACTAGAAATAAGATAAATATGCCATTTATTACTTCGTTAAACTGAAGGAAATGATGATTTTTAGTTGAGCTAATAAACATTTCATTTGAATAAATCAATTAATAAACTAAATATTCCATTGAACAACGTCATTCAGCGAGTCAATACGTCACTGAGAATCAGTAAGGAAATACCCCACAATCAGCTGTCATACATGTATTTAAAGGTCATTGACCTTGTTCAATACAGTTTTATGCGGTGGTTGACGCACTCAAGTAAACGACAGATTTCAAGACTATTAAACGTTTTAACTGTAGTTTGGATTTTGATTTGACACATTTATTGTCTGTCTGAGTCATGTCATCCTCCAATGCTTTTTTGGAGGAGGTGATTTTTTATTTTCATTGACGGTTTGACGATATCGATGTTGAGAGTGCCTACAAATATGTTGCCTGAAAACATCGAATTTTAACCACCATGAATATTTCTGGTAGCCGTGTTATTCACATTGTGATTGTTTTGTGTCTTCCCCCTCCGTCGGTCTGACATTTATCGTTCTTCACAAAATCATCTCAAAATTGAAGGCAGGACCTGTTCCAAATGTGAAAGTTGTATCGGCGAATGCGGACACCATCTTGGTTGCTATCAATAAGCGGTGTAATACGAATATTAATGAGGGTAATTAGGCTAACCAATGGGAAGCTTTGCAGGTGTTATAACACGTGTGGTTATAAGATTTTTGTGACATGGGTTATTTCACTGAATAACTTGACGGTCATGTGATAAAACGTTTTTCAAACAACTTGTTCTAGGGCTTGCGATTCAATGCTAGCGTGAATTGATTTACTGTAGGCCGCATCGGCGATTCTTAAACCTGGCCCTGCAGAATCCGGACATGTCATGTCTTTCCAAAAAAGTGTAGACCCAGATCTGTTGAAGAGGCCAACTGATGAGGATCTGCACCGTTTGTCATTGAATATATGAACTTGTATCAACAACCTGGATCAAGTTATCTGACTGGCTGAAAATTAGAAGTGGGCGTGGCATCTTAATATATTATATTCAGCATGGCAAGGGTTAAGGGGAATGGATATATTTCTCTTGGTGGCATTGGCATAGCGGAGCTAACATCACGCATGTGCGTGATATGCGTAAGAAAAAATATTTACAAGAAAGTGATATTACTATAATTTTAACTTATGTACCATAGAGGCTACTCTTAAAGGAAAGAATTTGCTCCCCCTCTGGGAGCAAATTCTTTCCTTTAAGAGTAGCCTCCATTTTGAAAGCGATTCTAAACATATTTTATCTTGAGTTTTCCTTACTGTGCGTAAAAAAAATCCATTCTGGCTACGCTACTGAGTTGTAGGCTATGTGATAATGGCTCTTCCTTTAAATCTTCTTTACTATTATGAATTTTGAAGTTGCTGTACAAGAAAAGATAGTTGAAAAAAGGCAATTAATAATATTTATTCTGGGAAGCTCTGGCACATAATGCTTCAACATGTATATAGTTCATATATACAAACATAAAGCTTTATTAAAAGTTTTCTTCATTATTTACCGGATTCCTAAAGAATGTGACTAAAGCATGTACACAAGTACTGGTTAACCACTTAGAGAACTAAGCCTGTCCAGGAAAAGTGTGGTTAGGTAAACTGATCGGCTCGACATGACATTAATAGTGTTGACTGGGCCGTTAAACTGCAATCCAACCAAACCCAAGTTTCAAAGTCCTAGCTCAAATAGTTTTCGAAATGTCTTGCTCATAAAACTGAAACTTGGTGAGCTTACTGGGGATGATGAGTAGATCACCTAACTTTATTTTTGAAAAAAAAAAAAAAAAAAAAAAAAAAAAATAATAATAATAATAATAATAAGAAGAAGAAGAAGAAGATTACCGTTGTCAAAGTTATGTCCCCTTCCAACCTTGGCATTTGGTATAGATTAGCATATAGCTGGGGCATAGTGTATTTCTAGTTCTAAATAAAGATAATAACGAAAGAAAAAGATGGGCTGGGTCACCTAGTGGTTAGTGCACTTAACTTGCAAGCGGAACTTCGTGGATTCGAATCCCCCGCTCGGGTCGATAAAATTTTTAAACCGTTAATATGCCTAGCTTATACTCGACATTCCCTGGTGCGCCCCTGGAGTGTTTGATGACAGACAGCGGCACCATGTGTGCTTGGGTGTTCCATGAAAGCAAGGCTGTACAAACACATGCATATAACACATTTGCCGCCGCCTCCAGGTGCCTAGGGAGCATGGTAGCGTTGAAAATCTACACAACAACAACAACAACATAGAAAGAAACTACATGATCCCTAAAGGGGATGAATTCCTTCGCTACTACCAATTTGGCTTGGTAGATTTATTATTCTAAACAAATGCCATGTGTATAAGGCAAACCATCCAAGTAAACTGAGGGTATATAACTCTAGAAATAAAAGTTCTGTGACCTTTATGCACATGCCCAGCCCATATTCTTACTTTGTTGCAAGTTTCAAATCACTATTTTGAAAATTGTAGGTGAAGTTGCGGAGACACGAACCGTACTATGGCATGTGTATAAGCCCTTCTTTCTAAGTAAATCATTTGCTGAGAGTTGTGTAACCTTTATGGACATGTCAAGCCTATATTTTTACTTTGCTGCAAGTTTCAAATCATTATCTTGAAAACTATAGGAGAAGTTGCGGAGACACGAACCTTACTATGGCATTTGTATAAGGCCATAGTTGTAATTAAATCAAGGGTCTGTAACTCTAGCATTAAACATTTGATCAGAGTTTTGTGACCTTTATGCATATGCCCAGCCCATATTCTTACTTTGCTGCAAGTTTCAAATCACCATCTTGAAAACTGTTGGAGAAGTTCGGAGACACGAACCCTACTATGGCATGTATATAAGACAATTTCTTTAGGTACATGTAACTATCAATAATAATTTTATCAGAGTTTTGTGACCATTATGCGCATGCTCAGTTTATATCCTTACTAGTTTCAAAATATTACCTTGAAAACTGTATGAGGAGTTGTATGAGACATGAACAGTGCTATAAACTGTGACGAACAGACGGACACACGGATGGACGTACGTATGGCGGAGGGTAAAACAAAATGCCCTCCTCTACTACGTGGCGGGGGCATAACACAGTTTCCCAGGTATAATTGTAATTACAGTACTGGTGAGCATACAATTTCGTCATTTCAAGAAAATACTCGAATTTGTGAAAACCGTTGTCAATTATGACTTTCAAAACGGAGTAGCCGCGTGCGATCAGAGCCTTTGTCGTTCCCCAAAAAATATATTCTGCAGGCACTATGTATTTTGAATGATAAGCAACTGTGATCAGTCTGTTCACAAATTGTCCGCAGTAATCCGGTGGGGTCTCGAGTTTTATTTCCGGTATGAATAATTAGCTGCAGTATTAATTAGATAATAATTGAACTTAACGCTTAGCTCTCTGAGTAAAATTTTCAACAGACCATATTTTGATTTTTTTTTTTTTTCACGAAACAGGATTTGACATTTCATGCAAATTGTAAAGGAGACAATTTGCACGAAATGTTAAATCCTGTTTTCTAGAAAAAATAAATAAATCATCAATTTGTGTCTGCTTAATTAGCCCAGAGAGTGGTAAAGGTTAAGGACTTAATAATATCAGATAAGTAAGATCTTCCTCTCTTAAGCTCTTAAGGAGACGATATATTTAGTAAATTTTTTGCCTTTTCCGCCAAGGTAGACAATTTTTTTTCGCTTCCTGTTTACTTTACTGCACAGCAATCCCCTTCTGAAAAGGGGTCTATTCCATAGGAAAGAATTTGCTCCCTCTGGGAGCAAATTCTTTCCTTAAAGAGTAGACCCCTTTCAGAAAGGGACAGAATAAATTTTATCAGAGTTGTTTCCCTGAAGGTGTATGAATATCAAGCAAATAATACAGAAACATCCTTTGTTGACAAGTAAATAATACAGAAACATCCTTTATGATCTCAGAGGCGTTGAAATATTCCTGTTCTAAAACAGAGGTCATCGGCGTTATTGGTCTTTTAAAAGTTGTGTTATGGAGGGAAATTGTAAGTTGATTTTCCCCTAATTTTGAGTTAATCGAACTTTAAATTTATTTTCTTAACCCTTAATCAAGTGCTCTGTCTCAAATCAGCATATAAGGTTTTTAAGTATATGTATTTTTATTTATTTTTTTTTTCATAAAACCGTTTTCACTTATTATCATTTTTATTATTATTGTTATTATTATTATTATTGTTATTATTATTATTGGTGTCAAATGTTCACCCTCACTATGTCATTTAAAAGTGGCAGACACCATTCTAATGTGCAAAATGCAAAGATGAAAGAGTCTATTTCAGAAACTCAGGGTTGAGAGAGTTAAACGGTTGAAAGGGCCATGCCAGAAAGGAAAAAGTGTTTTTCTGAGGGACACCAAGCTAGCCATCGTATTGACAGTAAATGTTCGGATATCTTGACTCCTTGCACTATTTGTCCATTTCGCTACCTGTTGATTTTTCGAAACACTGCTAGATGAGTGGCAAACGGTGTACGCCCTGATCAGACGCCGCATTCTGCGGCGTCTGATCTGGGTCTACACTGTTTGCTTAGGCCTGTCTTTCCGAATACTTAGGATAAATATGGAACTCTGAACAATGGGATACCTTAATCCCTACCTTAACTCACCTAAAATTTGTATACGTCACTTTGGCTACATGATCAGGAGTCTAAAATGCAGCGATATGGCAAGAAGTGTAGAACCACTAGGAACTGCACGTTAGGAGCATTCTGAGCTTGGTCTTTACCGTTTGCTCATGCCTGGCTGCCTGAATACTTAAAAAATATGGTATAGATAAGAAAAATCTAAAATAAATACTTGTCTACTTGATCTGTAATTTTTGCATGTGTCTAATTTAAGGAAGTGTGGTAAGAGTCAAATGGGATATAAGAACTGCGTTGGCGCCTATGTGAAACGCATACTTTTTTTTCTATTTATTGATCATCCCTCATATTCGGCTTGCAGGAAGATAATTATCGGCAATATTATGGCCAAATTCATGATTTTGTGAACATGCATTTCAGGTTCTCGTGTGAAAATATACCTTTCTCAATAAAATTACCACTTGATGAAATAATAATTTGCATTTATCATTAGAGCCAGCACACAACAAAACCAACCATGAATAAGACTTGTGTGACCAGCGAAGATTCAGATCAGCCTGTGCATCCGCGCAGTCTGACCAGAGTCTTCGCTGATCGTATGTGCCTTCTATAACATCAGGCCTATCCAAAGAGGGATAAACGAGAACCCATGCCTTACTGTGAATATGTACAGACTGATCTGAGTCTTTGCTGGTCACACAGGTCTTATTGTAGGTTTTGTCGTGCACTGGCTCATTAGTCTTCTATACATACCTGGAAACAGTCATAGAATCGCCAAAGTACGTATTTCAAGTTCAACGTAGAATGGTTGGACGTCTTTTATTTATTTATTCGAATATCTCCATCAGTGTTACTCTAACGTCGATGACGTCATATGCATATTGTGACATTCTATTGTTTTGTTGGTGGTATAACAATACAAAAACAATTACAGAAAATACAATTACAGTTGACTCTCATTATCTCAAATTCGCTTATCTCGAATAACCGCTTATCTCGAAGTGAAAAATCTAGTCCCTGTTTAAACGTGAAATCTAACAACAGGTAACAAAATATTACGGAAAAGAGGAGCAATTTCTCCTCTTTTCAACAATATTTTTAATATATCTCTAATTTCAGGAGTTAAATTACATATTCATTTATTAAATGATGTGGTCGTTTGATTTATTTTTCCTCAATTCTGCAAATCTTATATATCGAAGTATTTCAGAGAGTCCCTTAGACTTCGAGATAACGAGAGTCGACTGTTTTAAAATGTAAACACAATACTTCATTTTTATGGTAGGGTCTTCTTGAGTGCGAAATGATTCTGCAAGCAGACAACGAAGGCCCAGATCTGACTGCACAGCTGCTCATGCTGATCCAGCCCTTCGTTTTCCGCACTGCTCCTAATGCCTTTCCCTCGACATGATTCTCTTCCTTGCAGTATCTCAGTCATACAGTACAACGACTAATGCGGCACCACCTCCATATACACCAACACCTGATACCAAACAGTCCTACAACCCAGATACTGTCCAATTTAATAGTGAAAAGAGAAATGTGGAATTATCCCCGCCGGTTGTAAGTAAACTTGAAAAGTTCTTTTTTTGACCTTAAAAGGAAAGCTGTTATTTGTGTTTTATTTTAAATGATTTTTTTATTCCAACTGACCATCTATTATCAGTTTCTGTTTCTGCGTATTGTCTGAAATATCTACAGCAAACAAAAATCTGACCTGTGCAATATCGATTGTAAACCGATTTTTGAGCCAGCGCATGACAAACCCAACAAAATGGCATGTGCGCACAGCGAAGACTCAGATCAGCCTGGGCTTCCGCTCAGTCTGATCAGAGTGTTTGCTGTGCACTCAACGGATTGGCAAGGACCCAAGCTTTCTTCAAATGGACAGCGAAGACTCTGACCCGACTGGGCGGATGACCAGGCTGGTCTAAGTCTTCACTGGGCGCATATGCCATTTTGTTGGTTTTGTCCAGTTTACAATAGATATTGCACAGAACAGATTTTTTTTCTTTGCTGTGGATATTTCAGACTAATGCGCAATATAGGAATATAGGAACGAATTTTATTTCTTTGGAATTTATTGATGTGTTAATGCTTGCAAACCACTTACAAACTAAGCATAAATTTCAGCCCTTAGGCTTTCATCAATTTTGTGACTGTTTCATTTCTTATAATACTAACTCAGTCATGTTGGCCCTAAAAACGAGATGAAAATAACTTATTTCATTTCAGAAATCTACGCAAAGAAAATATTTCCAAGATTCCTCCATCGAAGTATAAATTCTATTTTTAACGTACATATGATCAAGTTGGAATTACATAGCGAAAACATGCCTATTCAAATACACTGAAAATTTTACCACCAAAAAATGAAAGTTTTCAGAAAAAATTCTGATATTTATAATATTTCTGCTCAAAACATAGATTGTAGGTACTCGTTAGAACCGCCTCGGCGAGGCGGTTCTAACGAGTACACACAATCTATGTTTTTGAGCAGAAATAAGAAAAATAATGTATACCACTTTCAACCCCAGTTTTACTATATAAAAGTGGGGTTTAAGGGGGTCAAAATTATATAGGCATGTTTTCGTGATGTAAGGAATAATTATCATTTTTATGGATTTTATCGATGTGTACGAGGTGCATCATCCAGAAACCTAACAAAAGCCCATCGGACTCTAACCGGTTTGTGGCGGGCATTCTCCGACGCTTAAACATGATAAAAGCAACAATGATTAATTCCTATATTAATTTAACCCTTGTCCTGCCGAATAGATTAAGATGCCCCACCCATTTCTAATTTTTAGCCAATCAGATTACTTGATCCAGATTGTTGATATAAATTCACATACTTAATGGTAAACAGTGGAGATCCAGATCAGCTGGCTTCTTAAGAAGCCAACTGATCTGGATCTACACTGTTTGCAAAGGCAGGGTATATCAGGGTTCAGCAGGACAAGGGTTGCAAATTAAATGTAGGAATGCAAAATAAGATTCGGTTAATCGTATAAATGTATAACACTGATAAGTACATTGGCTTTTCGTCAACTTCAAACATCCACTGACTATTACGTAAAGTACTCATTTTTCCAATGGCTATTGTGTCCAATGAAACGCCCTACCTGAGACTGTTGTATGCTAACCAGACCTAGAATCTTACAAGGTCGCAGTCAGTGGGTTGCAGCACTCCAGGCCTTGATCCAATAGCTGTTGTTTTTAACCTGATTTTAGCTCATCTTTATCTGTCATAACCTATCATCTTTCATCCCCTTAACTATATTCTTTTATACTTTCTTTTCATTAACATTTTGTTTCGACAGCGCACCTGCCTAGAATGACCTCGCATCATGTGAAGATAGATAGATTCATTTGTATATTTCGCACAGGCTGGAAGATACAATTTTACGTTACGTGCAACGACCAACCGCCCAATATTATACTGAATGCCTTCTTAGAATAAACGATAATTCGAATACTGGATAGATAAAAAAAAATATTGTTGGTTTGTCCGTCTGTAATTGCACTTAAATGGATCTAAGGAGACTTATATTCTAACTGGTAACGTCTTAGAAGAAGGATAAATATTTTTTATTTCAAGAAAAACTACAAATAGTGCGTTATTCAAATGTCAGATCCGAAATGTTTAGAATACCTTTGAATGTGTCCCTTGAACAGCCAACATTGATTTCCTGAAACAATATCAAATGTAGATATAACCGATTTTAAACACGGTCAATGCTTAGCAGAGCTTAGTAGATATCAGTATACACCAAAGTCGAAGATTGACCAGACAGTGAAGCTTCGACTTTGATGAATAATGATTTCTATTCAAACTCTGCAAAGCATTGATCGTGTGTTGCCTGCAGAGCATTGGCCGTGTTTTGTCTTAAAAAATCATTGGGCCGTGTTTTGCTTGTGATAGAGGTGTAACAATTACCATAAGTACTCTAAATATTCGGATACAACATCTTACTGTACATACCCTGATATTACCATAAGTACTTTAAATATTCGGAAACAACATCTTACTGTACATTGCCTGATATAACCATAAGTACTCTAAATATTCGGATACACCACCTTACGGTACATATCCTGATATTACCATAAGTACTCTAAATATTCGGATACAACATTTTACTGTACAAACCCTGATATAACCATAAGTACTCTAAATATTCGGATACAACATCTTACTGTACATACCCTGATATTACCATAAGTACTTTAAATATTCGGATACAACATTTTACTGTACATACCCTGATATACCCATAAGTACTCTAAATATTCGGATACAACATCTTACTGTACATACCCTGATATTACCATAAGTACTCTAAATATTCGGATACAACATTTTACTGTACATACCCTGATATACCCATAAGTACTCTAAATATTCGGATACAACATCTTACTGTACATACCCTGATATTACCATAAGTACTTTAAATATTTGGATACAACATATTACTATACATACCCTGATATTACCGTAAGTACTTTTAATATTCGGATACAACATTGCTATGCACACCCTGATATACCATAAGTACTCTAAATATTCGGATATAACATATTACTATACATACCCTGATATACCATAAGTACTCTAAATATTCGGATACAACATCTTACTGTACATACCCTGATAAACCATAAGTACTCTAAATATTCGGATACAACATATTACTATACATACCCTGATATACCATAAGTACTCTAAATATTCGGATACGATATCTTATGTACATGCCCTGATATTCTGGATAGTCGTTTTGGCTAGGCTTAGTGACGTGTCTCAATGCTCTCAATGAGTGATAAAACAGTGTAGATTATAATTTGCTGTTCAGTCAGCAGGGCATTTAGAATCACCAGCAGGTACCATGATAGTCAAGTTTTAAATTGTTAGCATAAGAACAGGCTCCAAGGTTATAAAACTTTTTTCATGCTCAACTCATTTGAACATGATTTTTTCTGCTTATATTCATGTTCAGCTATGTTTAGCAATTGCATAATTTGCAATTGTTAGTAGTTTGAGATTTATAAGCAGGACAAAATTCGTGCTCAGCTGAGCTGAGCATCATCACATAAACAGGCCTATATAATTTTGACCCCCCCCCCCTTTAAACCCCACTTTTATATAGTAAAATTGGGGTTTACAGGGATATACATTATTTTTCTTACTTCTGCTCAAAAACATAGATTGCGGGTACTCGTTAGAACCGCCTCGTCGAGGCGGATCTAACGAGTACCCGCAATCTATGTTTTGAGCAGAAATATGAAAATATCAGAGTTTTTACCTGAAAATTTTCAGTTTTTGGAGGTAAAATTTTCTATATATTTGAATAGGCGTGTTTTTTGTAATGTGAAAAAAGTTTTATTACCTCGGGACCAGATTTATCTAGTTCTACGCTGTTTGCTTTAGCCTGTAATGGGTAAACCAGTGATAGCATTTTTGTTACGTTTTATGTTTACATGATTTTATAAACCGTATCATCACTTTGGTCGCGTTTCTTATAAAGAAAACATTAGAGTTAGAAATCTTGAAGAGCTTCTGTTCAGAGATCATCAATTATATATACTGTTATAACTTTAGTATGGTCTATGTTCGTAGGTTGTGACCCAGCCAGAGACGCCACCAGTAGAACATACGGATTACTTCAATTTAGCTCTGTCAGCAACGGCTTTCTGTTTCATACCAACTGGAATCGCAGCATCTATATTTGCATATAAGGTAATAACAGAAACTAGCTAGGGTGAAACCAATTCTTACATAATGTCATATGCGAACAGCTAATCCTTCAACAGTCTGCACATTCTCGCATTCTAGAGAGTGCCTTCCAGATAAGGCACGAGGGTCCTGCAAAAAGTTTTGTCACCGGGTTCGGATTACTTCAGTGCTACGTTTTATCAAACATATTTTTATTACAAACCTTCAAAGTATCCCCCCCCCCCACCCACACACACACACACCTTTACTGAAACATATTTTTGTAACCTTTTTACCCATTTGCGAAAAGCAGATAAATAATAAATAGTCTTCTTTTGGTATCTGTTGGAGACACTGATAAATAACGCTGTCAAGAGAACTTTTAGACGTATACTTATTTCCAGAAAGCATTTTCTTAAGCCTTGGATATAAAAAGAAGTCACAGGGACTCAAGTCGGGTGAATAAGGTGGATGGTTTAAAACTTTCACCTTTTCAGAAGCAAAAAAAAGACTTAACAACCTCACACTTATGAGAGGAGGCGTCGTCATGTAAAAGGTGGACTCCTGACCATCCTTTGCTTGGTCGTTTCTTATTGTAAAACTCTTTCACTTTCTTCAGTACAGAATTCTTGTAGAATCAGCCAGTGACTGTATGACTAGATGGACAAGGCACTTAAACGACTGGCCCACTTGATTTAAAGAAAATTGCGTACAACATCTTTTGTGAACTTATGGTTCTCTTGGCAATACATGGGCGTTTTTGATCTTTTCGCTTCCATCGCTTATTATTACCCCTTCTTTGTGGCTCAAACATGTGCACCCTGGTTTCATCACCTGTTAGCAAGTTAGAAATAACTCGACTATTACAGTCTTTGTATATTTTCAAAAGTTCCTGGGCACATTAAAGGCGTTGTGTCTTTTGCTCCTCAGTGAGCAAATGAGGTACCTACCTAGCGCAAACCTTTCTCAGGTCCAAACGCTTTTTCAGAATTGTTTGCACACTGCCTTCTGATATGCTAGTACAACTAGCTATATCTTTGACAGACAATCGCTCATCCTTCTGGACCACAATCTTTACAGCAGCGATGTTAGCCTTGGTAGCAGAGGTTTTACGCCTTCCAGGACAGGTATCATCTTCAACAGAAATTTTTTCAGCTTTAAAAGCTTTAACCTACCTAACAACTGTGCGCATTGAAATGGTCTGAGGGACATATATACCACACAATTCATTAAATATCTGCTTTGAATCTATATTAAGACTAATGCGGCATTTAATATAGCTACGAATGTCTTCTGGTCCATGTTCCAATGTAACAAGTAAATAGGGAATGATTCTGTATAGGTACTGAACTATGAATAGCTTTGTTTGTCCGAAAGTTTAACTGTTATTTTACGCATTGCAGACGACAAATGTGTCAGCTTTCATATTATCCCCATGCTTTTGTACCTGATATGACAAACTTCATAAACCGTTGCAAGTTTCGGACAAACAAATGACGTATCATTACGAAAACACGCCTATTCACATATATTGAAAATTTTACAACAAAAAAATTAAAATTTTTAGATGAAAAATCTGATATTTTTTCATATTTCTACTCAAAAACATAGATTGTGGGTACTCGTTAGAACCGCCTCATCGAGGCGGTTCTAACTAGTACCCACAATCTATGTTTTGAGCAGAAATAAGAAAAATAATGTATACCCCTGTAAACCCCAGTTTTACTATATAAAAGTGGGGTGTAAGGGGGTCAAAAATGTATAGGCATGTTTTCGTGATGTTATTTACCCGTGAAAAACCCTTCGCTATTGGTCAGTGCATATGACTGCATCTATTTAAACTTGAAATAACTCGGTCAGTTGGAAAGCAATTTGCACGAAATAAACGAGTATCGTTAGATATTCAACACACCATTCAAGTGCAGTGAAGCATTTTAAAATATACCTGGGATAAAACTAAGGAAGCCTATTAGTGACAGAACTTTTTGCACGACCCCGTATTTATTTTCAACCGAAAGATATTAACAATTTCCATGTTTCTCAACAAAAACATATATTACAGGTTAACTCATTAGAATTCTTTGGTGACACAAAAGCAATCAAAGCGCTGACAGTACTGGTGGGTCGATTGTCTCTGCGTGTAGGCAGGGGAAATGGTCCAGAACGGGGACTTAAAGACTGTTTCTTTCAACCCTTAACTTTCTGTAATTAAGCAGACAGTGCAGACCCCGATCAGACACCGCGTTATGTGGCGTCTGACCTGGGTCTGCACTGTTTGCCAGTGCCCCAAATGTCCCAGTTGAGGCTTTTCTGATAACCCTCTATCAACAGCTTTGAGTCACAACTACAAGAATAGTGTGGCTATAAATACTCGTTACCTTAGAGAGGCTCCAGTCTCCAGTGACTAAATATTTTCCTCATAATCCTGTTTGATAATCCACTAAAATAAAACCAAAAAAACTATCATGACTATAAAGGCTGTGACATGACTATAAAGGCTGTGACCAGCCTTTATAGTCATGATATTACTTTGGTTTTATTTTAGTGGATTAATAGATTATAAGAAAAAATATTTTGTCACTAGAGACTGGAGCCAGTCTATCGTTACCTGGGTTTCGTCTAACGCGCGGTTTGATGTCAATGGTATCACATGGTCAACAACAGTAAAGAAATTTTGGCGTTTGTGTACTATGTCTTAGTTGTAAATAACCGACCAAAAATGCGTCTATTTTACTCACTTATTGTGTATTTTTATAAGCAATACTGTGATACGCAAAGATGCGCGCGCTTTCTTAGTATCGGTCTACGCTACGCGCTATTTTCAAATTCTTCAGAACATGCTAAAAGATACGAAAGGATCAGAAAAAAATAAATGTAAAGAACATGTATATAGTGATATTTTACAGCCGCCACACTTAACTTAATCGTTTTCAATATTTTTGTAATGGCTCTGGGTGTGATGGGCAGCTCAGTGCTTACTTTAGGTGCCGTGTCATTAAAATACCACCGGCACGTACTATACTATTCTCATTATTCTGAAAAAAGAGTCTATCAGAAACCAAAGGTTTGATGGCTTTTCTGAACGGATCTCTCTTTTCAGGATTCATTTATCTTGACTAGAGCTGGTGTTAAGTGCGGTATGACTGCCGTAAAACGTCTCTCTGCACTTAATTAATATTTTCTGGAGCTGATTTGTATATATTTCACATAGACTAATAGAATATTCCTCAACCACGGGGTAGGAGATTACACATTACATATCTGTCCGTGAACAGATTAAGTAAAAGCGAGTATGGTGTTTTCGTATAGTTGATGTGTTGCTTGCTTCGAAAGGAGTCACTTTTTCAGCTCCAATGTTTTAGAACAAGCGAAAGTCAAAGATTCGTAGATCGATATAATCTAGAAGGCGTCATTAGTAGATGCAGATCAAAATAAAGAGTTTAACGGTGGCAGACTCCTTTTCTCTTGTGTTTACATTACGAAAACATACCTATATAATTTTGAACCCCTTAAACCCCACGTTTATACAGTAAAACTCGGGTTTACAGGGGTATACATTATTTTTCATATTTCTGTTCAAAAATCATAGATTGAGGTTACTCGTTAGAACCGCCTCGACGAGGCGGTTCTAACGAGTACCCACAATCTATGTTTTGAGCAGAAATATGAAACTATCAGAATTTTTATCTGAAAACTTCCTGTTTTTGGTGGTGAAAATTTCAGTATATTTGAATAGGCGTGTTTTTCGTAATGAACTGCGCTCGGATGTCTATACGAAACAGATTCGGTAAAATAAACAATGATAGACACGTATCTCCGAACAGACTGGCATTAGTTTATTGAATTAAAAGATGACTGCATAAGATCGCAAACGTAATTAATGATAAGTTAGAACTCACCAGTCTTTAGTGGCCAGCCTTTATAATCAAGAAATTATTTTGTTTTATTTAAAAGGATGTATCCAACAGGCCTCGGTGGCTCAGTTGGATGCGCCGTCCGACTGGAGACCAGGAGGTCGCGGGTTCAACCCCCACCGAGGTCGGCAACATTCTTTCGTGGAGATTGATCATGAAATATTTTCTACGGTCATTCTTTCCCTTCCGCTGATTCAAGAAGGGCAGTTGTCAGTTTCTGGCGAAAGAATGTGCACAATACTGGTTAACCGCTTAGAGGACTAAGCCTGCCCAGTAAACGTGTGGTTAGGTAAACTGACCGCGCTCGACATGACCCCATTGGGTTGACTGGGCCGTAAAACCTCAACACAAACAAAGTGTCCAACAGGACTATAAGAATAAATATTTTGTCACTGGAGACTGGAGCCACTCTAGACTCCAGTCCGCGTAAGATAGGTGTCCTAAGGTAGCAAATACCTACTACTTAACTAGTAACATCCTCTGTGTTTTCAAATCAGTGAGAACTATCAAATTAGGAAGCAGAAAGAAACAAAGCTGTTACTAAGGGTAAAATACTTCGATAACAGTGTAACAGCCACATTGTAATTTATACAGCCAACGCTTTATAACGACACTCGAAAAAACAACGAATATTCATTATTATGTTTCCTTGACTAGCACGAGGTCTTCGCTCAAGAGGTGGCAATTAATCAAAACTTTTGCAAGAATAGTGTATTTAATACTTCATATGTTTTGGATATTCGTTAGAATCGCCTCAGTGAGGCGATTCTGACATATACAACACAACATATCATTCTGCTGCGTTTAAAGATTACATCTTATGGAACGAGTGCTATCGCTGTAACGGCCCACTGTACCATCGGAGCGCTATATGATCATGGCCTAACCCCGTTTACCGTATTTACTCTTAGCATTCCTACAGGCAAGCCCAAGCAAAGAGTAGACAAGAATATGGCGTCTGATCAGAGTCTACACTGTTTGTCACCAAGCACTTTTAGATACATCAACTGCATTATGAAAACGCTCCTATGCAAATATACAGAAAAATTCACCTCCTTAAACTGAAAATTTTCAGATAAAAAAACTCTGATATTTTTCATATTCCTGCTCAAAACATAGATTGTGGGTACTCGTTAGAACCGCCTCGGCGAGGCGGTTCTAACGAGTACCCACAATCTATGTTTTTGAGCAGAAATAAGAAAACTAATGTATATCCCTGTAAACCCCAGTTTTACTATATAAAAGTGGGGTTTAAGGGGGTCAAAATTATATAGGCGTGTTTTCGTGATGGGTAATCAAATGGACTTGTTTATGTTTTTTTAAAAGAAGTAAGGTGTCCAAATACTTGGGGAAATTACGGTCGATAACGCCCGGTATAATTATCTAATGAGAATTGAGTGTTTTGTGCTTTCATACTGTTACAGGCAAAGAAGCGATTTTTAGCTGGTGATGTAGAAGTTGCAACCAGGTACAATCGATATGCACGGAATTTGACTGTCATGTCTTATGTGCTTGGAGTTATCTGTTTCATAATCTGTTGTATAATTATCATTATTGTCAGAGAAAAATACACTCGTCGTATAACCTCATTATGACAGTTAATGACTGAGATGAGACGAGTCCTACTGGTACATGTGAACCACGATAAATTACTATACGACCCAGGGTGAAAGTGGTGCTCCTGATCAGATTGTGAGTACAATCGATATGCACGGAATTTGACTGTCATGTCTTATGTGCTTGGAGTTATCTGTTTCATAATCTGTTGTATAATTATCATTATTGTCAGAGAAAAATACACTCGTCGTATAACCTCATTATGACAGTTAATGACTGAGATGAGACGAGTCCTACTGGTACATGTGAACCACGATAAATTACTATACGACCCAGGGTGAAAGTGGTGCTCCTGATCAGATTGTGAGTGCGTCCTGGCTTATCGGATCATACCTTTTAACCCTTGTCCTGCTGAATAAATTAAGAAGCCACGTCCACTTCTAATTTTCAGCCAATCAGATGACTTGATCTGGATTGTTGCAATAAATTCACATACTGAATGGCAAACAGTGTAGATCCAGATCAGTTGGCTTCTTCAGAAGCCAACTGAACTGGATCTACACTGTTTGAAAAGGCAGGGTATATCCGGGTTCAGCAGGACAAAGGTTAAGATATGAAGACAAAGAAGTTTTTCGAATGCATATCAGTACAGAAAACACTGTAATAGCTATTATTGAGTATCCAAAACAGTATGTTTATATGCGGAAAGGAGGAAAAAAAATATCTACATACCCCTCTTATCTATATCTATGTAATCCACGATTTTTTAGAGTATAATACGGAATAGGAGCTCCGCAAGCGGGGCATCATATGTCCGTGGCAAGTAATCAGATGTAGCTCCTATACTGACATAGAGTAGGAGGGGTTAGAAAAGTTTATACGGATGGACAGACAGACAGACAGACAGACAGACATAACTCTATTAATATTTGGTGAACTGTAACCTCAAAACAAAATGAGCTCCTTCACATCATGGTCTAACTATAAATCACCTTTCATCTTGATGGGATGTAAACTGTAGGAGGAATATTAGTGGCCTGTAACCTTGAAATAATATGCACTGCTCCACATCATGGTGTAATTTTTACAATGTTTCAGCTTGGTCTATAGACTGGCTCCAGTCTCCAGTGACTAAATATTTTTTCTTATAATCCTTCAATTAATCCACTAAAATAAAACCAAAGTAATATCATGACTATAAAGGCTGGTCACTAGATCTAGTGACCTGATTATATAGTCATGATATTTATTTTCGTTTTCTTTTAGTGGATTATCAAACAGGAGAAAAATATTTAGTCACTGGAGACTGGAGTCAGTCTGCTTGATCTAATGTAATCTATAGGAGGAGTTAGCCTATGAAATTTTCAAAGGGGCATTACTGCTAATATTTCGTGGACTGTAACCTCAAAACAATATGTGCTGCTCACATCATGGTCTAACTATAAATCGAGTTTCAGCTTGATCGAATGTAAACTGCAGTCGGAGTTAGCCAGAAACAAAATATTTACAGAAATTTTCAAAGGAACATAACTCTGCAACTATCTGATGGACTGTTACTTCGAAATAATATGTACTGCTCCACATCATTGTGCAACTATTTGCATAGTTTCAGCTTAATATATATATATATATATATATATATATATATATATATATATATATATATATATATATATATATATATATATATATATATATATAATCCACAGGGGAGGAGGTAGCCGGAAACGAAACGTTTAGAGAAATTTTCAAAGGAGCATAATTCTTAATATTTGGTGGACTATGACCTTCAAAAAATGTACGCTGCTCCATATGATGGTCTAGCTATAAATCAAGCTTCAGGTCGATCTAATGTAAACTGAAGGAGGAGTTAGCCGGAAACGAAAAGTTTACAGAAATTTTCAAAGGGACATCATGGTCTAACTATAAATCAAGTTTCAGCTTGATCAAATGTTATCTATAGGAGGATTTAGCCGGAAACGAAATGTTTACACAAATTTCAAAGCGGCATAACTCTGTTAAGATTTGGTGGACTGTAACCTCGAGACAATATGCGCTGCTCCATTTCATGATCTAACTATATCAAGTTTCAGCTCGAATGGATGTAAACTGTAGGAAGGAATGTTTACAAACATTTTCAAAGGGACATAACTCTATTAATATTTGGTGGATTGTAACCTCAAAACAGTATCATTAGTATCAGTCTTATTAAAGATCGTTTCAGCTTGATCGGATGTAAACTGTAGGAGGAGTTTTCCGGAAACGAAAAGTTTATGGACGGACGGACAGACGGAGGGGCGGAAGGACAGACGGACGCCGAGGGGCATAATACAATACGTCCTGTTTTTCAAACGGGCGTAAAAAATGACAAACACTTGTGCAGATTAAGATCTATTTTGCAGTACAAATGAATGATAATTACACGACTGCGCGGCTGTGCAAGCGGATCTGAGTCTTTGTCGGGCGCACATGTAATCTTGTAGATAATGCTGTGCCCGGGCTCATATGTGGTGGGTTAACTAGGGTTACATCTTGCATTAAACAGTAATTATTATCCAGAGGCACATGGGCCACACCACTCACCTGAGTAAACTGCTGTAAAAGTTATTAAATTGAGCCAATAAGACCTGTGTGACCAGCAAAGACTCTGATCGACAGGTACATCCACCCTGTATGGAAAAGGTTTTCTTTTATACCTCTTTGGATAGCACAGAGGCTGTAGAAGGCACGTGTGATCAGCGAAGAGTGATCAGACTGTGCGGATGCGCAGTCTGATCTGAGTCTTCGCTGGTCACACAAGTCTGAGTGTAGGTTTTGTCATGCGTTGGCGCATTTTTAAAAATATTCAGCAAAGTATCAGCTTTACCCTCCTTATAGCTTCGGGGTTCTTTTTATTTCTTATATATATATATATATATATATATATATATATATATATATATATATATATATATATATATATATATATATTATTTTTTTTTTTAAAAAAAGGGAGAGATCCAGCCTATGGAGAATTGACATATGATTCTGCCCACGTATGAAATCTCATAATATTATGTACAATTATTACCTAGGACATGCCTGTTGTACGAGTACATATCCGCATTTATCTGTTTGTAAAAAATCACATCTGAACGCATAGACTCCCTGAAAAGCAGGCTTTACAGCTATCAGTAACTCGCAATTTGAATGTCAGATTTGCTGATAAAAACTGTAAGTTACTGCTCAAAATGCTCACGGCACACACTTACTTATTTGTATGACATTGGAGCTTTTATTTTTAATTTAGTTTCAAGCTGCCCCCATTGTTCTGTTGCGTAATTAGTTCCTGATAAATTTGATCTTTATTGAAACTGAGTTCCAGTTCTTGTCAACCTACCATTTTCATATGAAAATAAGCCATACATAGCTGGAATATTTTCACAAAATTTCTTCGAAATCGAAAACCAGTAAAATAGTGTTTTTGAGCACTAAATATGACAATCCAGATTACACCAAATGAGAAAATACATACAATAACTGATTTCTATTCAGGTGATATTTTGTTTTTCATTCCGGTTAGGTGTGTTTTTGATCCATTATGAACAGCTTGCTTAGAAACACCTTTTTGGGTTATTACCACCTGTGGAAAATCAAAGAAATAGTTAAATTGCACCCAGATGAACACCTTTGAAAGTGGGCTTAGAAAATAAATCTAAGACATTATAGATTACTTGAACTTGCTTTTGTAGCGGATCCACAGGAGTATGATGTGTCAACTGCCCAAGATAACAAAGGGTTCTGTTTATCTATAACTCAGTTTGTTGCTTAATAAAAAATATAGAACTCCTGTACTTCACAATGATATAACAACTGATGAATAAGTAATGAAAGATTGAAGTAAAATAATGAAAATCTCTGGGCCCAGTTGTTCAAAACTAACGATGTCGTTAGTTAACGATACGTTAAAATTTTAATCGAGTGATACGCAAATATGCTGAAATTTTTTGCTGAAAAAATGTGAGTAGCTTTTGCAGTGCAAAAGCTACTCACATTTTTTCAGCAAAAAATATCAGAATATTGTGTATTGAATCCGCTAAAACAGTTAACGAAATGACCCTTAACGAGCTTGTTAAGCTAACGATGCTTTGAACAACCGGGCCCTGCTGTTCATGCAATACAAATGTAAGAAATCACGAATTTAAAAGTAAAAGGACTGTTTGTGATAACTCACCTTGATTTATACATATTTTAAAGACGAAAGGCTCTTGTATTTCTTC
Source organism: Anodontia alba (assembly GCA_964016985.1). NCBI lineage: Eukaryota > Metazoa > Mollusca > Bivalvia > Lucinida > Lucinidae > Anodontia > Anodontia alba. The sequence continues at coordinate 88,541,490 of OZ024823.1, forward strand.
CTTTAAAGACATCCATTTTATTACCACGGAAAGAGACAACTGATGAGGACACATAATGGGTCACCCTGTATATGCTGATGTTGATTGTTCTTGATCGAGGAATGATAAGAAATTTATTGCATGACCCATACACATATAATGCAACCCTGCGTATACACTGAGGACATGGTCTATATAATGCCCAAATACTTTTTAACAAGGCAGTCTGAAGGACAGCTATATCCCCCGCCGCAGAATGTTTGTTTGTGTTGAGGTTTTACGGCCCAGTCAACCCAATGGGGTCATGTCGAGTGCAGTCAGTTTACCTAACTACACGTTTACTGGGCAGGCTTAGTCCTCTAAGCGGTTAACCAGTATTGTGCACATTCTTTCGCCAGAAACTGACAACTGCCCTTCTTGAATCAGCGGAAGGGAGAGAATGACCGTAGAAAATATTTCATGATCAATCTCCACGAAAGAATGTTGCCGACCTCGGCGGGAGTTGAACCCGCGACCTCCTGGTCTCCAGTCGGACGGCGCATCCAACTGAGCCACCGAGGCCGGCGCCGCAGAATGACAATGGAGCGGCCTCAAAATTCAAGGCTCAAACTGGTGGCCTTCAATTGTGACCTTGACTTTGAATCTGCATTGTTGAGTTATGGGTTCTGCACATCATCTCACTGAGGCGAACATTTGACCCAAATTTAATAAATATCTTTGAAAGCGTTTAGGAGATATGGAGTGAACATGCAAACCAAGGCTCAAACTCGTGACCTTTAACTGTGACCTTGACCTTGAGTCGGCATGCTTGAGTTATGGGTTCTGTACATCGCCTTACTAAGGCAAACACTTGACCAAAGTTTCATGAAAACTTTACAAAGGGTTCATGAGATATGGAGCGAACAAGAAAGAAACAAATAACCTTCAACTGTGACTTTGACCTTGAGTGTGCATCGTTGAGTTATAGGTTCTACACATTATCTCACTAAGGCGAACATTTGCCCCAAATTTAACAAGGCTGTCTGAATGGCAATGGAGCGGCCTCAAAATTCAAGGCTCAAACTGGTGATCTTCAATTGTGACCTTGACCTTGAGTCAGCATAGCTGAGTTATGGGTTCTGCACATCATCTTACTGTGGCAAACATTTAACCAACGTTTAAAGAAAATCCTTCCAGGGCTAAAGGAGATATGGAACCGACACCAAATTCAAGGCTCAAACTCGTGACCTTCAACTGTGACCTTGACCTTAAGTCCGCAGGGCTGAGTTATGGGTTCTTCACATTGTCCCACTGAGGTGAACAGTTGACCAAAGAGAAAAAAATCCTCCTAGGGATAAAGGAGATACAGAGCGGACACAAAATTCAAGGCTCAAACCCATGACCTTGAACTGTGACCTTGTGAGTCTGCATGGTTGACCTATGGATTCTGCATATTATTTCACCGAGGCAAACATTTGACCAAAATTAAAAGAAAATCCTTCCAGGGGTAAAGGAGATATCGAGCGGACACGAATTTCAGGGGGTTTAAACTCGCGACCTTGAACTGTGACCTTATCTTTATGTGACCTTGTCCCCATGGCTGTTATTGGTTCTGCATATCGTCCCACAGGTGGGAGAAAATAGAGAAAATCGTCCCAGGGGTAAAGGAGATACAAAGCGGACACGAAATTCAAGGCTCAAACGCATGACCTTGACCTTGAGTCGGCATGGTTGAGTTATTAATTCTGCACATCGACTCACTAAGGTGAACATTTGACCAAAGCTTAAAGAAAATCCTTTCACCGGTATAGGAGATACAGAGCGAACACGAAATTCAAGGCTCAAACCTGTGACCTTGAACTGTGACCTTGACCTTGTGTCGGCATGGTTGAGTTATGAGTTCTGCACACCGTCTCGCTGAGGCGAACATATGACCAAAGTTTAAAGAAAATCCTTTCAGGGGTATAGGAGATATGGAGCGGACAAGAAATTCAAGGCTCAAACACGTGACCTTGACCTGTGACCTTGACCTTGAGTTGGCATGGTTGACTGATGGGTTCTGCACATCGACTCACTAAGGCGAATTTTTGACCAAAGTTTAATGAAAAGCTTTCAAAGGATTCAGGAGATATGGAGCGGACAAGAAAGTGTTACGGAAGGACAGACGGACGGACAGATGGACAGACGGACAGACGAAGGCCATTTCTATATTCCCCCATCCGCTTCGCGGCGGGGGATTAATAACCGATGCTTATTTAATTTTTTTTTGTCAGGTATTGAAGTCTTTAAAATAAATCTGATTTCAATTACTTATATGATGAATTTCAGAATATTTAGGTAACGTTTTTTGATTAGTCAATAAAAACTTTGAATTTTACGTTAAACCGACCTAAGAGCATATCATGCATTTTATAGATATGTTACCGTTTTTTTAAATTCCATGAAACATATCAGGAGAGAACATATGTGGCATATTTTAGGCAAAATTCATAGGTTGACAAGAACTAGAACATCTATAAATTTGAAGGTGAATTTCTTCTTTTTCACGGTTAGTGCAGCAGGTGGCCGGTTCGTCGTCCCAAATGAGAAGGATTGGCAACAATTTTTAGGTAAGAAGAAATCAGTGTAAAAATTCGGTAAAATAAAAACAATTACTGCCCTTGTACGAAGGTAATATGACGATTCGTCCTCCCTCGGCAGTTAATAATATCCTCGGGCAAACCCTCGGGTAACATTACCTGTCTCGGGTGGACAAATCGTCATACTACCCTCGCACAAGGGCAATAATTTCAATGCAGCAATGCCGTCACTAGATGGTAATATTACTTGCGAGAATAATATTGCAGGGAAACATATGGAAGCCCTGGAAGGACTTCTAACCTCACGACTTCTTACTTCTGGCTTCACGACGTCTTACTTCAAACTTCCAACTGTACTTCTAATTTCTAACTTACGACTTATAACTTCCAACTCTTTACTTCCGACTTCTTACTCTAGTACTTCCAACTTCAAGATTTCTTACTTCTGACTTCATAAATCTAACTTCTTAATTCTAACCTGACTTCTAACTTCCGACTTTTGACTTCTAACCCGAATTTTAACTCCTAACCTCTTACTTCCGACTACTAACTTCGATTTCTAACTGTCAGCTTCTAGCTTCTTACTTCCAACTTTCGACATCCTACTTCAAATCTATGGAAGCCATCATCTTGACTGATGATTGAAGTTAAAGGTTACATATATACTGAAGTAAGAAGTTGGAAGTCAAAAGTCATGAAGTTAGAAGTAAGATTCATAAAGTAAGAAGTGGGAAGTTAGAAGTAAGAAATTGGTAATAAGAAGTCATGAAGTCAGAAGTAATAAGTCGTGAAGTTAGAAGTCGGAAGTTGGAAGTAAGAAGTCGGAACTTAGAAGTAAGAAGTCGGAAAGTAGTAGTCGGAAAGCAGAAGTCGTGAAGTTAGAAGTCGGAAGTAAGATGTTGGAAGTTAGAAGTAATAAGTTGGAAGCTAGAAGTCGTGAAGTTAGAAGTCCCTCCAGGGCTTCCATAGAAACCTGATATAATATTACCCTGCACGTGAAATGCGCTCACAGAAGTGAGAACAGAGGGTACTTTTACTTCCAAGGGTAATATTACAGAGTAAGCTAACAGAATATTACCCTGCACGTGATGTGGTCTCGACCAGTAAGATTTCAAATATAGCTTATGAATACTAATGAGGCCTAATTAATTTGCATGACCCCTGCAAGTCATTAGTTTGTAGACCGTCGAATAACGTTAACGTATGAATTAACAGCGCCATGTTCTCTGTTACACTCTGGCTTGTTGCAGCATTTTCATGTTTGTGTTGGAATGAGTGGGATTTAAGCCTTAAAGCGCCAATCACAACAATTGTCGTTGCTTTGTCATCTGCTTGTGATTTTAAAAGTCATTTCTGCAAACAGTGTGGACTCAGATCAGACTGCTCCTTTAGGAGCAATCTGATCTGGGTCCACAGCGTTTGCCTGCATGCAAAAATAGGTTTGAAAAGTTTGCAAGAATATTCAGCAGACGACATAAACAGACGACATTTTCAGATGCAGGTTTTCTTGGCGTTTTAAGGGTTAAGATAAACAATTTACTACACTTTTAGATTTGTTTTTCAGTCAGCTATTACAATACTCATTAAATACAGATTTAAGCCATATGACTTTCTTCCCTTTAAATCCCTTTTGTATGATGCTTGTAGTTATGACATTAACATCTATGTAGAAGATGTTTGTGGTATACAAAGAAAAAAAGTTTAAACCAATACTCATTAATTTGCATGGTGATGGATGAAAAGCGTTTTTTATTATTATTATTATTATTATTTTAGTACATCTTACACTGCTAGGCTTTAGATACTACAGCTTTTTTTATGTGTGTGTGTGTGTGTGTGTGTGTGTGTGTGTGTTATCAAAGCTCATTCCTTTTATTCGTTAGATTCATGCAAACTACTTGAAGCCGTGCGATGTGAAAAAATGCATACGCATGCAGACAACGAAGGGCCATATCATTCTACATGTATGTATTCACGCAATATATTTGATCATACCCTTTATGGTCCATTAACTGGAAACCTTAGACCATATCGTCATGATCCTATTGTACGTTTAACTGGCTGTTCTGACACTTTTTTTTTTTCTATTTTCTGTACTGCAGATTTGCTCAGCTAAGTTTCAGCATTGAATTGAATTGACACTTTCTGGAATTACTGGGTTAACATCATGTTTTGAGCCGTGACGCCAGAAAATACGTTTAGACAAGTGCGCCCAGTGAAGATTCAGATCATTCTGCGCATTTAGATAGCCAAGGAAACACATGTTATTCATGCGGTCAACAAAGATTCAAATCAGACTGCGGCTGATTTGAATCTAAATTATTGCATAAAAAGCAGTGCCGCACGTTATTAACAGCCGTGCATTAACTGGCGAAAAGCCGTGTATTAACAAGGCAATTCACGCGCTGTTAATGCACGGCTACGCAACTTTCAATATGATCGTACCGGGGCCACAGATTTGCTGCCGTTACGAAATGTATACTGCCCGGCCCTAGAACGAGCATAGTCAGTGGAAATTACGTTCGCGAGACATCGGTGAAAAGGCGAAACAAAATAGTGCAAGAAATAACGCGCAATGTAGCAAATGTTTTCAGTTTTTATGCAATAATAGCGATCGAACATGGTTTTTCAGTGCATTAACATTCGCCAGGTCCCTTGGGAGGTGTTGAAAACCGCGGCCTTCGGCCTCGGTTTTCAACACCTCCCACGGGACCTGGCAAATGATAATTGGCCGCAGTTTTCAACACCTCCCAAGGGACCTGGCCAATGTTAATGCATGAAAAACCATGTTTGATCCCTATATTGACCGCATATGTAAGAAGATACATTTTCTCACGTTACGGTTCATTTCCCTTAAATGTATCATCAAGCTAGCGATGCTTTGAAAACATTGGCCCTTTTCTCATTACAGGCAAACAAACGCTTTCTAGCTGGTGATATAGACGTGGCAGCGAGATACAACCGATACGCACGAAACTTGGTGATCGTGTCCTGTGTGATTGGGGTTATCTGTTACATTATCGTTATTGTTATCAGAATAAAATACGCCTCTTATAGTAGTACCTCGTATTGACAATTATTTTTCGTTGAGTAGTATCACGCTAAAGAGATCTTTTAAGGGAATTAATGTCAATGCGAGCTACCCCTGCCATGGAAATATTTGACGCCCTTTACAATTGTAGTTACTCTTATAGGAAAGACTTTGGGACTATTTATAAGTGGCCCCATTTTTGAAAGGTTTTAAGTGCAAGGGAGACAAGGTCCTGTCTGCAAAAGTTCCCCTCTGCAAAATGACGGGTTGGGATACGCCATGCGAAACGTGTCTTCGGGCATGTGCGGGCAGCGACGGTCCAGATCAGCCTGCGCATCCGCGCAGTCTGATCAGGACCTTCGCTGTCCGCTAACAGAATTTAGTGTATGCTCGAAGACAACATTTCGCTTGGCGCGACCCAGTTGATTTCTAGTTATCCATTTACCTTAAACATTTGCGAACAACGACGGCCATTACAGAAAAAAAAAAAAAAAAAAAAAAAAAAAAAAAAAAAAAAACAACGATAAAATCCACCAATGAAACTGAAGCCTTAAACAGATTATGCGGATACATATACTAACACGAGCATTGTTTTCGATATGAGCTTGGTGTAATGCAGCTCAATAAAGGAAAGAGTCAAATAATTCATAAGCACTTTAATAGTCAATTTTGTAGATGTTATTTGTTGTTCAAATGTGAAGTTGTAATCATTCTGTTGATATCATCACGTGTTTTGATATCACAATTTTCCCATAAGTACTACCTAATTCGAACTAATTTTGGCACTTATGCCCTACCTTTTGTTCCGATGGTTTATTTTCTGTCCATTATTTTGTTACAATGGTAGACAGAGTTTTAAAATATAAGCACTGGGAAGGCATCCAAAAACAATCTCAGGGTTTCATTAAACACACACACACACACACACACACACACACACACACAAGAAAAGTATATTGTTATCAAATATTGAATAATTATTGGTTAAATCAAATATATATTTGTATAGTGTATGGTTTGTTACATAAATACTATTTGTCAAGTTATACTCATAGCATAAACGCACATTTTAGTCATGGTCATTTTAGTTCCTAGCATACCTATTCTGTATTTTTCCTACTGTGCTTTCAACATCTTTCAGAAAGTTGTTTTTTGCTTGGCGCTTTACACAGAAGAAGTAAATTTGCAAACTTTTGTCATGACTTAATGCAAAACCACTGTCGTAACTACCAATGCGTCAAAAGTTTCGTTCGAGTCATTGGTTTTTTAAAAATATCAAATGTTTTCATTTTTTCCCATAGTAAAAATGAATGCAAACTATGCAGAAATCAGCAGGGTAGGTAACAAGGAGGCATGTTTTAACAAGTTCCACTTGTTCGTTTTTTTTTTTTGTTTTTTTTTTTTTTCTGAAATTTCTGAAACATCAGTGATTCAAATTCAGCAAAGAAAAGTAAAAATATTTTCTTAGACAAAAAATCTTTTTACTATAGAATTTTAATTTTAGGGTAACTACTTGAGAACAAAACACAGAAACAGGAAAGACAAATGGTTTCTGATAAGATATGGTAAATCAGAACAAAATATTTTCATTTAAAATAAAACGCCAAGCAAAAACCGTCTTTCCGAGTAATGTCGAAAGGACAGTAAGCTGATAAGCTCTGTCATGTCATAACGATTTTAAAGGGAATGATGTTTGAGAGCAATAAACGTACACACAAAACTGAAAACAGTTGAAGTGTCGAGTTTTCTGGGCGAGGCTACCTCGTTTAAAGTCTAGACTTGAGGGCAAGTATTCAATTCAATTCTGCATACTCTAACTATATGAACAGTAAATTTTCAAGCAGCCAGCAATACGAATGGGGAATAATCCATATTGTACTTTCCTACTTTGTTGTGTATTTGTTGTCGCGCTTATCTCAGTTACATTCTACACTGGAGTTGGAACACTAAAATCCCAAGTCTATAAACAATACTCTGTCGTAGTGTCCCTGCTCCACTTAGGACAACTGTTCTGCCTTAACCCTTAAAGCGCTAAGCAAAGTTGTAGCAGACGACAATAAAAAAATGGCTTTGGGCATCAGATGGCCCAAAGACAAATTGCTAGAGATCCATTTGAAAGCCTGTAAAATGTACAAATTAAAAAAAATTAGAAATGTGTCCACAGTACACGAATGCCCCCGCTTTGGGTACCTCTATAAAACTGTGCAAACCTTGCCATATTGGCCTATGTCAATACTTTGGATACATTTCTAGTTAACAAAGAATTCAAACATAATGTGAAGTTTAAGGCCCTTTGCCTGCAAGGCATGTAACGCTTAAACCATAAGACTAAGAAACTCAGTTTTGCGTTCCCTAGTAAGTGATTTTCAACAAAGAATGCAAAAATAAGGAGACATGTACGGCCCTTTCCCTGCAAGGCCTGTAACTCTTAAACCATAAGACTAAGAAACTCAGTTTTATGTTCCCTAGTAAGTGATTTTCAACAAAGAATGTAAAAATCATGAAAAAATAACGTGTGCATCCAGAGTATAAGGGAGACGGACAGACGGACGCTCAGGCACCTTTGCATTCACTCTGCACTTCCTCTGATGGCAATGTATCAATGTATCAAGTTTCATTTAATTCCCTTCTATACTTACAGAGATATGCTCCGGACAAGCTTTTTATTGCAAAAATTAAGAAGGGAAGTAACTCCGTAAATACTGGTGACAGGGTTATGGTTCTTGCATTCTGCAATTGTCTTCATGGCCCTCTATCAGTGTTTCATTTATCTTCAGTACTTTTAGAGATATGCTCCGGACAAGCTTACTATTGCAAAAATTAGAAAGAAAAATAACTCTGTAATTACTTGTGATAGAGTTACGGTTCTTGCACTCTGCACTTTCGCTGATGACCATGTATCAATGTATTAAGTTTCGTTTAATTCCTTTCTATACTTTCAGGGATATGCTCCGGACAAGCTTTTTATTGCAAAATGTAAGAAGAGAAGTAACTCCATAAATAATGATGACATGGTTATGGTTCTTGCATTTTGCAATTTCTTTTATAGCCCTCTATCACTATATTGAGTTTCATTTATTTATATTTAATACTTTTAGCGATATGCTCCAGACAAGCTTACTTTTGTTAAAAGTAGAAAGGAAAATAACTCTGTAATTACTTGTGATAGAGTTACGGTTCTTGCACTCTGCACTTTCTCTGATGGCCGTCTATCAATGTATTAAGTTTCATTTAATTCCCTTCTTTACTTTCAGAGATATGCTCCGGTCAAGCTTTTTGCTGCAAAAATTAAGAAGGGATGTAACTCCTTAAATACTTGTGACAGGGTTATGATTCTTGCATTCTGCAATTTTCCTCATAGCCCTCTATCAGTCTATCAGGTTTCATTAAATTATCTTCAATACTTTTAGAGATATGCTCTGGACAAAAGTGTGACGGACGGACGGGCGGTCAGACGGAAGGACAAAGCGTCGACTTTATGCTTTCCCTTCGGGGAGCATAATAAGCGATTGGTAAAAGTTCTACAACTTCAGGTTATGTTATATCTCCACATAAATTGGAACTTTAACCTCATCTCAACCCAAAATTCTGTTCCGAGGTCAGTTTTACACACAGAAAATTACCATAATGTGATAATTCAAATGTGTGACAATATAAACTTATAGCGTATATGCTTTACAATTAAAACGATGTTCATTTTCATCAGACAACGTTGAATATATGCTTTTTTTTCTTCTTCTTCTTATTTTGCCTTAGCAATAGGCTTTCACATTTCAAGGAATTGATGTACAGAAAACGTCAAATCCTACTGCCTCGGAAAATAAGTAAATAAGTAAATGTTAACCATTTGTCATCTTCTGATGACACCAACTAGATCTAGATGTGATGAGTATACGCATTACAGTCGACTCTCGTTATCTCGAATTCCAAGGGACTCACTGAAACACTTCGAGATATCCGTACTTCGACATATCAGAGTTGAGAGAGTGAGGAAAACAATAAATTGAATAACCACATTTAACAAATGAATATGTAATTTGACTCCTGAAGTTAGAAATATATATATAAAATAATGTGGAAAAGAGGAGAAATTGCTCCTTAGGAGCAATTTCTCCTCTTTTCCACATTATTTTGTTACCTGTTGTCATAGTTTCATGTTAAAACAGGGACCCGATTTTCACTTCGAGACAAGCGGTAATTCGAAATAAGCGAGTTCGAGATAACGAGGTTCGACTGTATATTCAAATAACAAAATTTTAAAACTGTGCACATACTGATCTTAAATTTGAATCAGCTAATCTAATAAAATAATATTATCCTTTCAGCCTTGTAGACTAAACAAGATACATAGGCAAACAGTGTTGATCTTGATTAGACGGGTCATAATGAGCCTTCTCTTCAGGAGCTACATTGTTTGCCATTCTATTTTGATAGATGAACACCCCTTTTTTGCAATAAAGGACATGTCCAAATTCAGTGACGGAAAAGCCCATGTCATAAACTTAGGGTGGAAAGGGTTAACAATCAAACACAAAAGCTAGAGTAACAGAGACAGCATAGGACAAAAATCTATAATCTGCCGTGTATCAGAAATGGAGTCTCAGTCCAACCTAAGAAGTCACTCATTCTACTCTGGAGCTTCGCTGCTCATACAAACAGAATCTTCATTGTATAATGTGTAACTTGAATTGTAAAGGCCTTCACAAGGCTGAGTATTACTAGTATTTCAAAATAATTATCACCCCCAGTGTATTGGAAAAGTCAATCACCCCCAGTGTATTGGAAAAGTCAAACCTGGGCAGACATATGGACCAACATCGGAATGCAAGTCCGATGTTAGCCACTCATCCTAAATATTTCGGGTGCATCAGTGAGTAGTGAGGAGGACTGTTTTGTTGAGGAAAGAGTGTGTTTGAGATGTTGTAGTATTTGGGGTGATGTTTAGAAATATATATAGTAGATTGATTATAATGTCATTAAGCAGAGTTCTGTATAGTGTATGTATGTAAACAATATATTGTAAGATGCATAGAGGGATTGCCCTCCCCGACCTTCTGTGCATCATGTGACGGGGAGAATAAAAAAATCAAAAAAAGAAAAAAAAAAAGTATTTCAAAATAATAGCACAACCTACCCTAGAATTATTCTACAGGTCAACATACTTGTTTGTTGCATAAACCTTAACCCTTGCCCTGCTGAGCCCGGATATACCCTGCCTTTTGAAACAGTGTAGATCCAGATCAGTTGGCTTCTCTGGATCTGCACCATTTGTCATTAAGTAAGTGAATTTATAGGAATAATCTGGATGTAGTAATCTGATTGGCTGAAAATTAGAAGTGGGTGCGTCATCTTAATTTATTTAGCAGGACAAGGGTTAAAATCATGGTCGTGTTTTACTCTGAGTGTGATGAAAATATGGGCCTTAATATAAGATACTACCTTATTACCTGTGTGCGTCCAATGCAGACTCAGATCAGCTGCGCATCAGCTCAACGCAAATATATTACATTACATGTGTACGCAAACCTTGGCAGTGCGTTAATGGATTTCAAAATGCGCAAAAAGATAAATCTAAGAAATGTAACGCATGAAAATTGCTAACAGTGTTATCAAATATTGTTATATCATATTTTGTTTGATAGGTTACAACAAACTATCGAGAGGTTTTTAAAACCAATAATCCACTTTAAATTTAAGTTCGGTTTAAATTTGACCGTGTGACTCAGAGATCAAGTGAACAACAGGTAACGTAATATAAACGGAATTATTGAGTAACGATCGCCTAATGTTTAGAAAAGTTATGCATTAACATGGGATTTGGGCGTTTTACGGAGGTCATGACCACCTGGTAACAAACGGTGTTGTTAAGATCAAGGAGCGTTACAAAATCCCCTGTAACATGCCTTCTGTAAGCTGATTTGGCCGGAGGGCACAAAAATGACATAAAAGTGACATTAGCAATTAATAAAACTGCAACCGTGAAAAGGTGACATTCGACCGATTGTTTATTTTGCAATGGATATTAAAAATGACCCCTTTGAAAATAGAGCTAAGGAAACTCTAAACATCAATGAATGCAACAGAAGACTACTTCTCCGCATATTTACTCAGAACTGCGAAAGAAAGGATCAGAATGAAGGAAGCATATACCACTATACTGTTCCTTTTTTGACAAATGCATTAGTGAACAGTTGGCGACTATTTTGTACAAATGTCTGTAATATAAATTGTACAATTCTTGTTATCCTTTTAAACATACAAAGTTCTTTCTTAACAAGCACACAGAGGGTAGACGTATAAACAGAATCAAACTAACATATATAAGGTCTAGATAAGAGTGGGTATCAGGTAAATGTTTTCTTATTTCTGCTTGAAAACATGTGTTGTGGGTACTCATAAACGGTGGTTTAGTAAATAATATTGATTAGACAGAAAGTAAAACAAAATACTAGGTTATATCCAGCTCAATAAGAATAATAACGGATCAACAAATTCTAAAGAACTGTACCCACATCTATTTAAAATCAGCAGACGAAGTCGATGGAGATCACTGACACAATGTTGCTACCAATGCCGCCGATAACCAGTCTGGTATTATAAATGGTTTCGGTAGCTTTCGTTAACCGATATGTGCGCGATATTTAAATCACTAGCATGAAACTTTATAGATACAGGAATATACTATTTATCTATTTAAAAAATATATGTTTCAGTCAATTTTATTCGGCTAAATGACCAGTAGCAATGGCAACATGTATCTGTCAAAAGGCATCACGAAAACATGCCTATATAATTTTGACCCCTTAAACCCCACTATTATATAGTAAAACTGAGGTTTTCCAGGAGTATACATTATTTCCTTATTTTGCCAAAAAAAACATAGGTTTAGGGTACCTGTTAGAACTGCCTCGCCGAGGTGGTTCTAACGAGTACCCACAATGTATGTTTTGAGCAGGAATTTGAAAAATATCAGAATTTTTTATCCGAAAAATTTCCTTTTTTGGTTATAAGATTTTCAATATATTAATGGTTTCGGCTCCCGTTGATAGAAAAATAGTCACGAAGATCTATAGGAATAGCCACACAATCACAAAACAAAGTCTACCATTGGCACCTAGAGGCAGAGCAAACCAGAAAACGCGACAATCACGAAGCACAGTCTTCCCGAAAAAGCAAAAGAAGGAACGACGAGGAAAAAATGATGACAACATAAACACCACATACGAAACCGCCGACGCACGAACAAAGCAGAACTGCAACAGGGGAACTACCTTAGAACTGTCAGTAGGAAAACTGCTTGGGGGCTTAAACCAGTAAAAAATCTGTTTTACTCGCGTGAAACCTCGCCCTTAATTCTGATGCAGCTCTAAATAACAACCCAGCTATCATTCTTCATAAATGTATAGCGGGCCGTTATCGGCCCGTCAGGGTAGCTGACAGGCCGATAACGGCCCGCTATAGATTTATAAAGAATGTTTACTGGGAAATAAATGTTCGATCCGCATAGGGGTCTTCTACCTCAATTGTAAACAAAACATAATCGAAAGCACTGTACTGAAACAAAGCAAGGGTTCAATGGCGATCTGGAGCCAGATCACAAGAACACATCGCATTTGAAACAATATTCTATCACTACATAAATGTACCCAGCGGGCACATGAAGTTTATACAACGTCGGCTCAACGTCGATGCAACGTCATAACGTTGCATCGACGTTGGGGCGACGTTGTTTTAACGGCATATGCCTGCTGGGTATGGTGCGATCGCAAGCACATTACTTTTGCTTTAAAGCTCTTTGTAACCTGCGTTGTAGTATAACCACCATTTTTGCCTTTAAAGTATTAGTAATATATGTCTTATATAACTAAACAACACATGGGGTAAATCACACTAAAACAGATGTACATATGAAGTCATACTACAGGTACCTTTCAGAGGAACGCGCACCAGCTGACAGACATACCAGAAATTAAAATTCCTGTTAAGCTGGGCACTTTGGTGAATATTCTATCAAAAAGAGTAATTGGGAGTTAAAGACCTGGAGAATGCTGTCATGGAAGCCAGGATATTTGTAAGTGATACCATAACTAATGAATGCCTTCAGTTATGCAACATTTTAAGTACAATATTTTTTCTTATTTCTCAACTCGATGTTCATCAAATTTGGGCCAAGGTGTGTTTTACAGCTGAACATTTTAAGGTCTACGTCACATTGGTGGTGCTTACTATTTAAAGGGTTATGGTACTTACCTGCTTACCATTTAAAAGCTTTGGGTTATAGAACATTGGGGTAACTCTTATTGTGGTAACTCTGATATGAGAGCTCTATTTACTTTATTCACTGTCTCAGTACGTGTATGTATGTACATCTCTTAAAATGGCGCTCTGTTAATGCATTTGTTTGTGCCCTTGTTACTAGAAATACGGTATGAAATGCCTGACCAAGATTTTAATATAATATTTTTCTAAAGTAGCCAACAATATCTTAATTGAACGGTTATAATAGGCATATTACGCGACATTATTGGAAAGATTAAACGGCTTAATCTGAATTGGTGATCTCCTGACCCATACAAAATGAAACGGATTACGTTATATTACATTATTTGTGGCTAATGGCCAGCGATTATATTGCACAATATCCTTAAAACTGCATAACTGAGCCGCGACAATAAAAATGTGACTTATCGCAAATGCAAACGAAGTGCAACCAGATCGGTCTGTGCATCCGCATAGCCCGGTTAAGTTCTACACCACTCGTTAAATAAATTCTTTGATATATTAGGTTTGGTCAGGTGAAGAGAAGTGACGTTGCCTTTTGCATACTTTGCACAGTTAGGTTGGTACCCGTTTGTATATCGAAGCTTTGTGATTGGTTGAGCTACGTCATGCCAGAAAATGTCTTTAGGTATATGGGAACAGAAATTATATATTATTAACCCATTTATCCCTAGCGTCCCAAACCAGGGACATTTGCAAACAGTGCAGACCCAGACCAGATGCCGCAGAACGCGGCATCTGATCAGGGCCTTCACTGTTTGCTTATAGGAATTTCAATAGCAAATAGAACAAAAATGAAAAACAAAACAAAAAACAACAAACAACGCCAAAACAAAAAACAACAAACAACGACAAAAACCCCCGTTACCCCTTAAATGACAAATGGACTCACCTAATGTATAAGGATGCGAAAGTCCATTAAGCTTATTTGAGTTAAAACGGTATAATTTCTTACCGTCCGGTCTGATAAGCCAGATCAGTTGATGAACTCCAAGTGTCAATTTCTCAAACAAGGCTCCAAAGGCAATCCTTTTTGACTTTTATTTTACTCTAGTATATTAAGCTGCTGTTGTGCCGTGTGACGGCCGTAAAAAGTATCCCCGTACATCATCATAGTGCAGGTTATACACTAGTATATTTTATTTCTTAGGGATCATTGAGCCCATCCTGGTATTTCAATAGCAAATAGAAAAAAAAAGGAAAAAAAGGAAAAGAAAAGAAAAGAAAACAACAAACAACAACAAAAATCCCCGTTACCCCTTAAATGACAAATGGACACACTTAATGTACAAGAATGCGAAAGTCCATTAAGTTTATCTGGGTTAAAACAGTATAATTTCTTACCGTCCGGTCTGATAAGCCAGATCAGTCGAGGAACTCCACATGTCAATTTTCTCAAACAAGGCTCCAAAGGCAATCCTTTTTGATTTTTATTTAACTCTACTGTAGCTGCGGTTGTGCCGTGTGACGGCCGTAAAAAGTCTCCCCGTACATCGTCATAGTGCAGGTTATACACTAGTATATTTTATTTTCTTAGGGATCATTGTGCCCATCCTGGTTATTTTGAAAATCGAATACCGCTTAAGCCGGCGCAAGGGAGTCTATGCAGCCTCGCAAACTACAGTGTTGCATATGAAGAGACTCAATCAAACTGAGTTTCCGATTTTTGTTTCCAAAGGCAATCTTTTTTTGGCTTTTATTGAACAATTTAAAGAGTGTTACTCGCTAAAAAAAAATAGACTACAACATGGATATTCAGCGGCAAACTGAATGCATGGTTGTTAACTCAATTATGGTTGATACAGTGGTGACAGCGTTTTTCATGTCCACGGAAACGCATGCAAAACGCTTTTTAACGGTTTGGAAACGTAGCGTTTCGACCACGCTTAAACGATCGTTTACAGTTTTAGCCAATCAGATCATCGTTTCTGAAACGTTTCAAGCGTTTCAAATATTAACCAATCACATTAGCGTTCGGAAAACGCTGTCATGGAAACCATGTCTGGTTTCAAACGTTTTAGCGTTTGCAGAGTTAGCCAATCAAAATCCCGCGGACTCAATTTATTTTACATCTTTTTTTTTTTTTTTTTTTTTTTTTTTTTTCCAATTTCACTTAATTATAATTTTTATAAAATTAATAAAAATAATAGTCAAATAATTTTATGGAGAAGAGTGTCTGATGCAATAAACAGGAAATGTGTTTTGACGGACAGTGATAGTGGCCGGACTCTGTAGCTCAGTCGGATGCGCTTCTGACTGGTGATCAGGAGTCGCGGGTTCGATGCTTGCCGGTGCAGTCAGGTAATAGTTGTTTGTTGCACACTATTTTCTCACCTGAGACAAACACTGGGTACATAAATATTTCGATTATGAATTACATCAAGTGGTATTAAAGCCACTTGATTATATTGAATGCAATGATTAGACTCACATCAGTGAATGTAATATTTGTAATAATAATAATAATAACGATTACTAAACATATATTTTCAAGTCACGGTTTTGCAATTTAACATTTCACTGTATCAGCGTATACGGGAGTTCCCTGTCCAAGATTGCGGCTAAGTAGCGGTTGGAAAAATCTAGAGTAAATACATGTATTTCGTTATATTTTCCTTCCGCGATGATTTAGGATGTTAGATGGTGGCAATTAGCTATTAAAGACACAATTTAGATTGCATAACACGCTAATGACCATAAACAGATAAAAATAAGAAGTTCTTCGTGACTTTGGCCAACCTTATAGGTAGGGGCCTAATAAGGGGAAATTATTGACATTAGTAAAGTTTATGATTAAAACATAGAAACAGATAAGGTCGGTAATTTGGCGAAAGGTTGGCGTGCATTTTTTTTTTCTTTTTATTCATTAAAATATAGCTGGTTGTTTTTAATAAAATCGCCTCACAAAGGCAGTTCTAATGAATACCCACAAGATATTTTATGGATAAATTATGGATAAATTAACACTTATGTCTTAATATGCTAGTTTATCATCAAATTCCCTCTTCTGCATAAATTTCCATTAGCACAATTTCAAAGCTTCGTCAAACTAAAAGATAATCACTAAAAAGGGTATAATAAATAAATCCATTGTTCAGGAAAAGCATAATTTTGGAGCACTTTTTTTTCACAAAGACATTTAATAATTATTTACCACGCTATGGGGCAGTTTCAGCAGACAAGAAATTAATAAGATTTTGTTTTTATTTTTTCTGAAAAATAGGATTTGAAATGTCAAATGCCATTTTACGGGAAATATAAGAACAAAATCTTTATTTTTCTTTCATTCCCAGCAATGAATAATGATAGGAATGCCTTTCAACTTCCAGTTAAGAATGATTGATTATTGACTTTTGAAAGTACTGGAAAACGCGTTGTGTCTTAAAATGCAATATACAACGGAAAAGGAATTTAACAGTTTTTGGCAGAATCACTTTAATTCCTGCAAAAAAGAATGTACTTTCAGTGAATATGTGGATCAGTCTGCACATCCCGCAATCTTATCAGTCTGTGTTTTCTGGACGAAGAAGCAGTAGATCTTCTAGAGCGTGTGGTGAAGACTGATCAGACTGTGCAGACGTACAGGCTGATCTGAATATTTACTAAACATACAGACCAGTTTGTAGAAATAACTGTGTTTCAGAAAATTCAGTTTGCGCAATTGCAGAAAGTAAATATTCACATTTTAGGATACAATCATTTAATTTTTATTTTTTTTTTTTTAAATTTCCTATCAGACTTATTATACACTTCTCCATCAGTAGAATTAGGATCCAGTTTTTGAAGTGTTCTTATTTACTTAAAAAAATAAGTAAATAAATAAAAAAAATAAATAAATGAGGTTCATTTGAGAAACTTTATGATCGATTAATGATTATGATCATATCTTGTATTTTTATGTTTCTCCTCCAGAAAATATATGGTTGGTACTCATTAAAATTACCTCTGTGATGTGATTCTAATAAATGTACACAACAAAATTATTTTAGTGGAAAAATGAAGACACACATCAATTATTATCAAATACTCTATGCTACATGAATCTGGATTACTGTGCAATTAATGCGTATAATATGATATTTTCCAATTTTTATTTATTTACATATTTTTTTTTATTTATACTATCTCTTTTTTGATCTTTTACATGTTACATAATATTAGCCTGTGTATTTCTTAAGGAGGGTGAGGCATAGGAAATACTCATTCCATGTATTGTTTATTGGAAGTTTTATGATATGCAGGTGCACTTCCAAATCTGTTTGGATGAGAAAAAAACAAACATCATGCATAAACAGATAATGCCTTAAAAGGATATATTGCTCGTATATTTGAAATTAAGACAACCCCAGACGTAATGTAAAAAATATATATCGAAGAAGACTTACTTAAAAACTGCTATATCAGTTTTGAACAAATAAAAAAAAAAAAAAAAAAAAAAAAAAAAAAAAACATTTCAATTTCATCCATTCATCTTTGATATAAAGTCATTTTCATTTTAAACTATCGAATACATGTAGATACAAAGTAATTTTACCAATATTAAAAAAGAGGAATACATGAAAATATGTGATAAATATAGGGCATCCACGCACTCTGATTTGCTTCGTAGCTGCTCATCTGTACATTGTCTTATTCGATACGATTTGCCAATAGTCTTGCACATTATCTTCTAATATTTAACCTATTGTTACTGAATGAACTCACCCACCCTATATACTGGAAGATTCTAATTTTGATTTTAGGTATTCCAGGCTATGTTATGTAGAGAAACAAATGGTTGAACTATTTGTAAATAGTGGATACCCTGATCAGACGTCACGTTCTGCGGCATCTGATCTGGGTCTCCACTGTTTGCCAGTTACCCTTTTAGGAGTATCCAGACTACAATGTGCTATAAATGCAACATTGATTATTATGTTCATCCGTGCATTTTGATCTGATTCGTTGCAGTTCGTCTGTACATTTTTATTATCATTATTATTCGAAAGGATCTGCTGTTTCTCCAGTGCATCGTCTTCTAATATTTAAGTATAGGTTGCAATATGCAAAATACTAGATTAGAATGTGCATCCGCGCACTTTGCTCTGGGTCATTGCTGCTCGTCCATACATTTGATCTGTTTATCCAGCACATCGTCTTCTAATATTAAAATATAGCGTTCTTAAGGTTAACAGCTTTGCATATACATGCCAAAAATGTTTTCATAGTGAGAATATACTTTCATGAAAGCCCTCCAGCAAGATATTGCCGACTGTCCACATAATTGCCATGATGTGCACAGTGCATCGTATTCGAAAAATAATGGCCCAAACAAGTAAAAATGGACCTATTTATATTTTACAAATCTGATCCGTCTGTGTATTAGATGGATACTGAGCGATTCATGTATTACAGTATTTTATACTAATGATCTGATCAGTGAACTGAGTGGACACCATTATGCACTAGACTGATCCACTCACTTTAATCTGAGTAACACCTATGCTCAGAGGGACGTTTTCACTGGATAAGGATCTAATGAAAGGATTAGTATTGGTGACACATAATTCTAACAATAAATTTCAGTAAAGCAGATCATCTGTTCCAGCACCATTTGTCTAAACGACATTTTAAAAAAAAGGTGGGGGCGTGAGGGGGGGGGGGGGAACGTGAGGGGGGTGGGGGGAGGGAGAAATATTACTCAAAACAAAATGGCAATTCACAGGTTCGACGTAGTTCAGACTGGTGTAGAAAATCTTTGATCTTGATCCTGCTGCGCAAGCTGATCTGGTTTGATCGGCACTGGTTGAATATATATTAGCCCCTTTGAATAGAAATAAGAAACGACCTTATGGTATTTGAGAACAGCTTAGACCAAGGTGAACCGGCATTTCCGCGCAGTCTAATCGTGGTCTACACATATCACCAACAGAATTGATTATGTCAACGATTCATTGTCCAGTTGAACCTTTATCACTCTCTGGGCTAACTCAGCAGATGGCGAATTCATGACCTCTTTTCTTATTTTCTCCCGTAAAACAGGTTTGACATTTCACGCAAATCTCCACTGAAGACAATTTGCAGGGAAACTGAAGTCCTGTGGAGATAATATGTATGAAAACCGACACCTGTTTTCAGGATAACATAAGAAAAATACTTCAAAATGTCATTAACTGAACATTCTGTACATTTCATGCAAATTGTCTTGAATAGAGGCAACTGGCATGAAATGTCAAATCCTGTTTTCTGGAAAAACGAAAAAAATGCCATCACTTTGTTGTCTGCTGAATAAACAGAGTGGTAAAGGTTAACATTTAACCTGCTTGGTTTAGATATAAGCAGATGATATATTTTTTTTTTGATGTGAAAAGAGTTTAACTCACTTTAATTTGGAGACCCAAAACAGGCTATTGGAAAACAGTGCAGATCCAGATCAGACACTTGCAAAATGCGGCATTTGATCAGGGTAGCCATCGTTTGCACAGTTTAGTCAATTTTTGCTAGGATTATTTAAATCACATAACCTGACATGCCTAACATTGAATTAGACTCTTCCAATATAGAGTGTGGGGGAGTCTGTTTGGACATATATACTCTTGTTGCATCTTTTCACCTTTTCCCATGACGCTGTCAAATTGTGCTACATGGAAGACAAATAAAGAACTAAACTTGTATAAGTTTTATCTCTGGCATTTTTACTTATGGGATTATTTCCTATGACATTTTACCAGGTAGCCTCTGGCATTTTTACATGTTGCATTTTTCCTCTAACATTTTTGCATATGGCATTTTCAGCTCTGGCATTTTTACCGCACACCTTAAAAACAAAATAAGTGAGAAAAGCCTGCCGATTTAAATGACAAATCGTAGCCATTTACATACATCTAAAATTATGCAATAATAATAATAATAATAAATAAAAATAAAATAAAATATAAAAGTAAGATAAATAAAATAAATAAATATTTTCTTGGTTAAGGCATTCTGATATTGTCAAATCATTTGCAGGCAATTTGTATGAAATGCCAAAATCTGTTTTCAGGGAATATATATAAACTTCAAAATGTCATCTGCTAAATATCTTATACAGAGTACTATGTGCTAAAACATTTAATTGTCAATAGACGTTGATTGTCATGATTGCAGTGTAAAAATAATAGGCTTCACAAAGTATAATAATTAATCATGTTAATTCTTTCGAAAATACCAAAATATATTTTATAAAGAAAATATAAATAAATAAAATAAAATAAAATAAATATAATTTTAATACATAGATACAGAGTACTTTAGTTGTAATAAACACGGTTTAATTCGGTCCAACAGGTATTTATGATTCGATTGGTCTAACATACAAACGGTGCGAAACGGTCAAATGATTGGCCGAAACGGAAAAAGCGTTTCGATAAGGCAAGCTGATTGGCCGAAACGGTGAAAAGCGTTTCGAGAAAACGTTTGTATCTCCTCAGTGCGCATATGCAAATTAAGCGTTTGAGTAAATCGCTTTGCTCTGTAATTTGATTGGCCGAAACGATATGAAACGCTAGAAACGTTGTCGAAACGCAAACGTTATGCCACGATTTTAAAACGCACCACAAATGCATAAACGGACAAAGAAAACGTTATCGCTACTGTAACTTTGCTTCCTTCTTTTATTGCACGACGGTGGGTGAGACGGCTATTTCCCACATCTGTTTCAGATGGTTGGCACCTGAATATTAATGCCAGTGGTCGGGCCCAACGTGGTCTTGTTTGTGCTTTTCTTGCGTTCTGGCTTCCATCACGAAAACATGCCTATATATTTTTGACCCCTTTAAACCCCACTTTTATATAGTAAAACTGGAGTTTACAGGTGTATTCATTATTTTTTCTTATTTCTGCTTAAAACATAGATTGTGGGTACTCGTTAGAACCGCCTCGTCGAGGCTGTCCTAACGAATACTCACAATCTATGTTTTTAGCAGAATCCTGAAAAATATCAGAATTTTTTATCTGAAAATTTTCATTTTTGGGGGGTAAAATTTTTGAATAGGCATGTTTTCGTAATGAGATCGCCATCGATATCTTTGCTTTGTTTCATCACACTGTTTTAGATTGACTTTATTTCACTATGATGTTTCACAGATGAGGTAGAGGACCCATATACGGACCAACCATATATTTGCAATTTGGAGTGCATCCGAATGAGGGTGAGGTTTCGCGCGCGTAACACTCGTTTAAGTCCCCTATTCGTTGTCCTACTGATAGTTTCAAGGCGGTTTGTCTGTTGTAGTTCTTCATTGTATGGGCGTCGGTGATTTCATATGCGGCGTTTGGTTTGCCATTATCGTTGCTCATCTCTCCTTCTTTAGGTACATCAGGAGGGCTGTGCTTCGTGGCTGTGTTATAATTTGTGTGCCGTCACTTATATCTTTGTATACGTTGATGGAATGGCATCGAACCTTCATTCGCGTAATGTTCCCGCATCTTCAACTGCTCCAAGTGGCGACCGTTATAGGCAAACTTACTCGAAATCGTTGAAGACGATATTCCTTTTTTTTTTATTTTCCCGAGGAAATGAAGCTTGACATTTCATGCCAAGCTTTAGTTTCTCGGAAGAATAAAAAGCAAACAATCAAAACAAAAACAAACAAAATAAAATGTTTTCTGCTACTGTTAATAATCATTCTTGAAGTGTAAGTTTTTAAGGTATATAATAAACCTATACCAGCCAGTCTGGTCCAGGGTACTTGACAGTTGAGCCCAATCTGATTAATTTGAAGATCAAATACTGCTCAAACCGATGGTGGTGGTGGTGGAGTGGGGGAAGGGGCGGGGAGCGTATGCAGTCTCGCAAACTACATAGCTGCTGCATATAAAGAGACTTTATAAAACTTAGTCTCCAATTTTTCGTTCTTTTGCGTGTTCTCTGTTTCCAAAGGCAACCATTAAGACTTATTTTTAATGGCGCTAGGGAAGAAGTTAATAATTAGAAGGCCCATTAGAAGTACATGATGGAATAGTATTGTGTACATTACTTTATGAAGTTCTGGTGGGCCGTATCAGATGGAAATAGTTTATTGGGGTCTGACTTGCTGCTTCCTGATAAACATACTTCCAGGTATCCTATAAAAAGTATACAAGAGTTAATTATTTGTATAAATTATACTGAATTTAAGCGGATTTGATGTAAAGTGTATGGTTACACGCCCCTATTAATTTCTCCATAGGCTACAATGGTAAAAGTCAGAAAGTATCTTACCTCTTACATTTCCCTGGGCTTAAATCAGATCCTAACTTTGATGGGATGTGATAGCCATCTGAGTCAGCAACAGATCCTGAGACTTTCATGTCCTCTTCACCACCTTGAAAATTTGCCAGCCTCTCCTGCATATGACAACTAGGAAATTCCTCCTATACAGGTCAAAATCTGGAATGACCGACAGACTCTTTGTATCGCTCCACCAAACCAAGTAGTTCCCTGCAGAATCTTTTACTGTCTGGATTTTTTCTCCTCCAGGACCCTTCTATTGCCTGAAATAAACAGAACAGTGCAGACCTCTTCACCTTACACTGTGTACACAATCGATTCTGTACACTGAAATTTTATTTAGTACTACTTTACACAGTACCAAAGCAATGTGACGTCAATAGTATTTTGGTTCCGTATGGTAAATTTTCGGTCATTTGTTACAAGGGAGATAATTTTATTTTGTAACTCCCTGATTACTATTAAGCGCACCAAACTCCTTCTAAACATTGAGTCTACCCTAAAAGGAAAAAAAATGTTTTTGGGAGCAAATTTTTTCCCGTTTGAGTAGACCAATGTTTAGAACGATTTAAACACAGTTATCTCCCTTGAGATATTTCTATTTCACTTAAATATTACCAGATAGCATTTAAAACGTTTAAGATCACCATACACCTATAAACAGTTAGATAATAATCTTAACTGTTCGCTCAAAGAGTAATCACATATTCTGGAATGTAATAAACACTTTATTACACTGAAGTCATGTTTTGCAGACAACAAAATATAGCTACAAAAGCAGGTAAGCCTAGACCCAAGTGAGAATTGTCCTAGTACAAGTAACTTTGATTGCGATAAAACTTGTTCCCATACTTATGGAGAACAGGGTACAAATTAGGGTGGTTAGGACTGGAAAAAAGTCAAAGGTATACGGAAGACGAGAGCTATATTTGATAAAAAGCTTGTCTCTGATTGGATAATAATCGCTGAAACTATTTTAATTTATGTCAATTTTACACAATACTAAATTTCATTTAACCCTTCTCTTGCCGGAAACAAAATGAATCAGGCCTGTAAGAGGGGGCACCTCTACTTGAGAAGTCATTACCCCCTGAATTTTACCTCGATTTTCATGAAATTTTCACGTATAATTTGCCGATCCTAAGTGGCCATTTTACCGGAGAAAGGATGGTCACGTGACTAGAAAGTCACGTGACAGTCATGTGTCACCGTTTAAGACACTTAAAAAAAAAAAATTACAAGAGCCCAGCGCCTACTGTGTACTATTGCGAATGAAACGAGTGACATACATAGGTTCTACTGTTATTCCTACTTCTTCCTCACTGGAAATGATTCAGGTGTTATGGGCTTTTTTTCCAGAAAAGCCTGATCAATTTGTTGAAGTGAGTGCTGAAATTAATGACAGCTTGAAATTTGGTATTCTCGGTCCTTTTTAGTGTGGGTAAAATCCAACACCTGACTATCTAATGAAAAGTGGCGTGTTTGTATGAAAGTAGGTTCACTCCTGTATGAGAACACTTGCTCTGAATGGTTGCATGTGGTATATTTTTGTAAGTATGACAGGCTTTTGAGTTGGCAGACCCCCGCCCCACCCCCCACCCCCTCCCCAGCGCGACTATTGTCGCGAAAGGCAAGATAAGGGTTGATTGCATAGCAAATTTGTAGTTGTCAGCGGTTTCAGTGTGCTAGTGATGACAAATCAGACCTGATAAACTTCTTTCTTTTCTTGTTTTACATTTTCCACCAAAATGATGGTACATGTGTGTAAGGGCAAAAACGTACCAAAACACGCTGATAGACCCTTCTTCTTTGTGATGTATTTTGTCAGTCTAAGGCTAACCTTTAATTTGAGACCACATTTGGAAGTCAAGGAATAATGTCTGGACCAGAATTTAACTAAATTCGATAATGGAAACCTGTGGAAAAAAAATTGGGCTCCTGGTCCTTACACGTATTTAACTCTTTTAGTGCCAAATTTCGCTTAAAAGAAGTTTATATACGTAAAGTTGAAAAGACCGAATGTCAAACAGCGTAGGTCCAGATGAGGCGTCTCATCTGGATCTATACTGTTTGCAAAACCCTATTATTATCGTCTGTGGCAGTGACAGAGTTAAGGAGTCTTACCGGTAGAAAAAGAGTGGCCCAAGCTTAATGTGTCGTGTCCTTTCAGCTTGCATCACTTTCTAGAAGCCTCACTATTTGGCACTTCGTTGTATCTTTTCAAATATTTAGAATATTTTCTTAAGAATTATGCTGTCCGAATCATCTGGGTACTAAGCTAATGCTGAGGGTAAACCCTCAGATTGAAACCGTGAAAATGACAACATGGCAAAAGTGCATTATGATGTTTACAACAAATGTCAAGATTGTAATTCTGAGAAGTCCTAAGAAATTATGATAAAATAGCACAGAAGCAATGGAAACCATCTCACCATAAGTTCGTTTATACATGTAATTCTTTATTGTTCATACGAAGTCAGGTTGTAAACGAGTAAAGATACACAAAGACAATTGGCGTGTTTGCGAAATGACTATTCATTCTTTGCACTATATTAAAAGTTGTCTTATCACTACATTTCACCCAGACTGGTAACATTTCAATGACCTCTGTACCCAACTTTATTTGGCAACTGTCAATAGAAATAAATCTCAAACATATTTATTACATCATAAATGAAAAGGTCAGTCTGGGGTAACAGAGACATCCAACCCGTATATCTCTTATCTCCGGCTTACATAACACCCTGTCTCGATTCACACCTGGTAGAGGGCGCCACTTATCACTCTTTTCACTAAATTTTAATGTTTACAAAAACCCGTCCTCAACTCAAACCTCTCGACATTACAAAAGTTCATGAAATTAAAACTTTTTGTTACCTACGGAGGCAATTTGAGATAACAACTAAATGATTCTGATGACCAGACGACAACTTTCTCACGCTTTCAATGACTTTCATTAGCAGACGACACGTTGATTTCAATTGTTATCTCGCATACGCGTAATCATGCGTGTTAATGAAATGACCGCCAGTTTCATTTTTATGCAATAATTATACTATCTCTTTACCTGACTATTATGGTGAAGGGTCAAGATATGTCCGTACCTGAGATATTATGAGGTGAAAGGGTCGTCTGCTTTTTCTTCAAAGTACGGTATGTTTGAACACTGTTTATTTAAATAAAAGTCTGAACAGAAGTGCTACATCAAAGTTTGTACCCAGCTGGCCCATGACGTTAATACAACGTCGCCTCAACGTCGATGCAACGGCATGACGTTACATCGACGCTGAGCCGACGTTGTATAAATGTCATGTTCCCGCTGGATACTTCGAAATATCTCGAAAAATTACAAATTGCAAGAAAAATGACATTAAGAAACTTTCTCGACTTTTTACAGCCTGTAAAGCAAAAATCTAATCAAATATTTATATATTTATTTATTTACTTGTTTATTTTTGTTAACGGGACTTGAATTCACTTAGTAGATTTTCCGCAATTTTAACCCTTGTCCTGCTGAATAAATTAATAAGACACGCCTACTTCTAATTTTTAGCCAGTCAGATTACTTGATCTGGAGTATTACTGTTAATTCACATACTTAATGGCAAACAATGCAGATCCCAACTGATCTACACTGTTTGCAAAGGCAGGATATATCCGGGTTCAGCAGGACGAGGGTTAAAAGGGAGAAAAACCAATGGCATAAGAAACATTCCGACTTACTACATCTTGTATAGCAAAGATCTGAAAATGTAAAATTAAATTATTAGCAACTGTTATTTCACTTATTTATTTTAAATCATTTATTCATAAAGGAGACTTGACTCTCTCGGAAGATTTCTGCCATTTATACAAGGGAGAAGCACAATGACATTTATAAACGTTCTCAGCATATAACAGCCTGTATAGTAGACTAGCTCCTAGACCTTGATGTCATGTTTTATCACTCCTAACTATAAGCTGAATTTATGTATGACATCTTGTATGGCCAGTCTCTAATAGTTGGTCTCTGACATCAAGGAAGATATCTCCAAGATTGGTTGCTGCTATCAAAGAGATGAGGCAAGCAGTAAGTAGTAGATGGCCCTTAGTTCATTAAGTAAATTAATAATTATAATTGATTGGTGAAAATAATATTGATATCCGACTAGTAGCTAGTCTACCTGTATAGCAAAGACATAATAAAGTCAAATGAAACACACTTATTCATTTATTTATTGAGGAAATTCATTCACTTGTTAGATTTTCTTCCAATTGTACAAAAGAGACTAATTTTGATTATCTGCATGTCAATCCCCTCCTGAAAGATAGCACATTCTTTCCATAAAGAGTAGACCAGAAGGAATGCCCGCTACTTCCCTTTGTTTCAGAAGGTTGGCGCATAACTATTGCTGGCTGTGGTCCAAGGCACCGGAAAAAGAACAAAAGTGGAAAAAAGGTGAAATGACCGATATAAAAACAATGCAGAACTGCGACAACTTATCAAACTGCTCAAACTTGTGATTTTGCTTTGCAGTGGTATCATATCGTCAACGAGCCCTTTACTTTTCATTGCAACATTTCTGCGGCAAGGTATATCGGAACCAGAATTTTACGGTGACTTAGTGTACAGATTTAGAAAAAATGTGGGAAAATCTAGCTTTTCGGAGCAATTCAGAAAACTAATTAACCGTTATAAAAGAATTGGCCATCCTAGCATGGATATTATGCGGCAGACTGCATGCCTAGTTATCAACCCAATCATTGCTGATGATTATACTTCACTTATTGCACGACGGACGTTCGGGCCTCAGACTTAATGACGGCCTCTTCGTAAAACTTTAACCAATGGGTTGGGGCTTGACTATATGTCTTTGGCTTGGCCCGCCGTGGTTCAACAACTGGTCCCTTACTCTGGCACACAGTAGAATTAGCCATGAATACTCGTCTTTGCTTATCATAGTGATTAATTTGATTTTTATGTTTACGCTTTGAGTTTTTGACTGAGTCGGGAGCCTTTATGCGAACCGATTTTTTATGTACCAGGGTGAAATTGGCCAGCTGTAAAAGTGCTTTAAACGCCCCGGTGGTTTATTCTACTGACCGTTCTAAGGCGGTGGACCCGGTGTTTGTCGTACTCTTTGTTGCTTTATGGTTAAGTCTTGCCTTGTGCTATTTTGTTCTTGTGTTTTTCAGTACTTTTAGCATTGCGATTACCTCGCTTGGGGGAAGAGAGAGCTAATCTTAGTAATTGTCGTACGTTTGTTCGATTTGCACTTATTTGGTTTTGTCTGTTTCCTCTTCCTCCGGGTGTCTGGGAAGGGCTGCGGCTTGTGATTATGGCACTCCCTGGACTTTAACTTTTACCTTTTTGTGGTTATCTGATTAACTGTGATGTTTCACTGATAAGGTAGATGATCATACGCAAACCCAACATACGAATATATCTGTACTTTTGAGATGCATCAGATTTAAGGATGAGATTTCGATAGTGTAAATCTCTTTAAGCCACCAGTACGAGATTTCGATAATACTGGTTCAAGCCACCAACAGGAGATTTTACGGTGACTTAGTGTACATATATAGAAAAACTGTGGGAAAATCTAATTTTTCGGAGCAATTCAGAAAACTAATTAACCGTTATAAAAGAATTGGCTATAACCTGGATATTATGCGGCAGACTGCATGCCTAGTTGTCAACCCAAACACTGTTGATGGCTATGCTTCACTCTTTAATTGCACGACGGCGGTTCCGGCCTCAGACTCAATGACGGCCTCTTCGTAAAACGTTAATCTTTGGGTTGGGGCTTAACGATAGGTCTTTGGCTTGGCCCGCCGTGGTTCAACTATTGGCTTTCATTTACTCTAGCATACAGTAGAATTATCCATGAGTACTCGTCTTTGTTTATCATTATCGTATGATTAATTTGATTTTTATGTTTTCGCTTTGATGCATAGACTGAGTTGGGAGCCTTTATGCGAACCGAATTTTTTATGTATTTCTGTATTAAGAGTAGCATCAGGACCCAGGGTGAAGTTGGCTAGCTGTAAAAGTGCTTTAAACCCCCAGGCAGTTTTATTCTACTGGCCGTTCTAAGGCGGTGGTCCTGGTGATGTTCTTACTCTTTGTAGCTTTTTGTAGCTTTGTGGTTCCCGCATTGCTGTCTGTTTTTTTTTTTTTTTTTTTTTTTTGTTTTTTTTGTTTTTTTTTTCATTATGTGTTGTGATTGTATGCATTGTGGTCACCGTCTTCAATAGCTGCCCACTTTGCTTTCTGTTTTACTAGTTTTGTTGTGATGCTAGCATTTTGGTCACCTTCAACATTTTGTTCTTGGGGAAGAGAGAGCTAATCTTAGTGCTTTTCGTACGTTTGTTCGATTTGTGCTTGTTCGATTTTGTCTGTTTCCTCTTTGTGACTGGGGGAAGGGCTGCGGTTTGTGATCCTGGCACTTCCTGGACTCTTCTCTTACCTTTTTTTCTAATTATTTTTTTTTCTTCTTTCGGTGCCTAGGCAATGCTGTGATTGTGGCCTTTCCTTGGTAACGTCATTATGGAGCCATTTTATGACAAAACCAACAAAATGCCATGTGCGCCCAGCGAAGACTCAGATCAGCATTGGCATCCGCCCAGTCTGATCAGACTCATCGCTGTCCGCATGAAGAAAGCTTGGGTCCTTAGCTACCCATAGACACACAACGAAAAAAAAAAGGTAAGAGAAAAGTCCAGGAAGACTGATCAGACTGGATGGATGTCCTGGCTAATTTGAGTCTTCGTGAGGTGCACAGGCCAGTTTGTTGGATTTGTCATGAGGTGGCTCGATTTTATAGACTCATTAGAATTACAAACTGAACGGAGATTTAAGTAAATTCAGTGGTTTGAATATAGTGTGCAGCAAATACAATGTATCCTTTTGTGCGATTAATTTGACACCGATTTAGGAAAATAGATACACGTTCAGGGGAGGTAGCTCTGTCAAAAAAATGTTCCCTATTAAAAAATGGTGTATTCTATAAGGAAAGAATTTGCTCCCTCTGGGATTAGTATCTTTACTCATAGTGTAGAATCCTTTTTGGAAGGGGCTGTGAGCAGCAAAGCAAATGAAACTCACAAACTACGTCACACTTGTGAATCACTGATGGTCAAAGCACTGACAGCACTGGTGAGACTATATTCTCTGAGTGATGTTGGGGAAATGGTCCTGAACGGGGACTTAAGACTGTTTTATTAAACCTTTAACTTCCTGTAATTAACACAAACGGTGCAGACCCTGATCAGGCGCGACATTCTGCGGCGACCGATCTGGGTCTGCAGTGTTTGCCAATGTCCAAGTCCAGGTTTTAGAGACCCTCTTTACACTGCACTCTGACGTCACAGCGACAAGAACCGTTATCTGGTTTTGGTACAAACGCGCGGTTTGATTTTACTGGCCAATGATAATCACGTGTACAACAATCTCAAGGAAATTTTTGTGTACATATATTTATATATTTGGCTCCATTGTAAACAACTGTCCAAAAATTTGCGTCTAAATCTCCAGTATATTATTCAATTTAATGAGTGTGTTCCTAGCCAATATTTTTTGTTAAATGAAAACAATACTCTGTCACACACAAAGTCATGCAAGCTCAACCTTCCTTCGAGTAAAAGGCACACAGATATGGCCAGAAAAGAAGCCATCCCTTTGAGAGTCTAAAAATGCCTCGAAAGTTCCCCATAGACAACGAATAATCTGTAGAGGGTACCTCTAGCAAAATGGGCGTTTCTTGATAACAAATAAGGCTTTCTCCATGATTTTTGCACAGTTGGAGCCCAGACATCACTTTTGACGCGAAAATGTCAATTTTTAATTTTTGGGTAAAAAGTAGTGTTTTAAAATGAAAATTTTGATTTTTTTTTTGTTGTTGGAAACACTCTTTTAGGGCTTCCTTTAAAAGAAACATTCAACGATATTTTGATACCTTCTGTGGTTTTGCCCATGGACCCGGCCAAGTTTGTGTATATGGAAATTTGCACTATGTGGCCTTTAAAATATTTTGTTGAATATATATATATATATATATATATATATATATATATATATATATATATATATATATATATATATATATATATATATATATATATATGGATGCACACAGCATATGAGTATTGTAAAGCTGTCAAATATTAGTATTTACCTCAGATGTTAACTGAATAAAAACAGATATACTAAAACTTTTTTTTTGAAAAGTTGAGAATGTTTCTCGCTTCTTTAGAAAAAAACAAGTCACAAAAGTGGAAACAACGTCAAACAAAATTCGCGATTTAGGAAAAATAACGTTCTTCTGAAACTAGTGCTGCGCAATACTAAAATTCTAAATGTTTTACTTTAATGTTCAATATGAAGACGTTCTCTACAGAATCACGTTTTTTTTTTTTTAAATTTCCGTATGATCCTTAGCTGTGAATGACATGGTCGTGCGCTCTTCTGATGAATAGTCCAGTTATAACTGGCTTGTGACGGGGCGGTTATTGCCTCAATCTAATCATTGAATTGGAACCTTTTCCCCATCTATACAATTCCCGTCTCTGTCTCTCTGTCGGTCTCTCTCTCTCAGGGAGACGGTTCGCTCGACACGACTGAAACATTGTTGACAGGGATGTTGAACCTCTACTCAAACTTTCTTAGTTTTCATCCAGATTTCACAAAAACTTCGTAGCTAGCCAATATCTTTACCTTCAGGTACAATTATGTCGTATTCGTTCAAATTCAAGTAAACCTTTAATGATGAAAACGCGCTTTATCTATAATACATCATGGTCACGATAGAGCAAGACAAATTTAGAGACTGATGTTAATTATATTTGTTTATACACATCACATATCTTAATAACAATTTGACCACTATAAAGATATGGTTACATATTGTGGTTATAAATGACAAGCCGCTGGCTATAAGCCAAAGACATCTAAAGACCTTGTGAGCCTGCAACCGTTTACCTCAGCATATCCTGCGATACAAAATATAAATGACTAATTGACAAGTTAGGGTTCTCCTATGGGGATGAAACGTGTACATGTAATTTTGAATTACTTCAGAATTAAGGCTGGTGGTGTGTGAAGTAAACCTGTTTTAGGCCTCGCTCATCCCCACCTACCAGCGGTGCTATGACTGAACGCCCAATTTCTTTTACGGCTCCTCTAATCAGGTGCATGTATTGTCAGAGACTACTACTAAATCTCACGGGACTCCGATTATTGGTCTATACGAATGTAGCTGCATGATAAAGAGTTCAAAACGTTTAGCCTCTTTCTGAGGTCTATTTTATTTTACATGCTTTGATGCCAGACTTATTCAAAAGGTATACTTCAGGCTGTTTTGCAGCTGATATTGGAAAACTTTACGTCTTGGCTTGTTGCTTTGAAAATGAAACTAGGAAGTCATCTGGAGAATATAAGGATCTACTATTGTTGTGAGGGGTAGATAGAAAAATCCGTCCCGAGGATCGCTGTCTGGCATCAAGAGGCCTGTCGACTGATGCCGGACAGTGATCGCGATGGACGGAGTTTTTCTATCTACCCCTCACAATAATGATAGATTCTTTTTCTTGCACACCTTTCATTACTGAACGTAGGTGTTTTAGTAATGCAGTCACTTCGAATGCTGACGTCGCCATATTGTGATGGCATTACTGTGGCGCTTAATGACGTCATTACGTTAAGTGACGTAAGCCTTCCATTACAACCAGTGCAAGTCTGAATATTCCAGTTTTGTCTTACCCCAGGTAGGATAACCTGAGTAGGATAAGAATTTATATCCCATAGTTAAATCCAGGATTTTCTTATCTGATTTGTAAGAACAAATTGACTTTACGCCGGTCGAGTCTTTGTAAACATACGGGCCAGTCATTTTAAAGACACAGAAGAGGCTTACTGTTCATGAACAGACTCAATAAGGCAGTCTGCAGATTTTCGTGTTTGAATTTATCTTGCTTCCAGGGGATACCTACTTTCAGATTCTATTTATCTTCATTCTACAGTAAAACTTCAATGACGAGCACCGATGGCATGTTTACCGTGGCTGATTCGAACTCGTTTTTGAGTCCCCAGGAAATTATTCAGATAGCATAAGAAAACAAGTTCTTCAGATAGCACAAGATATTTTAAGAAAAATTTCTTTATTTTAATACGAAAATGTATTTTGTGTGTAATTAGAATCGCCCCATCGCCCCGTTAGTTTATAGAAGATCGGAACGACATAAGAAAACAAGTTCTTCAGATAGCACAAGATATTTTAAGAAAAATTTCTTTATTTTAATACGAAAATGTATTTTGTGTGTAATTAGAATCGCCCCATCGCCCCGTTAGTTTATAGAAGATCGGAACGACAGGGGATACCTACTTTCAGATTCTATTTATCTACATTCTACAGTAAAACTTCAATGACGAGCACCGATGGCATGTTTACCGTGGCTGATTCGAACTCGTTTTTGAGTCCCCAGGAAATTATTCAGATAGCATAAGAAAACAAGTTCTTCAGATAGCACAAGATATTTTAAGAAAAATTTCTTTATTTTAATACGAAAATGTATTTTGTGTGTAATTAGAATCGCCCCATCGCCCCGTTAGTTTATAGAAGATCGGAACGACACCTCCAAATAATCTTCGTCTGCCTCTTGACCTGGCACTATAATTAATCCTCCGTGGCTCGAACTACCCATGTCTAGATCAAATTTCCACGATCCCAAAGATGTTTGAGCCATCGAAGTTAGTGTGCAATTAGATTGCAGTTAGCGTGAAGTGCTTTGTGAGGATGGTATAACGTCTCTTCGCAAAACGTCAATATATACACAAAAAATGCCATATTGACGCGACACAGCTCTCCCTAGGCACTAGATAAATGTAGAATGGCATAAAATAACATAAGAAAAACTGTATCTTATCAAAGCGAAACCAAACAATGTAGAAGAACTACCGCTTGGACGGTCAACAGCACAACTCTTGGAGGGCTTTAAGCATATTTTACTGACCACAACTCTTTGCCTCAATCCTGATACAGTTTTACCTACGCATAACTGTATGGTCCACCCTGGGATTCCATTAACTCATCAGTGGATCAACAACAACAACAACAAAAAAAAACTTATGAATTAAGGTTCTAACACTTTGGTGAAACAAAGATGAGGACTTGACAACAAACTGAAGCTCAGAGCAATAGAAAACACTAACTACGGTGATCCCGATCACACTCGAGTAATATCAGGCACAAGCCGTCTAGCAAAGATTTAGGATTAAGACATCACTCCGTATGCGACCCGACACACCATCGTGCAATAAAAAAGAGCAGCAAAACTTGTTGTCCATGGCTTGGTTAACCAGAAGCATGCAGTACGTCGAATATTAGCTACATTATATCCTTATAGTTCCAGATAAGAGGGGTATCCACACAATATGTTTCTTATTTCTCAAATATGTTTTTTGAGAAATTAAAACAATATCAGTATTTTTGTATTGAAAAATTTGCTTTATCTGGAGCTATGTAACAATTTTATCCTTTTAAAACGATAAATATTATTTTCGATTCTCTTTAAAAAAAATGAAACTTACTAAACACTCTTCCGAGTCTCTAAAATAAGTAGCCATAAACCTCGATCTAAAACACGCGGTAGAAATAGTCTACGCCCATGGGTGTAGACAATCTTCGAGTTTGATTTTGCTCCGGAAGAACTTTATGAAAGGTCATAGATTGGTCCAATGCTATTTTCATGGAGTGTTCAACAGTATTATAACCAAATATTAGCTTTCACAAACAAGCTTGGTCTACGCAGTTCTCAGCGTAGACGAAGCGTTTATGAACGTTAATACTGGAATTATACAGTTGTTAACCTTGACCCGTTAACCGCTAAGCCCGTAGTCGTTCAAATATTATCCCAGTAGTATACTATCCCTTTATAAAAATAAATATTTTTTTTAATTTTTCTGAAATATCAGACTAACCAAAAACAATTCTGAGTTTTGGTAAGTCGTCATAAAACTATTTAACCACTGCTGACCGTTCTAATGTGGCGGTGCGTGTGTTCTTTGTGTAACTTTGTGTTACTTTGTTTTTTGTATTTGCAGGCTTTTCCTTTGTGTTTGGGTCTGTTTATCTTGCTGTTGTGTTTGGTGGGTCCTGTCTGGCACTGTGAATACCAGGATGGGGAAGGGAAGAGAGCTGAGTGCCTTGCTGTTGTTGTTTTTGTGACGTATGTTCTATACGTTATAGTTTGTTTACTTTTCCTCTTAGTATCATTGGTAGGCTTTATTTTGTGATTGTGGTTCTCCAATGACATCTTTACTTTTTTTCTGCTGGACCCGACTGCATGCGTTTAACGTGAATTCACTTTAATGTAGTTATTATTTTTTTATTATTTATTTATTTATTTTTATTGGTCCTTTGAGGTAATGGAGCCCATTTAAATTTATTTGAAAGTACATGTAGAATATCGCTCAACCGCGGGCAAGGACACGCGAGCAGTTTTTCGCGTTAAAGTACTGTTCATCAAAAGACTCAATAACACCGAGTCTGTGATGTGTTTCTTGCTACCAAGAAATCTTGCATGTAGCATTAATAATCAATCACGCCCTTACAGGTCATTGGAGTACTATATTCCCGGATACCATTTCCCGGATCCATTTATTTGCGGTTGTTTTCTGTTGGAAAACTTCGGATTTCAAATTATCCAATTCTCATATGAGCGAAAGCTTGTGTAAATTTGAGTTTATTACTGTAACACTGGATAAAAATTTGAACGCAATTATATTATATAACACACATATGTGAGATGAGCTTAGTGAATAATAATTTGTAAGTCGTATATAAATATATATTTGTTGGTTACTTGCATGTTACCTGTGGGCTGCCAGTGTTGGTTAAATCTCCTGACCAAGTAGGTATAATGCTATTATTACACGCGCAATAAATTGACATAAACCTGTCATATTTTACATCTAAATAATTGATTTTGATGAGCGCGCTGGCAATGGTCGCTTCTGGTATGTCAATCATTGTCATATGTTACTCCAGTTGTATGTAATTGATTAACTGTTACACCGTGTAAACAGGCCGTACGGATGCACATTCATGCCAATGAGTGACCTGCCCCTTTCACATGTATCACGAACATGTATACCAATCGTATTCGCCCTAAATATTAGAAAACATTATCGTAATACCACACTGGTCCTAAATTTTGAACAAATCCATTGTACTTCCAACTGATGTCTAAAAAACTGCGGAATAAGTGGAAAACAATGTCGATCCTGATCAGACGCACTGTCTTATCCGAGTCTGCACAATTTACATAGGCTGGACAGAGTAAATATCGTATACATAAAACTTTCGTTTACTTTACATCACGAAAACATACCTATATAATTTTGACCCCCTTAAACCCCACTTTTATATAGTATAACTGGGGTTTACAGGGGTATACATTATTTTGTTATTTCTGCTCAAAAACATAGATTGTGGGTACTCGTTAGGCGGTTCTAACGAGTACCCACAATCTATGTTTTGGGCAGAAATATGAAAAATATCAGAATTTTTTATCTGAATAATTGCCATATTTTTGGGGGTAAATTTTTCAGTGTATTTGAATAGGCATGGTTTCGTAATGAGAATTTCTTTCTTACCTCTGCTATTCTGGTTCAGCCCATACGGAGGACTTTATGCCACCAACCAAATCTCTACTGGACTTACAGGACTAGATACACATGCCATTTTGTACAAGGGAGATAACCATTGTGACTTCCTTGTTGCTTTCCTGTACACTAATCCCCTTCTAAAAGGTCACTGTATCTTACTTTTGGTATGCAACACACTGTATTTAGAAACACAAACCCATTTATGTCTAGCGTCCTATAAGAGACACTAGCAACCAGTGAAGACCCGGATCAGATGCCACAGAACGAGGTGTCTGATCAGGAACTACACTGCTTGTATTAAATACAGGAATTTCTATAAAATATGGCAATATTAAAACTAACCAGACACCTAATCTATTGGTAATGGATCGGTCCAACATGTTGAGGTGGGACAGTCCACTCGGCATAAATGTGTTAAGCCTATGCAAAAGTATGGGATATATACCAAATAAATTGTGTTTGTAAAGTAGGTCAGAGATAAAAATACAGGTCATAGATACCTACATTTGGAACGAGAGAGATGTACCCGTACCTAAAAATTGGTAGGGTAAGGCCATACGATATCGGAGATATGTTTTAGACAATTTTTTGTATAAAGAAGGTACGAGGTCAGAGTATAGATTACAGTGACCTACTAGTTTGACATGCGACGTATCGTCTTTATTTGATATACACCAAATTTCCTGAGCCTTTATAAAGTAGATGAGAATTAAATATATAGGTAGTAGTGATCTAGTTTTGATACACGACAGACCGGCCTTAATAGATGTTAGATCAGTCCTATAAACCACATTTAGTAATTTTAAGCCATAGTTATAGGATATATTTATAAATTAGGTCAGAGGAGAAAATATAGGTCTCGGCGATCTACTTATGGTATACAACATTCCATCTTCAAACACTGTAGTATATATTAAGTATGATATGTCTAGGCTATACAATACAAGAAATATGTCCCTGACAAGATCTCAGACGAGAGGAAGGGCGGATATATAATCCCCTTATGGTAGGTTGGTGGTGGGGGTGGTTAAGGGGGGTTAAAACCAGTTTTATTGATGGCTTTCTGTAATTGGAAGCGTACCATGCCAGAGCGTAAAATGTGAAAGAAAACTGTTGAATGTACTGCATACACAACTTTTTCAATGGCAATATGTAGAGAAATATATTGGGTAAAAAGCGTTGTTAGATAAATTATTATCCGAGGTGTATTGAGCTCACAGAGTTTTTCATTGGGGGGCATTTACGATTAAACAAAGTAAACAATACAACAAACAAAGTACAAAAGGAATAAAATTTAACGGCTAGGTATGCCGAGTACCATCAGATCAGAAATCTGAATTACTTGAATTTTTTCAATTCCATACGATGTGACCATGGTTCGCAGAATAAATTTATTGTTGTTTCGCTGACCACAAACACAACATACCAAGTCTGACACTTAAAAAAAAAAAAAAAAAAAAAGACATACCGGGGTTTCAAGACAGACTACATGTAGGCAAATCTCAGACTCCATAAAGGGTTGTTGTACCTTTAAGTCTGAGCTGATCCTATTCTATTAATTTTGTTTATCCCTGCGGATCATGTAGCTCTTGTGTCCCTTTCTCTGCCTCTCATTCCAATTAAGACCAGGAGCGATAAAAGCAAGTGTGGTAGCATCAAAATGATGACCCGCTGAATTGAAGTGAACGGATACAATAGAGCGCTTTAGCTTTATGATCTCCCAGTCAGATCTCTGTGTAATTCACTGGAATTTCCAGTTTTACAACGTGGCTTTTGTGAGACATATACCCAGCAGACACATGACGTCTATACAACGTCGCCTCAACGTCGATGCAACGTCATGACGTTGCATCGACGTTGAGACGGCGTTGTATAAACGTCATGTGCCCGCTGGGATATTGCTGCTTATCAGCAAGGCAACTTTTTTTTTTGTTGCAACTGATATTCTGTTTATCATTTGGTGTCAGCTGGCGTGTGATTGCACGCTTTGCATATTTTTGGGCTGATTGTTTACAGTCGAGACAAAGTATATATACAGCAAATAAGGTTGTTGTTGTGCGGATTTTTAACGCTACCAGGCACCCGAGGCACACAGAGGCAGCGGCGCAAGTAAGGTTGTTGTCCACGTTATTATCACTAACCAATAAATAAAATCAAACGCCGCGTCTTTTTGAATTCCAGGTAACGGTTATTCGTAGCCCCGCTAGTCGTGTTACTGTGATGTCAGGGTGCCGTGTAAAGAGGGTTATATGTAAAACCTGCACTGGGACATTGGCAAACAGTGCAGACCCAGATCAGACGCCACAGAACGCGGCGTCTGATCAGGGTCTGTACTTTTTTTTGCTTAAATTTCAGAAAGTGAAGGGTTAAATGAAACCAGTATTAAGTCCCCATCCAGGACCATACCTCCAGCCTACAATTCGACCCACAAGTGCTGTCAGTGCTTTGGGTTTTTTTATGGTTCTGGGTGGAATATATCCGCAGATTTGTCTTGGAATACTACTAAAGGTTTCACTTTTGCTCTGGTTGGTATGTCTAACAGGTTTTTGGGTAATCTGCAACTGAAAGAGGTTTCTCCGGAAGTATTACGAAAACAAGCCTATTCAAATATACTGAACATTTTACCACTAAAAAATGAAAATTTTCAGATAAAAGCTCTGATACTTTTCATATTTCTGCTCAAAACATAGATTGTGGGTACTCGTTAGAACCGCCTCTAACGAGTACCCACAATCTATGTTTTTGAGCAGAAATATGAAAAATAATGTGTACCCCAGTAAACCCCAGTTTTACTATATAAAAGTTGGGTTTAAGGAGGTCAACATTATATTGGCGTGTTTTCGTGATGGTACCAGGTTTTGCGTAGTTTTTCTTGGTATTATGCCCATATATATCTTTGTCCGTATACCCCAGGTTTGGTATGTGCGAAGAGAAGAGCTATTTAATTATGCATAAAACAAACACACCGCACAAAGTGAAAATTCAAAATTTTTCAGATACTTCTTCAGATTTCTGTTAAGGTAGTACGTATTGCTTTTATACTCCGTTTTTTTTTTTTTTTTTTTTCTCTCTCGTTATTGTCACTTTATTTCATTGTTAAAATCCCCGAAGAAGAGAATATCTTGGATAATGATTTACTCAAAAGCTCTGTTTTACCCAATCATCACGAAAACATGCCTATATAATGTTGACCCCCTCAAACCCCATTTTTAAATAATAAAACTGTGGTTTATAGGGGTATACATTATTTTTCTTATTTTTGCTCAAAAACATAGATTGTGGGTACTCGTTAGAACCGCCTCACCGAGGCGGTTCTAACGAGTACCCACAATCTATGTTTTGAGCAGAAATATAAAAAAATATCAGAATTTTTTATCTGAAAAATTTCATTTTTTTGTGACAAAATTTTCAGTATATTTGAATAGGCATGTTTTCGTAATGAGTCTACTTCTCCACGTATGTTACTATTAAATTGTTTTATATTGGTATCTACCAGGATTTACGTTGATCGCACATGACATAAAATCGTTTTCTATTCGGGTGTGAGGCAGGGCGGAAACCAAATAATAGAAATGCACCAATTTAAATTTGATTACCTTGCTTGATTCCTTCTTCGTGGCAAAGATAATCTACCATATAATATGACAAAAATAGACAGAAAACAACATTTTGTAAGACTTTGGCCATCGACCTACATTCGAGAATGAGTGGTAATAGTAATGTCATTTGTGACACACATGACATGCTAATAGGGCGAATTGACAATTAACATGCCTTAATTATGAAACTAACATGATAAAAAGCGCAATATATAGCGAAAGTAAGGATAAATTACTAGGTATAATGCAGGCTCTTGTTCCAGGTAGCGCTGTCCACCACACTGTGGTCCACCGCGCTGCACTGCTTCAATAGAATACACTATTAGTGGAGACAACTCTATCAATATTGTTATGTCTCCCTTCTGTAAAGAGGACTACTTTCATAGTAGACCCCTTTTTCGAAGAGGTACGGTGTGTCGGAAAGTAAAGAGGAACTCACAAAAGTTGTCTCCCTTTCATCCACCTTTAATATTCCGAACAATGTAAATCCCCTCCACCCCCCCCCCCCCCCCCCTCCCCCACACACGCAAAAGAGAGAGAGAGACAGAGATTTCTCTGTAAAACACTTCTAATAAGTGCCTACATAATTGATGCGCAACGCACGAAAAGGACCCTTATACAATTTGCGGACAACTTGTCATTGCCCTCTTACAGAATCGATGGATACTGTAGTATATGTCGACGAACAGAGAACGTTCAGATCAGACTGCACGAATGCGCATGCTGATCTGGACCTACGTTGTCCGAAAAAAGCATATGGGTCTTTTTCGTGCGTTGCGCATCATACGTTTTCGTGAATAAATAAGAATAGTTACCTGATACTCCCTCTTATCTAAAGCTATGGAGCCCCGGATACTCAAGCTTACTCAAAATGTCTGGCCCCGAGGTTATAAGACTTTTTTCATGCTCAACTCAGCTGAGCATGAAATTTGTCCTGCTAATAAATCTCAAAATACTAACAACTGCAAATTATTTCTTGCTAAATATAGCCGAGCATGAAGATTTCTCTGCTATTTTCATATTTATTAGCAGAGAAATTTTCATGCTGAGCTGAGCATCAAAACAGTTTTATAACCTCGGGGCCTGAATGTCCTGGCGATAGAGCGCCGATGACGTTGTTAGTCGCCCAGATGCCAGCTACTTATCGATTACTTATCCGCTGACGATCAAAACAAGCGTTTCGCATTAATGTAGCCCTTCCACGACATATAAAGGAGACTTGTGGTGAAAATGTGGTTTGTCTGCAACAAATCGGCACCAGTTTGTTCCTTGTATCAACCTTTTGTGAGGTTGATACAAGGAACAAATAAATTCAAATTAGTTTTAAAATTAGTTGTCTAATGATGTGTGTGTACCACTGAAAAGATATAAAATCAGATCGCCAATGAGTCATTTGCTTTGTTTCAGCACAATGTTTGTGATTATATGTATTTCACTGTGATGTTTCAAATATGGGGTACCCAGGTAGCATTCTTTGTAAATCTACAGCGGGCCGTTTTCGGCCCGTCAGCTACTCTGACAAGCCGATAACGGCCCGCTATAGCTTTATGAAGAATGCTTACTGAATAGAAACCCCTAGGCGAACCGTAATTTGGACCTGCATCAAAATTAAAACTGGTTCAAGCACCCCAGTTATTTTTTTCTACTGACCGTTCCAAGGTGGCTCCTTTTTTGCAGTTCTTTTTTTCGTGTGTCGGTGGTTTCATAGGTAACGTTTGTTTTGTCGGTGTTTTTTCCTTATCTTTCCTTCTTTCAGTGCCTCGGAAAGGTTGTGCTTTGTGATTGTAGCATTTCCTGGGTATCGTCACATGTCTTTCTTATACATAAAGTTAAAAGATTACTTACCTGTTGATATCCCTTCTTACGCTTCATGTTTTATTCTGGATGGAAATTTAAAAACGTGGTCAACAGAATCAAACTACAAAAAAAAAAAAAAAAAAAAAAAAAAAAAAAAAAGTAAATGATAATACCCTGCTATTATCGTGTGGTGGGCTGAAACCTCAAATATTAAAGAAATTCGCCCATTAAAAATCCCAAACTAGATCTCCATAATACCAATGCACATATCAAGTCTGATGAAAATTGATTGATATTTACTTAAGTTATCACTCGGAAAGGAAAATATCGACGTGTAGCGGGCAGATTCGAAACTGTCAAATATTGACGAAACTTGCCCATTAACAATTGTGTGCAAACTTTGAATAAAATCCATCAAAACATTATTCAAGCTAGAGAGCGGAAACCAAAAGCTGACGGTCGGACGGACGGACACTCTGAGGGGAAAACATAATACCCCAGCACTATGGCGAGGCGGGTATAAAAAGAATCACCATCAAGCGACGTTCCTACTGCATGAACTCTCATTTCATATCAAACAATATTGACAGGACTCATGAACTTCACAGAGGAAAAACGCTACTACCCCATGTTTAATCTGTTGATTTTCAATCATGCGCTGACCCGATATTTAAACCTTTAATACCTCATAAACCAGCTTCTTTGAAGTTCCATGATAATCTCTGGAAATCAATAGAATCTCTGATTGAGTTCTGCGCTTGCTGGCTACGAAACGAGCTTGGGGTACAATTCAGACTAGTAGCTCGTTCCCTTGTAGGAACAGTTAGCTTATCATTGATTGTTTAACCCTTTCAGCCCTGTAGACAAAACCAGATGCCTGTGCAATGTGCTCATAATGAGCCGTCTCATCAGGATCTATACTGTTTGCCATTATGTATTGATTTTTGATTGACGTCCCTGTTTGCAACTTAATGGACATGTCCAAATTCAATGATGGCAACGTTCATTTCATAAACTCAGGAAGGAAAAGGTAACACATGTTTTGGCATATGCGGACAGCCAAACTCAAGATCAGTATGTGTGATTTATCTATTTTGTGAACCCTAAATGACTTGTTTGTCCTTCCAAAAACATTATTTTTTTATCATACCAATCTCATATTTAATTCTCAACTCACGAAACCGACCATATGGGATATACGGGCAACATATATTCAGATCTGCCTTCGCATGCGCGAATGCTGATAAGAGCTTTCATTACCTACTTCAGAACAAATGGTTACGGCAGAATATATTCATCACGAGAAGATGCCTTTATAATGTTGACCCCCTTGAACCCCACTTTTATATATAGTAAAACTGGGGTTTACAGGGGTATACATTATTTTCTTATTTCTGCTCAAAAACATAGTTTGTGGGTACTCGTTAGAACCTCCTCGCAGAAGCGGTTCTAACGAGTACCCACAATCTATGTTTTGAGCAGAAATATGAAAACTATTATAATTTTTATCTCAAAATTTTCATTTTTTGGTGGTAAATTTTTCAATATATTTGAATAGGCGTGTTTTCGTAATGGATGGACAGAAAGGCATGATCAGATTACGCAGATGCACAGGCTGGCTTGAACCTTTGCTGTACATATATGATATAAAGGCTATTTTCTTGCGAAGAACATTTATTTTAATGGCCCGTTGTAAGCAGGAAAACCAACACGTCCAATACCAAAGAAGCGACCAACCTGCTCAGATACGCATTAACCCAAAAAAACAAAATTGCATCTGACGTCATTCTGATTTAGTTTTATGAATTTGCAGAGACAATAAGCTCCCATCTTCCGCCCAACCCCACCCCATCCTCTGAGCGTTTCTACTGAGCGTTCCAAGGCTGTCCTACTGATGCAGTTCTTTATCTGTGCGACGGTGGTTTTATGTGTGGTCTTTATTTTGTCCGATAGTTTGTTCCTCATCGCTCCTTCTTTTGGTGTCTCGGGAAGGCTGTGCTTCGTGATTGTGGAATCTTCCTTGCTATGTTCATTTGCAAGTTGGCATTTTATATCAATCGTCTGCTAAGTACACCATTCATTT
This sequence comes from Anodontia alba, assembly GCA_964016985.1. NCBI lineage: Eukaryota > Metazoa > Mollusca > Bivalvia > Lucinida > Lucinidae > Anodontia > Anodontia alba. Next base: position 88,585,691 of record OZ024823.1, read on the forward strand.
AAACTGCAAAAATATAAGTGAAGATACCTGGGAAATGCCACAATCACGAAGCACAGCCTTCCCGAGGGAGCAAAGGAAGAGGGATGAGGAACAAATAAGGATAACACAAACATCACATATGAAACCATAGACGCACAAAGAACTACAACAGAAGAACCGCCTTGGAACGGTCAGTAGGAAAACTACAAGGGGTGGGGGGTGGGGGCGGGGAGCGGGGAGCGAGAAAGAACCATCAATTCTGATGCAACTCTAAATTACAAATACAGTCGATTCTCGTTATCCCAAAGTCCAAAAGGACTCTGAAACACTTCGAGATATCCGTACTTCGACATATCAGATTTGCGGAACTGAGAAAAACAATTAATCGAACAACCAGCTTTAACAGAATGAATATGTAATTTGACTCCTAAGTTAGAGATATATTGAAAGTATTGTGGAAAAGAGGAGAAATTGCTTCTCCTCTTTTCCACAATATTTTGTCGCCTGTTGGTAGATCTCTGTGTTAAAACAGGGACCAGATAAGCGGTTGTTCGAGATAAGCGAGGTCGAGATAACGAGAGTCGACAGTATGTGTTCGGTCCGTACAGGGATCCTGTACTTCATCTGTGAAACATCACAGAAAAACACATAATCGAAACCACTGTGCTGAAACAAAGCAAAGGCTCAATGCAAGCTTTCTTTTCTCTGAAAATATATGAATACATAAATTGCTTTCTATTCTAGTTGTGATAATAAGTAACTTAAAGGCTCCATATTCCTCAAAAATTGACATTTTACTTTCCAAGAAAGGTTTAATAAACTGATTATATATATATATATATATATATATATATATATATATATATATATATATATATATATATATATATATATAGTCTACTCTTGTTATCTCGAACTCCAAGGGACTCTCTGAAATACTTCGAGATATCCGTACCTCGACATATCAGGTTTGCAGAATTAAGGAAAAATAAATCGAACAACCACATTTTACAAATGTATATGTAATTTTACTCCTGATGTAGTTAGAGATATATTGAAAATATTGTGAAAAAGAGGAGAAATAGCTCATTAGGAGCAATTTTTCCTCTTTTCCACAATATTTTCTTACCTGTTGTTAGATTTTCATCAGATTTTCACTTCGAGATAAGCGGTTATTCGAGATAAGCGAGGTCGAGATAGCGAGAGTCGAATATATATATATATATATATATATATATATACTGGATCAAAAATTGTTGCCAACATTAATTCAGAGATTCGATAAAAAACATTTCATTTTTGATACAGTTTAAAACCGAGAGACTAGCTGAAATTTTACAAGCAGTCAGATGCCACGTTTTATGGTCAAATTAATACCATATATCAATTTATTAAACCTTTCTTGGATAAAAAAAAATGTCTATGATTGAGGAATTGAGGAATATGGAGCGTTTAAGGATTAACATATTCGTATTACGACCACATGATAATTGGCCTCTGCAGAACCTAAAAAGATTCTAAGCACATTTCGCGGATGTGCTGGCCGGGTTCTACGCTAATCTTTACACTGAAAAATGTATTTTACAGGGCGACTTAGTTCTATTCAACAGTTTCTTTAACTCAACTGTACTTGACACTCGATGACTTTTAGGTCAGTTTCTTCGCGGTGTCAACAAATTTAGTATGTAAAGAAATGAATAAGTCACCTTAATATGACACCAATAGTTAGATGAAATGTCCATTTCTTTTATGTTGCTATATTAGATGCTTGTGTCCGCTGTGTTGACCCCATCAGTAACCAAAAGATGTAATTTGAATTCACAAAACATTAAACCGAGTGTACTGTGACCGCAAGTTGTGAACCTGCCCTGTTCAGGTCATGTCAGTGAACACAAAACTATTTAAATTCAAATTCTAATTTCAGATAACGGTTAAATCGCGGCGGTTGTCAGATTGATGATAGTTCTAAAATTACCCTTTTGTGGGTAGCTTATTACCTGATTTCCGGAAGAGAAGTATTTCTTCTGCTGGGAAATTAATACGATAATGCAATTGTTTCATAAAAAAGAAAAAATGTATTAGAGTTCCGAGTTGAAACATTGTCTTTTCTATATGTCCTTTCTGAATTTGCAGTTGAACATAATATATTAACGCTCTGCACTATGGGTCAAAATTTCAGCAGACGACATAATGAATTATTTTTCATATTTTCCCAGAAAACAGTGTTTGACATTTCATGCAAACTGTCTCCAAAGGAGAAAATAGAGAAATATCATCGATTTGTTGTCTGCCGAAAGCCCAGAGAGTGGTAAAGTTTAAATACGAGCTATTAAAATTGTGTTTACTTACGTTTCTTACTGCACGGCGACACTATCTTAAAATGGCCAGAACAGTCCTTAACAAACACTACACAAATACTTAAACACATACGCGAGTATTTTGAATACTTGAAACAAGTTTCTGCAATCGTGGTGATATTCTCATAGTTCTTGAAAAGAAGCTTAGTTATTTTTGATTTTGTTCAAACATAGAGTACAGCTATTTTCTTTATTATCCACGAATGTGTTGAGGGCTCATTTGAGAAGCACATTCAATCGCGTTAAGTGAATACCTACAACGTATATTTTCAGGGAAAACAAAGCAAAACAAATACACCTCCTAGCAAGTGTTATGACAATAAACAGGAACACGTTCACGAGTAGCTTTTTTATTTCTTGAAATTGGTCTTGGTGACAATGACCAAAAAGACACTTAACCCTTGTTCTGCTGAACCCGGATAAACCCTGCCTTTGCAATCTAGTGGAGATCCAGATCAGTTGGCTTCTGAAGAAGCCAACTGATCTGGATCTCTACCGTTTGCCATAAGGTGTGTGTATTTATAGCAACAATCCGGATCAAGTAATCTGATTGGCTGAAAATTAAAAGTGGGTGTGGCATCCTAATTTATTCAGCAGGTCAAGGGTTAAGCATCTATCGGAACCCCACTTTGATCTCTTGAATTTGGTTAGCAAATCATAAGAATAAACTCTAACTCTGACCCTAAAATTTTTTCCAGAGTCCTTAACAAATGAACAAGGTTTTAGTTTTTACCCTTTCAGCCCTATAGACCAAGACAGATACTTTTGCAAACAGTGTAGATCAAGATGAGACGTCTCATCAGCATCTACATTGTTTGCCATTCTGTTCCTGACTTTTCTGTTCTGTTCTGATCTAAGGTGGTGTTCCCGGTGTTGCTTTTACTCTGTGTGGAGGCGATTTATATTAAGCAGTGCCTTGTGTTTTGTCCTTGTGTTTTACAGCCCTTTTATCATTGTGACTTGGGGAAAAGAGAGCTGTCTGTGTGCTTTTTGTGCGTTTGTTTGTTTTGCGGATGTAGGTTCGTGTCTCTTTCCTCTTCCTCCTGATGACAGGGATTGACTTTTAATTCTGGCACTCCCTGGACGTCTTACTTTTTTTTATACAAATTTCACGCTTTTTGAAGCAATAAATATGTCCAAAAGCAGAGATAGAAGCGTCTATATCAGGGTTGAAATAGTTAATCTAGTCTTGGCATGAACAAATACTATTGCAGACTATTGAATGCATTCACCATGATTTCAGGAACAGACACATAGCACACTGACGGAAAGATGTCTACATAAACTTTGCTTAATCAATAGTCAACTTTGTACTTCAGTGAAGGGAGACTGCAATGACTGATAGAGTACTTCCACGTCCATAGTCCCTGATAAACATTATTCATCGATTCATTTCGCTAGTCTCTAGGCAGAAAACGTTCCCAGTTAAAACTGATGAAAAGTGCAATCCTGTGCTTCAAAAACTTGGCAAATAATATAGCAATAGGGATAGCCAGAAAAGCAACAATCACGGAATACAGGCATCTCAAGATACCCAAAAGAAAGTTCGAAAGACACGAAACAACATCACAACACACTAACGAAAACAAAATGACCAGAATGGAAAGGAGCTGTAACAGAAATACTACCTTGCAAGGCCCAGCAGTAAAACGGATGTGAGGGTTTTACATCAGGCTGTTTTATGATGATGGCTCCCTCCTAAATCTATTTCAGATGGTCGGCTCGTGACAGTCAATGTCTGGGGTCGAGTTCATTGTGGTCCCGTTTGTGTTTTTCTTGTCCTCTGGCTTCAGATAGCCATTGAGCTCTGCTTTGTTTCATAGATGAGGTACAGGACCCCTATAAGATCATATATTTGGAGCTGCATCAGAGTTAAGGGTGATGTTTTGTGCGAGAATTGGTTTCAAGGCAGTTCCTCTATTGCAATTCTTTGTGCGTCCGAGGTTTTAAAAGTGACGTTTGTTTTGTCATCATTTCTTCCTCTTCTCACCTTCTTTTGGTGCCTCGAGTGGGCTGTTGCATTTGCTGGACATTATGAAAACATGCCTATATAATTTTGACCCCATTTAACCCCACTTTTATGAAGCAAAAATGGGGTTTACAGGGGTATACCTTATTTTTCTTATTGCTGCTCAAAAACATAGATTGTGGGTACTCGTTAGAACCGCCTCATCGAGGCGGTTCTAACAAATGCCCACAATTTATGTTTTGAGCAGAAATGTGAAAAATATCAGATTTTTTTATCTGAAACTTTTCATTTTTTGTTGGTAAAATTTTCAGATTATTTGAATAGGCGTATTTTCGTAAATGGTATCTTCACTTGTATTGTAAGCCCGTCCAATCCTCAGTGCAGTTTTATACTGAACAAAAACCTCTTTTATCGTTACTGTATCAACAATTCAATTTCACCTTCAGATATATAGATGATGTATTGTCTCTGAAAAACACAAAATTTGCAGAGTATTTAGAATTCATCTATCCACGTGAACTTGAAATAAAGGAAACAACGGTGACTGCAGCCTCCTCCTCATATTTGGATTGTTATCTCTACATTGACAATGGAAAGCTTACTACCAGGCTTTCTGACAAACGGGACGACTTCAATTTTCCCATTGTTAAATTTCCATTCCTGAGCAGTAATTTCCCTTCTGCACCAGCATACGGCGTTTACGTTTCACAGTTAATCCGTTATGCCAGAATCTGTTCAAATTATCAGGACTTCATTGAGCGTTGGAAAGTGCTCACTACAAAGTTGTTGAGCCAGGGGTATCAAAAAACCAAACTGGTAGCAACACTTAAGAAGTTCTACGGGAGACATCATGATCTGGCCAATTCCTACAATGTGGCAGTTTCCAGAATTGTTTCTGATGTTTTTGCCAGTGACGCGCCATAAGTAGACTTCCCAAATCCCGGATATACGCTTCTACCGATATTTCCTTCGTTCAGGCCAATGCGAAGCTTGCTTAGCAAGTAATGCTTACTATCCGCGGACGCCTGATTACACCCTTTATTCTGGGGTCCATGTCTCTTGGTCTGGACATTCTGATTCGTCATTCGTTTATGGATTTATGAGTTTGGATTACGGCTTAGGTACCATGACCGCAACTACTTTCCAAAATATAAATATTGGGAAATCCACAATCACGGACCACAACCCGGCCCGCCCCCCCCCCCCCCCCCCCACACACACACACACAAAACGCCCCCATCCCCGACCCCAACCTCTCCCCACAAAGGCACTGAATAAGATTAGAATGATACGAAATGACATCACAGTCCAACACACCAACGAAAACAGAAAAAGAAAACGATAAATAAATAAACGAAGAGGAAATACCGCTTTTGGATGATAAGCAGTAAAACTGTTATGGGGTTTAAATTTGGTTTTATATATAGACGTCAAATAACTTTTCCAAATTCTGCCCTTGGAGGCACCAAACACATAAAACAACAAAATATCGAACTCTTCATTTGATGTCGTATAGTTTGCATGGTTGCATACGAAGCAATTTAATCTTGGTGGGAGCAATTTTTTTCCTTTTAACATTGTAGGGAGGCAAAACATTTTTACAGGACTGCCTCCATGGAAGATGTCTCCAAATCCCCTTTAGGGAAAGAAAGGTACTTTTAACGAGAACGTGCTCAAGCTTCGGCCATAGTCCTTATACAATACCAGCTACACATAACTGTTCGGTTCTTGTAGTAATTCAGTGGCTCATCAGCAGATCATCAGAGAAAACATAGATTAGCTTTTCACCGCTACGATGAAACACAGATGAACGCTTGACTAGAAACTTAAGTCAGAGCTAAAAAAAACTACTGGTAGAACCACGACCGCATATCGATTTACATGCCAAGGAACAAGTTAAAATATGTATATTAGATGGAATGTCCTATTACAAACCCGAAGCGTCATCTAAAAGGTACCAGTATTTAACACCATTTGTTCCGTTGTTGTATGTTGCACCACGGGCCTGTTTTAAAATGCATGATACGTATTTAATATGTTATCATGTTCATTGTGAAACTGTGCGTGCATTATCTATTCCACAGTGCACACAAGTTACGTCATACAGTCGAACCTCAAGTGCTCAAACATCTTGGGGACTACTGAAATTGTTCTAGATATGGGTAGTTCGAGCTACTGAAGGTTAATCATAGCGCCTGGTTAGGAGACAAATGGGAATAATATTTGGATATCCTCTCGATTTTCTATAAAACAATGGTATGTTGAATGTACTATTCTAATGAGTACACACAACATACATTTTCATGACAAAACAGAATAAATTCCTAAAATAGCCCACAATATATGTTTTCTTGAGCTATCAGAAGAATTATTAGAGACTTAAAAACGAGCTTAAATTAGCCATGGTAAACGAGTCCTCGGTGTTCGAGTCATTGAGGTTTTACCGGAGTCTAACTGTTGGTTTTCTTTTGCGCCAGCATTTCAATTGTTTCATTCTGTCAAGTCCTCATCGTTGTTTCATCTCTGATTTTTTGTGTTCTTGGAGATGTAGCACTGATGACTTAGGAAGCCTTCATGCGGACTGAACAAATTATGTCTGTAAACCGCGGCAGAAGTAAGGGCGAGGATTGTGGCCACGTAAAATCGATTTAAGCCCCCCAGTGAAATACTTTTCACTGACCATTCCAAGGCGGTTCTTCTGTCATAGTTTATTTTTGTTATAATTCGTCTTTGAATGTTTGTATTGCTTACATCTTTTTGTTTTGGATAGCCATTTGGCCACTTTGTGGGAAAGTAACTGTCTGTTTGGCTTTCTGCTAGTGATGTTTCCATTACGGTCTAGTTATTTCGTGTTTGTGTTTCTTTCCCTTTGATGGCTCTGATGGGAGGTGTGGGATAATTGTATCGATTCCTGATCATTGCCTTCCCTTCTATTTTACTGTACGCACGCAGGCGTCCGTAAAACCAGGTTGAAATCCATACCCTACACCCCGCCCAACAGTTTTACTTACGAGATGATCTTTAAAATGTGGTACTTCAGTTGCAGTTCTTCATGCTGTCCATTTGTCTGTTCTATCCTCGCTGTTCTGTTTTCAACAAAATGCTTTTCTGTGGACTGACCGTTGAGAGCAATGAACACACGCACAAAACTGAAAACATCTGAAATGTCAAGTTTAAACCTTATCCGTTGTCTTGGGAGAGCTCTGATCTGGATTGTGGCCCTTCCTGAGTATCTTCATATTTTATTTTTATAGATGCATAATCTTAAACTGGCCCAGATATATATAAATAATCACTCAAACAGACATCAAATACCTTTAGGAGCAATTTCGATTTCGCATATTCTATATAAAATTACCCTCTAGGTACTAAAGCAACTACACAAGTGATTTCTGGGCCTAACGATGTCGTTAAAACTTTGATCATTAAATATACGCTAATATTTTTGCTGAAAAAATGTGAGTAGCTAAGCTACTCACATTTTTTCAGCAAAAATACCGATGAATTAGATATTTGTACTTCCTAGAACACTTAACATTTTGACCACTAACAAGCTCGTTGAGCTAACGATGCTTTGAACAACTGGGCCCAGATTTCTTGATTCTGATCCTTACATTTTAACTCCTGTATGAATGACATGGCACGTGCGTACCCTGACATATATGTATCACCTCGCCATTAATGCTTGGATGAGGACTGTTGGACAGACCTTGACATCCGACAGCAGTATGTACATGTTTACCGTTGTGAAAGAGTCTGTCCCCGTTATCACATGCTGTTGCAGCGACAAATGTGCATGTATATAGGTAAAATATTTCATGATACATCAGCAAAAACAAAGAATCCACTTATATGGTAAGCAAAAAAAGCTGATTACAATAAAATATGTTCATATAAAGGTTGACAATGTATTGCACTGATATTTTATAGTCTTTTGTGATCGCTGAATCCATTCCGAGGTGTTTGAAAATTTGTATATGACTTTCTGAGAGATCATCACAAAAACATACCTATATAATTTTGACCCCCTTAAACCCCACCTATATATAGTAAAACTGGGGTTTACAGGGGTATACATTATTTTTCTTATTTCTGCTCAAAACAAAGATTGTTGGTACTCGTTAGAACCGCCTCGGCGAGGCGGTTCTAACGAGTACCCACAATCTATGTTTTGAGCAGAAATGTGAAAAATATCAGAATTTTTATCGGAAAAATCTCGAGTTTTTTGGTGGTGATATTTCCAATATATTTGTATAGGCATGTTTTCGTAATGTGCTGCAAACAGTGTAGGGTATATGCAACAATGCAAAAACTGATAGCATTTCGCATCGACACGCTGAGTGAACCATCTGATTAAATCAAACATGTATTTGTCTTAAATGCATAGCGTTGTATAAGAAAATATCTTTAAACAACTGATGCATATATTTCTTATTACATGGCATGTTTGATAGCATTTGCATAGAAAATAAATTATATTTATAATATTCATGATAATATATAAATATTCAAAATGCACCAAAGCTTAAAACAGACGGCATAAACTTTGCTTCTTTATTCATTGTATCATCAGGCAAAAATCTATGTTTGTTCTTGCTCAATATCAAATTGATAATATGTTTTCTTCTACCACAATCTTTTATAACCTGAAAAATGAAATAGGTATTTAAGCTATTTCCTTTTCATTTCAAATTCTCACAAAACTTTGAAGAATAAAATTGTCGTTTGCCGTTGTCAAACAGTATACATTTCTCACACAAAATAATGAAGTAACAGGTGTATTCTTCATGCTCACTTACACCATATGTGTCATTTTAATGCTGTCTGAATTGCGGGCTAAGAGGCAAATAAACATGTTTTCTTGAAACATGTCTACAGTTCAGCTTATCTTAGTATAATTTATAGCAAACATCTAACTTCCGGAAAGAGCGGTCCTCTTAATCGAACAAAATGACTTCATTCTTGTTATGTTATACAGTCGACTTGTTATCTCGAAGTCAAGGGACTCTATGAAATACATCGAGATATCCGTATCGCGACATATCAGACTTGAAGAATTGAGGAAAAACAAATCAAACAAACAACCATATTAATAAACGAATATGTAATACGACTCCTAAGATATAGATATATAGAAAATTTTGTGGAAAAGAGGGAAAAAATGCTCCTTAGTAGCAATTTCTCCTCTTTTCCACAATATTTTATTACCTTTGTTAGATGTCCGTGTAAAAACAGAGACGACTTTCACTTCAAGGCAGCATCAACAACATGAGGAAATGGATCGCAGGGGCATATGTAAAGGCCTACACTTAGCATACGCATCCATCATGTTTACAAACCCGCCGATATTGTAACCAAGGTAGTGAAACGATATAGACTGACCGATACAACTAATAAATTATCTTTTCCAGGAAGTTTATGAAATGACGTATTACACTGAAATGCCATTATTATCAGTGCTGGAATTCAACAAAAACTCAGCTATTCCGGACCCTGTTGGCTTTCTTCAGACGAACACATTTACATACTTGAGGATGTCTTAAGAAGAAAACACGTAAACAGCAAAGTGCCTGCGAAAGGAGGCAGTACCTTACAAACTAAATGAGTTCTTTTGATAGGAAAATGTAGAAATCACTATAATATGGGCACTAAGTGCGCGCCCTTCTCGGGCCCAGTATTCAACAGAAAGCACATTTGCGTCGTGTGTCTTTTATTTGATACACAATAAACACAACGTACAAAAAATAATACCCTAAAAATAGAATATGTCGAGGTTGCAAATACCACACACTAAACTGTCATGATTGCGGCGATGAAATCAATTTGTGGATTTTCTCTGAATAATAGGCCGGAGAAAGGACCTCTGAAACAGCCGGAGTGGACGGAAATGTTCATTCATTATTGGGTGTAGACACTACAGATATTAGAAGTGACACGCAAGTGAATCCATTGTTGGTCACACTGTTACAAGTAAAATCCGGGACTGGCTGGAGCATAGAATAGAATAATATTTTATTAGAAAAACCTATTCACATTGTACGTTTCAGCATATTACGCCTTTATAGATAGGTAATCACTGCATCACTTTATCAAAGGCCATGGGATATATGCGTACATTATTCTTGACAAAAAAAAAAAAAAAAAAAAAAAAAATTCTTTTAAAGTGAGGGATGCATTAGTGCTGCTTAGCGCAATTCATTGCATTCCTCGGACAGATGACAAGAATTTGACATTCTTACTTCTTTTTTTAGATTTGATGAGGTTAGCCTATAAAGCGAAGTGAAATTAGTTGTAATTACTTTTAGTGCGAGGATCATTCTTGTAGAGGCCAGCGGGACGAAACCTCATCCGAGTCTCTTGAGTTCACCTTCTACGTTATAGAATTTAGCCTGTTTAGCCAAGATTTGCTTGTAAAACCAAGCCCATCCAAATAAAACCAGCTTTAACATTTTTTTCACACAAAAACACGCCTATATAATTTTGACCCCCTTAAACCCCACTTTTATATAGTTAAACTGGGGTTTAAAGGGGTATACATTATTTTTCTTATTTTCTTATTTTTGCTCAAAAACATAGATTGTGGGTACTCGTTAGAACCGCCTCAGCTCAGCGAGGCGGTTCTAACGAGTACCCACAATCTATGTTTTGAACAGAAATATGAGAAACATCAGATTTTTTTTATCTGAAAATGTTCATTTTTTGGTGGTAAAAATTTCAGTGTATTTGAATAGGCGTGTTTTCGTAATGGTATGCTGAGCGTAGACCAAGCCTTCTATTAAAAAGATAATACTTTTAAATTTAAAGGGACTCAATATACTTTGTAAATTTTCTGTCATTTTTAACAAGGGACACATCACGAAAACATACCTATATAGCGTTGACTCCCTTAAACCCCAGTTTGATATAGTAATAGACTGTGGGTACTCGTATGAACATTAACATTTTTTTCACACAAAAACACGCCTATATAATTTTGACCCCCTTAAACCCCACTTTTATATAGTTAAACTGGGGTTTCAAGGGGTATACATTATTTTTCTTATTTTCTTATTTTTGCTCAAAAACATAGATTGTGGGTACTCGTTAGAACCGCCTCAGCTCAGCGAGGCGGTTCTAACGAGTACCTACAATCTATGTTTTGAGCAGAAATATGAAAAATACCAGAAATGTCGGAATTTTCAGTATATTTGAATAGGCATTTTTTTTTGTAATGGATACACCTTGCAAATTTTCTGTCATTTTTACAAGTTAGACATTTTTGTGACTTCCAGTTTGCTTTCCTGCAACCAAGCCCCTTCTGAAAGGGAGAGAAAACAATTTTGACAGAGACGACCCCCCTGAAAGTGTACCAATTCTCTTAAAGGGTCACCCCAGCAAGCATTCTACATAAATCTATACAGCGGACCGTTATCGGGACGTCAGGGTTGATAACGGCCCGCTGTAGATTTATAAAGAATGCTAGCTGGGGTTGTAAAGAAACTGTTTTAATTGGTTTAACTGCTAATGTCATAACAAACAGCACAGACCCTGATCAAACGCCACGTTCTGCAATCTGCACTGGAAGCCAAGGTCAATTTTTGGACCTCTCTAATATCTGCTAATTTAATATATTGCAAATTAAGAGTGGCTAAATCAAGTTACCCAAAATAAACAGAGATATTCTGTAATATTACCTTACATTTCACTCCTAAATTCTTCCCCGTTAAACACGCGTGACCTTGTTGAGCAAACACAGCGTATTGATACAAGATGGCGATTCTGTTTACTTACCTCATAATATTACACAGAACCTGGCTGATTATCAAAAGTTTATGTACAACTCCGTAATCAATTTTCTGACCAATTACTGTAGGTTACGACATAACTGATCTGTTACTTATGTAATAAAATTAAGGTTCAGTCCCTGGAACGTGTATAGCCGCTAATGTGCAACATTAATTTATAAGTCCCAACCTGAAAAAGCGCACATTCTGACATGTGCGCCCAACGAAGACTCAAATCAGCATGCGCATCTGCGTACCATTCACCGCATGTAGACTCGTTGCAGCATTGGCTATCCAAAATGCACCCAGTGAAGATTCTGATCAGACTGCGCAAATGCGCAGTCTGATCCGAATCTTCACTGGGTGCACATATCCAAAGGTACGTTTTCTGACGTTGCGACCCAATTAAATTACCTACCTACTTATCCACATATTAACTAACTTACTTACTTACTTCAGACGACAGTAACAGATACCCGGATATAGAAAACACATCCTCCCAAAACCTTGCTGTCCCCAAACAACTACACAGCGACGAAACAGCGTCATTTCGACGTCGCCGCAACCTAATCAACTTTGACAGCCATTTTACTGTCCGATAATATCAAAATATTTCATATTTCTTATATGATCAATAACACTTAAAATGCTGCCTAGGTATTGCAACAAAACAATCTTTATATTAATCTTTACCACTCGACGGGCAAAATTCAGTAGACGACAAATTTAAGATCATCTGAATGTCGAATCCGATTTTCTGGAGAAAATAGAATAAGACAAAATATTTCAAAATATCGTCTGCTGAATTTTTACTCAGCATTCTAAAAGTTAAGTGGTGACAGAAGATTACAAATTTCCGTCTTCCAAATAAAACAGCAGGTGACAACAACAACAACAACTTCTGTGGGATTTGAAAAGACAGAGTACCCAAACTTTCTTCAAGTTTTATGGTAAGGACATTAAGGAAATATAGAGTCGGAGTATTTAGGATAATTACAGTAGGCTGTATCCTGTAACCCTGTATGATGATTTAAAGACTTAATTCCTAATAGCTTATTGCTTTAATGATAATTGTTTGAGCTGGAGTTTTATGGTCCAATCAACACGGTTAAGGGCATGTCGAGGCGAACAGTTAACCCATTACGGAAACACGCTTATTCAAATATACTGAAAATTTCACCACCAAAAACTGAACGCTTTCAGATAAAAATTCTGATAGTTTCATATTTCTGTTCAAAACATATAATGTTTATACTCGTTAGAACCGCCTCGCCGAGGTGTTCTAACGAGTACCCACAATTTATGTTTTTGAGCCGAAATAAGAAAAAATAATGTATACCCCTGTAAACCCCAGTTTTACTATATAAAAGTGGGGTTTAATGGGGTCAAAATTATATAGGTATGTTTTAGTGATGCTACTCACACCTTTCCTGGGAAGGTTGTCATCTGAGCGGTTAGCCAGTATTTGTGCGCATACTTTCGTCAGTAACTGACAATTAGCGAAAGGCGGAGAATGACCGTAGAAATGATTTCATGATCAATCCCCGTGGAAATTAAGCGGCCTAGTTTAGTAGATTCGAACTTGCGACTCCTGGGTCTACAGTCAGGCGCGCTCCGACTGCGCTATGGAGCCCGGCTAATGATAAACGCTGATAGCAAATTACTAAATATACTAACTATTTATTGCTATATTTTAACGTTAACCGGGATACCTAGTGGTTAGTTCTTTTACGTAACCCAAACCTGCCCGGGCCGCGAGGTTGTCTTTTCGGTAACTCATAGTGAGTGATGACACGATTTAGGTCAGCCTGCATATCTATATAGATTGAGCAGTCTGCACTTTGCGCTCTATGGTCATGTAAGTACTCAAGGATTGTTCCGGCGGACAGCGAAGACTGTGATCAGGCTTCGCGAATGCGCAAGTTAATCTGAGTTTAAAACCCAGCTAGCATTCTACGTAAATCTACATCGGGCCGTCATCGGCCCGTCAGCTACCCTGACGGGCCGATAACGGCCCGATATAGATTTACGTAGAATGCTGACTGGGTTGCTTTGTGCATATATCATACAGTACACTTTCCTACATTATGGCTTATTTGCGCATCTCCTCCCTCATCAAAACTGTTTATTATTTTCATTACAACTGCTTTACAGTGACATCCATCTTACACGCTGCTGCTTATCGATAAAACGCCAATATTAGACCCATCATAAAACAAGTTATTATATCTGACTTTTTCACCGTAACTCTAGGTGCTTCTGTGCTACAACTATCATTTACAACTTTATCGAAGATGCCCATCTTTTTCCCGAAAATCGTTGCTTTATAGATCATATCTACTGCTTCAAACATCCCGGAGGTCAATTCGACCTAACTGACCGCTTGTACACTTGCACGAAACAAGCTCTTTAACGTTATCGCAAGATGACCATCCGATACGTAATGCTTAGTCCATATTATGCATTGTGTTATGCAATAGCAATTTTTCCCAATAGCGCATCATTTAAAACAAAAGGCGTGTGCACATCCCCTCACCGAACGCCGCTTTCATGAAGAAAATTTAACTTATGATACGTCATACATATCGTTCTTTATGTGATGATTGTGCAAGGGGGTCATTTGAAGTTCAAACTGTTCAACACTGGTATAAGCTGTGGTCATTGGCTGACCACTGCAGTCAGAGTTAGCTAGTAGGAGGGTCATATTGTACAATACATATAACGGGAATTATACACAAGTTATTTGCTTCTTGGAATTTTAAAACATCGGAAACTATATGAAAACGGTAAGACATTTATTAATAAAACGCCATCCTATTAGCGCTGTGACTTATCCTTGAACCTTTGCGTAAATAGATATATTAATAAATCAATTTTTTGGAGTATTTTATTGAAAGAAGTTTACAAATAACACTATATAGTTGATCTGTATTGATTTATCCCGTGGTCATCTCACTGTCTTAAACACTAATAATTACATATTGTTGTTGTTTTAAGACATTCCCAGTCAGCATTCTACGTAAATCTATATCGGGCCGTCATCGGCCCGTCAGGGTAGCTGACGGGCCGATGACGGCCCGATGTAGATTTACGTAGAATGCTAGCTGGGTTCAGTCTTTTGTATATTTTTTTATCTCTTATTATCTTGATAATGCAAAAATATTGATAAAGTGTTTAGCAGGTATATACGATTTGATTTTTTATTTGGAAAACAACTTTGTTTACGCCAGAATTGCTTTTGCATGACGCATAGAGAGCATTCAGACTTATGACGCAAATTATCTGAGTATTGCGGCTAAGACCTAAATGAACAAGTGTCCAATTAACAAAATTCTATTAATCATATTGCCACTAAACTTGTATGTGAATTTAACCCTTTAATATAACTGTAGCAAACTACATTCAGGTTTTGTTTTGTATTTTCAGAGTAAATAAAACTTGACATTTCATGTGAACCGTCTGCAGACAATTCACATAAAATGAAAAGTCTTATTTTCTCTGGACATTAAAAAATGAGAATATCGTCTGCTGCAAATTTGCTGGCGCTTTAAGGGTTAAGTTATACTGCTAGTAGTAGTAACACATCTCTAGGTAAGAGTAGTATGCACATCTGGGCCCAGCTGTTCAAAGCGTCGTTAGCTTTACGAGCTCGTTAAGGGTCACTTCGTTAAGTGTTTTAGTGGAGTCAATATACAATATTCTGATATTTTTTGCTGAAAAAATGTGAGTAGCTTTTGCACTGCAAAAGCTACTCACATTTTTTTCAGCAAAAAATTTCAGCATATTTGCGTATCACTCGATGTAAATTTTAACGAATCGTTAACTAACGATGTCGTTAGTTTTGAACAACTGGGCCCAGTAGTTTTTTTGTTTTTTTTTTAAGACAAAATTATAATTCATGCAGTTGGTACTCATTACAGGCATCTCTACGGAACCCTTCCTGGCTTTTCTAGAAATAATAATAATAATAGAGAGGTTGATAATAAGACTGCTTTAATATGTTCGTTAATAACTGATATTGCTTCAGACATTCCTGTGTCATTGTAGCAAACGTTTCAGTATTCTTGGTAAGCTTACCACTAAAGTAGCAGACGATATATTTTCGAATTAAGCATTGAAACTCACAGCCATGTACACCTTAAGGAGGAGATGAATCTGAAGAAATGCTTTGTTCTACTTTCTTGCAAAGGAAAAACAAAGAAAAAAAGAATCGTTTTAAATTAGAACAAATTTTGTGCTTATAAGTTTAAAATAGATTCCAAATCAAATTTTATGATGACAAAAATAGATTCCAAATCAAATTTTATGATGACAAAATTGTAGTAGGGGAAATTGTACTTTCTTTGTTTGTTTGTGTTGAGGTTTTACGGCCCAGTCAACCCAATGGCGTCATGTCGAGCGCGGTCAGTTTACCTAACCACACGTTTACTGGGCAGGCTTAGTCCTCTAAGCGGTTAACCAGTATTGTGCACATTCTTTCGTCAGAAACTGACAACTGCCCGTCTGGAATCAGCGGAAGGGAGAAAATTGTACTTTGTATATTTTACTTGCACATTTAAATTATCGATTTAATCGTCATTATACTACGTTCACTGGGTTTTTTTTTTTTTTTTTTGTTGTTGTTGTTGTTGTTGTTGTTTTTGTGTGTGTGTGTGTGTTTTTTTTTGTGTTTTTTTTTTTTTTTTTTGTTTTTTTTTTTTTTGTTTGTTTTTTTTTGTTGTTTTCTTTTTTTTTTTTTTTTTTTTTTTTTTCTTTTTTTTTTTCTTTTTTTTTTTTTTTTTTTTTTTCTTTTTTTTTATCGTTACTACATGCTTATTTTTATTATTACGTTAATTTTATTGAATTTCCAATGTACCCAGTGGGCACACAACGTTAAAATGACGTCGTATCAACGTCGATGCGATGTGAACGACGTCATTTTGATATTGTGTGCCTGCTGGGTACAAACAACAAAAAGTCCAACATACATGTTTGTTCTTTTTCAGATACATTAACAAAATGACGGACGCTGTGTTAGACTTGTCGGCGAAGACAGCGTCAGCAACTGGAGGATTTAGAAGTAGAAGATTTTCCTCCGATTCCCCGTCCAGATCACCACAGTCCTCGCCGCCGCGACCATTAGTATCCGATGGCAACGAAAGTGACGTTTCCGTACCTAGTTCAGCCATAAAACCGGTGTCTGGTCCGATCCCCACATCTCTGAGAGATTCGCCCGTTTCAAATCCAGACACAAACAGCGACAGACCAGAACCCGCATCGCCAAGTACACCTGGTAGCAGCCGCCCATTTAAATCATACCCCATGGATGCTATGTCAATGTCATCGATGTTTTCACCTACGTCACCATTATTATCAAGCCCATCATCATTACCAACTGGTATAAACGGTGCTTTAGGCTTATCATCATTATATGACAGTTCTGCTTTCCCTACGTTTCCCATAACTCCTTTAACGTCTCATTTGCTTCAAAGAAAACGCAGATCTGAAAGCAGAAATACCTCTCAAAATGATTCTGCATCTAATTCTGATTCTGACAGTAAAAAACTAAAACATGTGCCTGAAGAAAAGAAAGACAATTTATACTGGGAAAGAAGGCGCAAAAATAACGAAGCAGCAAAGAGATCAAGAGACTCTAGACGGCAAAAGGAGGAAGAAATTGCCATGAGAGCCGCTTTTCTTGAACAGGAAAATCTCAAACTCAGAGCACAAGTTGCCATTCTTAAAAATGAAACTGCAAAGTTACATTATATGTTATATAACAGATTGTGATGAAACTGTACAGTGAATATATTCTCGTAGATCGAAACTGTTTTTATGTTGTTTACTGATATTATTTTACTTTGTGTTTCTTTTCGAAACAAAGGAGCTATACACCTGATATATACCTCACAACTTGAAGGCGACTTGGTGCATCTAGACCATTACGAAAACACGCCTATTCAAATATACTAAAATTTTTACCACCAAAAAATGAAAATTTTCAGATAAAAAATTCTGATACTTTTCATATTTCTGGGCAAAACATAGATTGTGGGTACTCATTAGAACCGCCTAAACGAGGCGGTTCTAACGTGTACCCACAATCTATGTTTTTGAGCAGAAATAAGAAAAATAATGTATACAATGTAAACCCCAGTTTTGCTATATAAAAGTGAAGTTTAAGGGGGTCTAATATAGGTATGTTTTCGTGATGCGGATGGTAGGTTAGGTGAAAGCGGATGTGTGTGTCAGTGGTATAATTGTGAATTTGGTTAAACATCTCTAGAACTGACTTACATGAGAGATAATGTTTTGCGAATGGATACATACACCAAAAACTGCGGAAATATAGTGATCTCAGACAGTGAGTGACAGTTTAACAGTTTATTATAAAACCAGAGAAAACAGGACTAAGGTGCTTTTTCTAACCGAAAAGTAAAGTACTGATATTTTCTTATTTCTCCACAAACACATACGCTGTAGTACTCATTACATGTGCCTCGGCGAGGTGATTCTAATGAGTGTTTACAGGGTATATTTACGGAAGGCAAGTTAGATAAGGAAAATATTTATCTAGGGCCATATGCAGGGAAAGTTTTCAACATTCAGTGTTGCTTATCGTTTTGATACCTTTAACCCATTGTAGACTGAATGAACTCCCCCACACTATATATTGGAAGATTCTAATTTTGATTTGAGGTATCTCAGGCTATGTGATTTAGTTGTGTTCCTAGAGAAAAATAGTTGAACTATTTGCAAACAGGGAGATCCTGATCAGACGCCGCGTTCTGGGGCGTCTGATCTGGCTCTGCACTGTTTGCCAATTACTCTTTTAGGGGTTTCCAGACTGCAATGGGTTAATTCTTATTCTGTTGCTGCTGTAAACTACAACCATACAACTTACATATAAACTATGTAAACTGTGCATTAAAATATTAAGACAAACAATAGACATTATTATCAATGCTATTGTAATGTGTACTGAAAAATAATATTTACAGAAAAAAAAAGCTGGTATGTTAATGTTGCAAAGCATCCAGACTCGTGCAATTTGTCACGTTACTTAATGTTTTTCATAAGAGATTTGGTTCAAATTAGCCCTTAAAGTGCTTATCATATCGTCATTAGCCATTCTAACATAGTTTATGCTTCATTATTCTGTGAAAATAAGACTTGGCGTTTACATGGAATAAATGTGAAAGCTTATTTTCTCAGAAAAAAAAAGTACAAATACGTAGACATGTTGCCTGCTACAGTTTTGAATGATGCTTAAAGGGGACATATACTCTTTTAAAATTATCTGTTACTTTTTACAAGGGAGACTTTTTTGTCGTCCTCTTTTGCTTTTCTGCATTAGGACCCCTTCAGAAAAGGGTCTACTCTAAAAGAAAAGAATTTGCTCCCGATGGGAGCATATCATTTCTTTTGCAAAAGACCAATTTTCAGAAGGGGATAAAAAAATTTTGATAGTTACCTCCCTGAAAGTGTATCAATTCCCCTTAAGGCTTAACCCTTAAAGCGCCAATCACAACAATTGTCGTCTGCCTTGTCATCTGCTTGTGATTTTAAAAGTTATTTCTGCAAACAGTGTGGACAGATCAGACTGCTCCTTTAGGAGGGTCCACACTGTTTGCCTGTATGCAAAAATAGCTTTGAAAAGTTTGCAAGAATATTCAGCAGACGACGTAAACAGATGACATTTTCAGATGCAGATTTTCTTGGCGTTTTAAGGGTTAATAAGTTTTATATGCGTTTAAAAATGTTGTATTGTTACTAGGAAACAAAATCTCATGTTTTTACTGTTGTGTTGGACAGAACATTTTGTTAAGATGTAGATATCTTGATTGGTTGGAAAATCAGTGTGTTTATTGCGTATAAATGTGCTAACAGTTTTGTAGGTGCTGTGAGAATATTTTTATAGTGAAAGCGTTTATAGTGAAAGTGTTTAGTGCTTTTTTAAAGTGCAAGTGCAAAAACACATAGCAACAGATAGGGCGCTTTTTCATCCAAAAAATGCTGATATCTTTCTTATTTCTTAATGAAAAGATATGTTGTGGATACTCATTAGAAGCGCCTCGCCGAGGCGCTTCTAATGAGTACCACAACATATGTTTTCATGGAGAAAGAAGAAAAATATTATGTGGATACCCCCTCTTATCTGTAGCTATGAAGTGGAATTGTTTAGTGCTTCTATAACTCATAAATTCCGTCTCATGAGAAAAGGGCCTGTATCGCTTATATGGAAAATGAATGCGCAGATCATCCAACTGTATGGTCAGGATGTTCGCTGCCCGTCCATGTATACTGCGCCAAAATGTTTTTGACAGCAGACGGCAAAGATACTGATCAAACTGTGCTAATGTATAGGCTAATCTGGGCCTTTGCTATCTCTATATTTGCATTATGACTTCTGAGTTCATGATAAGGCTCATTTAAACTTCAAAGTGAGAAAATTTATCTTATGACACATGCGCTTATTTGTGCAGTCTGATCAGGTTTCCCTGTTCGCCTGAAGACGCCTGGGCTATCCAAAGTATGCTCAGCAAAGACTCAGATCGGACTGCGCAAATGCATTACGGAAACATACCTATTCAAATATATTGAAAATTTCACTATCAAAAACTGAAAATTTTCAGATAAAAAAAAATCTGATTTTTTTTCTTTTCAAATTTCTGCTCAAAGCACAGATTGTGGGTACTCGTTAGAACCGCCTCACCGAGGCGGTTCTAACGAGTACCCACAATCTATGTTTCTGAGTAGAAATAAGAAAAATAATGTATACCCCTGTAAACTCCAGTTTTACTATATAAAAGTGGGATTTAAGAGGGTATAAATTATATAGGTATATTCATGTCGAAAGGTAAAATTTCTGGTGATGTTGCTTGTATGTATGTATGTTTAACTGGTTATGATAGCTGGGTGCTAAATGTGCTAAGTGTCAGAAAACACAAAATATGGAGAGATTATATATTGTTGTATTATTTATATGTCTTTATAATGTTGAAAACTCTATTCCATCATGTTCACAGATTTACAAATGGCAGAGTAATATATTCTATAAAGGTGCTTTTTGCAGTGATGTGCTTTTCTTTTCTGGAAGGGGTCTAAATTATGTTAAGACAACTCAGTTACACTTTGCATCCTGGGAAAAAATTGCAGCAGACGACAAGTAAAAATATTTTTCTTATTTTTTCCAAGAAAGAATGCTTTCATATTTCATGCAGATTGTCTCCTTGAGACAATTTGCATGACATGTGAAAGCCTATTTTCTGGGGTAAATAAGAAAAATATCATGCTTTTTTTTCTGCTTACCTGTAAAGGTTAATCCTTGTCCTGCTGAATAAATTATGGTGCCACGCCTACATCTAATTTTCATCCAGTCTGGTTACTTGATCCAGATTTTTGCTATAAATTTGCATACTTAATGGCAAACAGTGCAGATCCAGATCAGTTGGCTTCTTCAGAAGCCAACTGATCTGGATCTACACTGTTTGCAAAACAGGGTATATCCGGGTTCAGCAGGACAAGGGTTAATTTAATTCTGATTTTGCCCGAAATGAAAATGGTACATGTGCGGATTTAATTTTATTTAATGTTTCTGCACAAGAACATATACTGTAGGTGTCATAAGAAATGTCTTAAGATTATACTGAGAATTCAAATGTGTATTTTGGGCAAAATTCTGTTTCTGAAAAATTCTTTGCTGAATAAAAGTATTCAAGTTCTGCTGACCAAGAAATAATCACTTATCAAACCCTTAAAGCGCTAAGCAAAATTGTAAACCCTTTCCAATTTTTTTTTTTTTTTTTTTTTTTTTCAGAGAAAATGAAGACTTGGCATTTCATGTGAATCGATACGCATGGAATATCAAGCATTTTTTTTTCTAAAAAATAAAAATAAGAAAAAAAAAACATAAAAAATATTATTTGGTGCATCTGTGTCTAGTGCTTTAGGGGTTTAGACTTTCTAAGTTTTTGCAAAAATTTTGTTGACTTAGATCCTTTGTATTTTGGATTTCTTTTTAGCTGAATTGTCAGATGCTAGGTTGAAAGTCTTTCATTTTAAAATAACATTGCAAACAACAACCTTTTATTTTTATGATGCATGTTTGCTTCGAACATGTATCCATACTTTTGTTGCATGTGTCTAAACACTTATTGTGCTATGGGCAAATTCAGCCAACGACACACTGCTGATATTTTTCTTATTTTTTCTTAGAAAATAGGATCTGACACTACATGCAAATTGTCTCCTATCTTCTAAGAAAAATAACAAAAAAAAAAAAGAAAAAAATCAAAATGTCGTCCGTTGAAATTTTACCCACCATGCAAAGTGTTGATATGCATGTAGTTTTCTATCTCAGGAACAATTCACTCATGTACAATATCGTCTAGATCAAACATCAACTGTTTCTATGTTGCAAATTTTATCAATATTTTTGATAAATTGTCTTGTTATCTCAGGGAATTTCCATGAAGAATATCATGTCATCTTTTTTTATCATTCTCATTGTCTTATACCTTATCATATAGAATGGGTCGGGGAATGGGTATTATTTGTGTTACTACATAGTTGAGACTAAGTACTCTGGGTAAAATTTTAAGCATACGACAATTAGAAATATTTTCTTATTATTTTTCCCAGCAAATAGGATTTGATATTTCATGCAAAATGTCTCCATTGGAGACAGTTTGCATGAAATGTCAAATCCTTTCTGGGAAAATAAGAAAAATCAACAATTTGTCGTCTGCTGAATTAGCCAAGAGTAGTAAAGGTGAAGATGAAAGTAAAGTAAAGGTACATATGTACTTAACAAAGCAGGCCAGGACTCGGAAAACACACAAAATTGAAGCAATATTGTTTCACCTCTATTCTCCCTTAATATATAGCGAAACGGGGGGTGTAGGGGTTATTTTTCCATTTCATGCAAATTGTCTTTTTGTGCCTATTAATCCGGGATTGACTCATCATCTCGATTTGGAGGTGTGTGCTTAATCTGTATTCCAAATAGTGTTCTCAAAACTATCTTTTATCCAAAAAATATTTGGTTTGTACTGTATCTGTATTAACCCTTATCCTGCTGAATAAATTAAGATGCCACACCTACTTCTAATTTTCAGCAAATCATTAGTGTTGATCTGGATTGTCGCTATAAATTAACATACTTAATCATAAATGGCAAACAGTGAAGATCCAGTTCAGAAGCCAACTGATCTGGATCTGCACTGTTTGCAAAGGCAGGATATATCCGGGTTCAGCACGACAAGGGTTAACAGCTTTAAATCGCAACTCAAAACAAATAAAAAAGAAAGAAAATTGGAACAAACTGTCCCATATCCCTTAATGACACCCAGTTTACTATATACCTTTTAGTGCATGAGCATCTGTATTTGGTATCAGTACTGAACAAAACCAAAATATCATTATCTATATCTCCAGCTAAGAGGAGATATCCATACATAATAACGTAATATTTTGCTTCTTATTTCTCCACCAAAATATATTTTATCGGTATTCATTAGAAGAGCCTCACCGAGAAGCTTCTAATTAGTATCATAGCATATGTTTTATGGAGAAATAAGAATAAGAGTTGTACTTTTTGTTGAAAATGGTCACTTACCTAAAGCTATGCCTTATCTTGTTATATTTTTAGGGGCATAAATGTCTCATGGGTTACGTCATAACTTGTCTTTAAGGCCCTATTACAAGCAAAACGTAGCTGGTGTTTTGTTTGTTTGTTCTTTTGTTGTTGTTTTTTTTTTTTGTGGGGGTGGGGGGTCATTTTTTTCTGAAAATAGGGTCCTATTATTTTCAAGTTCCATTTTCCAGGAAAATTATTTCTTGTCTATTTAGGACAGCCTGCAAAGAAGCAATGGCTTAGGTCATTTCATTAGTGTTGACCTTAAATATTAGCAAAACTATTGTTTTGGCGGGATTATTTTTTTTTTTCGGTACATAGGTCCTATCAAGACGATTCTCATGAAATGAAACCCCGTTTCGGCTGAAATTTAAAAAAAATATCAACAAAATGACGCCTGTCTAATCCTGATTTTATGTGGAAGATACATGTATTTGACAATAGAAAATAGAACAGTCTTATTGAATATAAGTTGCTCGTTGTTTTTTTGCTGTAAAAATCCTACAGAGCCCGCTTGACTTTGATAGTTTCATACGTTTATGTATTGTTAAAACTTTACACAAATAAAAAGATGTGAATGTTACCTGGCTTTGTGTCTTTTACAGAAAACCATTAGTCTATGTAACGTAGACACCCTCCTCTGCAACTCCTATACCTCAATAATAAATATTGTATATAAGGGTATGCTGGAGTATACAGTAAAGGCGAATTCAAGATTTTTTTTTTCATTTGTTTTAACTTGATTTTGATTTTGTTTTGTTTCTATCACTCTTTAATACTGCATATAATAACCAAATGTTAAGAAATACATAATGGAAATGCAATGGTTTACATAGCTCTTTTTTGGGGAGGGGGAGGGGGTGGATTTGTCCAGACGAATAATATTGGTATTTCTTCATAAAAACATGTTATGGGTACTCATTAGAAGCGCCTCGCTGAGGCGCTTCTAATGAGTATCCACAACATATGTTTTCGTGGAGTTCATTAATCAACAACAATCCTATACACAGATTGTGTAGATACACTTTCGATGTTAGCATTTTCGGTTCCCCTGGCATTAAAATGAGGTTTATTTTAAGATGGATAGACACACCTTAAATATTTTGCTACCAGTTTGGAAAAGGAAGCAACATTTGCAGACATTAAGTTGCCTCCCCTATATTTGAAATATTAAAATAATTTAAAATAATATATTGAGGACTAGTCTTAAAAGAAGAGATTTTCTCATTGAGAAACAAATACTTTTTCACTTTAATCTAATGCAAGTAAAATATTTCCATTTCGGACTTTTTATATACCTTGAGAGAGCAACCATTTCTCTGTTTGCATTTGACCTAAGTCAAATTGGCTGGGTAGTTTTTCGTACAAATTTACTTTCAGCAGATCCAAAACAAATTACCATAGATTTGAGCAATTCAAAAAAAAAAAGCCAAAAAGACATTTTTAAATTTGTATTCCTAACGCGGAACAACAAAAGTATGTGACAATGCTAAAACACGCATAAATTTAATTAAGTTTAATAATAGCACAATACAGACGTAATATAATTAACAGGTTAACATTAAGGCCAAAACCAAATATGTGTTTTCGGAACATAGTTTACCATCACGAAAACATGCCTATATAAATTTGACCCTCTTAAACCCCACTTTTATATAGTAAAACTGGCGTTTACAGGGGTATAAATTATTTTTCTTATTTCTGCTCAAAAACATATATTGTGGGTACTCGTTAGAACCGCCTCGCCGAGGCGGTTCTAACGAGTACCCACAATCTATGTTTTGAGCAGAAATATGAAAAATATTAGAGTTTTTATCTGAAATTTTATCATTTTTTTGGAGGGGAAATTTCCTGTATATTTGAATAAGCATGTTTTCGTAATGCATTAAGCTCCACGGGAAATGGAGATGCTTTATCGTTTCTCAGTCCGTTTATACTGATCAGTGAAAGGACTCGACTGAATTATTTTCGTTGAACAGTGTAAATCCTCTGCTTGCCTAAGAAAAGAGATTGGCCAGTTGCCATCATGTGGGTAATGCTACGTAACAATTTTCTTAATACCGTAGTCCTTCCCTGAAAGTCCATAACCAGATCATTAGATCACGAGCTTAAAATGGAATATTATTCAAGAAATAAGCCCTTGGATACATTTGTTTTCCCACGTTTTGGCCCAGTTTTAACAGCAGCTGTACAAGGAGGGTCATGACCGAAGATTGATCAAGATTACGACACTCTTACACAAGTTGACCAATTGGAGCGAACCCTGAGAAAAAGTAACTTTTTTTCCATTAGAAAAAAGCGAAGATTCAGGCCAGCCTGAAGATGCGCATGCTGGTTTGAATCTTGCATGTTCGCCTTACCAAAATAGGGCGTAGGGCAATATGGATTGTTATCTGACTGTTTTTATGCATAGTGTTGTTGGCAATTCGCTGGGCATATGCATATATGTAACACGATAGATTTTCGCGACAAACGACTATAGCGCTAATAGAAAGCTTTACAGGATCTTATATAATACTGCGATGAACTTTTACCCCGGCTTATGTCCACAATTTTCACTGGTATTTAGAAAGTTACATAAGAGAACATTCGTCGGACAATAGACTCGCAGCTTTGTGTTGTGTTCTTATTAACAACATACATTGTCGCTTACATAACAGGTTATTCTCTCGGGGAGTTATTAAGTTTCACCATTACGTTCACGAAGGACACGGAAAATGTCATACCGCATAAAAATTACCACAAACCCATACCTCTCTCTCTCTCTCTCTCTCTCTCTCACACACACACACACACACACACACACACACACACACACACACACACACACACTGATCCGCGTTGAAAGTTATGAATTATACCATTTCTTTCTCTGGACATTCGACACACAGCGGCCCTGGTCTGCCAGTGAATAGCGATAGCCCATGCGTCAGTACAGGATATCTACGATTAAGACGGAGGTTCTCCCTCTTGTCCAAGCTGATGAGGTCGAATTTTAAAAGGCGTGATATGAGCGATTTTTGGTCCACTCGATCAACTCCTTGTGTTAATTATGTTATACCATTAATTTGACAGTTCAAATGTCACAAAATGGGGATATAATCAATGGTTTACCTACCTACCCTAAAATCAACGTATTCTTACATATTATATGTTCAAGAAACTAAAATTAGAGATCCGTTACCTTTGACTCCTCAGTATGCCACAGAAACATACAAAATGAATTGGTTTTACAGATCCGCATTTGTTTTTCTTCTTTTTGCGATCGCGCACCGTCTAAAAATAAATAAATGCAGCTTTTTACTTTCCATCACAAAAACACGCCTATATAATTTTGACCCCCTTAAACCCCACTTTTATATAGCAAAACTGGGGTTTACAGGGGTATGCATTATTTTTCTTATTTTTGCTCAAAAACATAGATTGTGGGTACCCGTTAGAACTGCCTCATCGAGGCGGTTCTCACGAGTACCCACAGTCTATGGTTTGAGCAAAAATATGAAAAATATCCGAATTTTTAACTGAAAATTTTCATTTTTTGGTGGTAAAATTTTCACTATATTTGAATAGGCATGTTTTCGTAATGCGGTCAAAAGTGGAATAAGAGGGTGCTTCAGTAGTTTTAAAATAAAAGTATGTTCCACCCCTTGAACCAACAAGTCCTTTATACTGTAGACTTCCATGGTCTATTAACATATTATATGCGCCGGAAGCTGGTTCAAGGGATGAAACATACTTTTATTTTAGAAATACAGAAACAACCTCATTTTCCAGTTTTTGACTGGAAGTAAAGATGCATTTATTTATGTTTAATCGAGATCACACCTTTTCAAATTTGACCTTTTCAACCTGGACTTTTAGGGAGAATCTCCGCCTTAATCGTAGATTTTCTTTACCCAACCAGACCAGACTATAGATATCTACTCCGGGTCTTCGAGTTTGGTCCTTTTTGCGTCGACTATTTACAATCGATCCAATGTATACATACACCAACATGTTGATTACCATGTATGAAATCCAGATAATAGTTATTTATAACCGCGTTATTCTAGTCACTTTGACGTCAGATTGTCTTGTAAACCCTGGACTGGGACATGGGATCAGGGTCAGCACTGTTTGCTCATTACAGAAAGCTATGGGTTAAATGAAACAGTCGTAAGTCCCCGTTCAGGAACATTTTCTCAGCCTACACTCAGAGACAATCAACCAATCAGTGCTGTCATTGCTTTGATTGTTCCAGAGGGGTTTGGTCAACTGTCTTACTACAGAAGTTGTGCGTTATTCAAATGAGTGATGGGGGAAATACAAAGTCGCGACTATTATAGTGTCCTTAATCTAATCATAAGACAACGAAGGTAGTAGAACTCCCGAATAAGACAAGTAGCAATTCTTAATGAGTTCATGTATATGATAATTTATGTTTTTAACATATAGATTAAACGTTACAACGTTTTGTTTCAGTTGACAGAGAGACGATTCTCAGAGAAATACACTATAGGAAACCGCATGTCAAAAAGAAACACAAAACGCGCCTATTCAAATAGATAAAAAGTTTCACCTACAAAAAACTGAACATTCTCAGATAAAAAAATCTCTGATATTTTTCATATTTCTGCTCAAAACAATCTGTTTTCGAACAAAAATAAGAAAAACCATGTGTACCCCTGGTTTACTATATAAAAGTGTGGTTTAAGGGGATCAAAATTATATGGCCATGATTTCGTGATATTCTCGTGTCCTCATGTCAGTTATTCACCTTGTGTGGGTATCAGTATGACCAAACAAATTTGTTTTTCTAATTAAATGTCATTTCTACTGTTTTTGATTATATGTATTATCCTCCCAGTAAGCATTCTTCATAAATCTATAGCGGGCCGTTATCGGCCCGTCAGGTATCCTGACGGGCCGTTAACGACCCGCTATAGATTTATGAAGAATGCTAGCTGGACTAATGCTGTATTTAACTAGGCTGGGTCTTCACTTTTCTATTAGAAATGTTTGGACGCGTTCTCGATGTTATGATCTGCGATTTCGATGTGTGCATGCGGACAGCAAACATATCAGTCTTAATATTTTTGTTTTACAAATCGACACGAAAGGCCCAGATCAGATTGCTGTCCACTTATGTCAATATTGTCTCTATATCAAATGACGTCACTCATATACTTTTCAACTTTTTTTTTTTTTTGCTTTTACATGTACATAATCTTTAAAACCTAGTTCTTTGAAATACTCATAACTACTGGTAAATCCTTAAACTAATACAAGTTTATGAAAATATTACGTATGGACTGTTTGCCCTAATTTAGTTCGCATGTATAGCAAATAAAATGTTACCTTATTACCTAAAATATCCACATATATTGCTTGATATTTAAGGGCCGTTGCGTCAGAAAAGGCACATTCGGAAATGTGCGCCCAGCGAAGATTCAGATCAGCCTGCGCGTTCACGCAGTCAGATCAGAATCATCACAGAGCGCATTTTTGGAAAGCCAAGGATGCAAAGTTTCTTCATGCGGACAACAACGACTCTGATCAGACTGCGCTCATACGCAGGCTGATTTGAGTCTTAGTTGGGCGCACATGGCAGACGGTACGTTTTATTACGTTACGGTTCATAACGTAATAACAAAAAGTTCAGAGGGTCATTCCGCCTATAATAACACTGTCTAATTACAGTAATAAGTAATGTGGACAGGCTTGTGTTGTACGGAGAGAAATTATGACAGAAATTGATATTTTATTACATGAAACATATGTCCCTTTGACATCCTCGCTTTGAAACTAGGTGATATGAAACTATACAAGTTTTAGTCTCACATTCGTTGTGCTAGTTACACATGTATTATAACATCTCCTCACTATTACAATTCAAATCGTCTATCAATCATCAACCGCTCAAAGTCTCTATGCACGGTTATGGGTTGGTGAAAGGAAATATCATTTTAAATAGAGTAAGGCATAGGTAGAAATTAAAAGCTGATCTTCCTTGAATGCAATCTTTACGAAACCCAAAGACGAAGATTATTGCAAACAGTACATCAAAACCAAACCATTACTAACGAAAAATTCTCTTATTTAGCCACACTGAGGAAGTTTAAATAACAGAAAGGCCTCTGTGACACTAAATTAGGTATAGTTAAACCCATATTATATGACTTTGAAACAAATAAACGTTTATTTATTTATTTAGTTTTTTTTTTTTTTTTTTTTTTTTTTTTGTTTGTTTTTTTTTTGTTTTTTTTTTTGTTATTTTCTTTAGTTTTTTGTTTTTTTTAGCTACTTTAGAGGTGACGAAAATCACGAAACAACTAAACTAATACTAGCAGTTCCAAAATTCATTAAAGGCATCCATAGGCTAGACTTATACTCCAAACGTATATGTATGTGATAAATTTCGATACATACCGGAGACTACAACAGAATACCGCATTGGAATCGCAACAACAAAATTGTTTAGGGACATAAGCCTTGTTTCATGGACATCTAACTATCGTCTTTACTTCTATAGCAGTACAGTGGACCTTCATAACAATGAAATCATTTATGGTGAGCGGATATACTTGGTAAGTTTCCGCCTGGGACATAGGAGACAAATTTTGTGACTGGCTATTTGCCTTCTTGCATATCTATCCCCTTCTGAAAAGGGCCTACTCCAAAAGGAAAGAAATTTGCTCCCCTTTTCAGAAACTCTCCTGAGATGTATCCGTTCCCCTAAAGAGGACCACTGTTTTCAATAGACACTGTATTTATATCAGTGGAAATATTGCAAGGGAGTGGGGATACATGATTAGGTCCGTGTTTTAGGCGCTAAGTATATGAATAAGCAAGGTTTCAAATTTGGTGTCCACAGGCCTGTACCAAGACTGGCTCCAGTTTCCAGTCTCCAGTGACTAACTGTTGTTTTTTTTTTTTTTTTTTTTTTTTTTGTTTTTTTTTTGTTGTTGTTTTTTTGTTGTTGTTTTTTTATAATCTGTTTAATAATCCACTAAAATAAAACCAAAATAATATCATGACTATAAAGGCTGGTCACTAGTGACCAGCCTTTATAGTCATGATATTTTTTTGGATTTATTTTAGTGGATTCTCAAACAGGATTATGAGAAAATATTTAGTCACTGGAGACTGGAGCCAGTCTAGCCTGTACCAAATAGTGAAAATACCAAGGAAAGGCCGCAGCCTCAGAAGAAATGCCCCCCCCCCCCCCACCACCCCCCCCCCACTCCCCATTCATCGGATAAGGATTTAATGGTATGGTATGACCGCTCAAATACCAGAAGAAAAAACAAATAAGCTTATGCTTCCGTTCTGATCCTATCTTTTGAGTACATGTCATGTATGTATGTATAATCATTGTATTTTTTTTTTTTTTAAATAAAATATGTTTAAACCAAATGCCATTAGCGCTTGTTCAAATTTTAGGATCTGTATGGTAAAGACTCACGGTGTCCTCGTATTTAGGGTAAATACGGTAATTCGATTTTCTGTGCATTGGTTCTGATTTCCATTTTCGGGTATATTCTTCCACAGAGACTTCTCTGATCATATTGAAGCATAAAGGGCGTTTTCCCGCGTTATTCACCATTTCAGCAAGTGCAAATGATTAGCTATTACAATTTTCAATATAAGTACCGTATTAATCCTGTGTATTGCAACAGAAAGCTTGAGCAAACTGGGTAGACTCTGATCAGACGCCGCAATATGCGGCGTCTGATCAAGGTCTGCACTGTTAATCACTCATCCAGCAATTTTTAGAAACATCAGCAGGTTTTGTAAAATGGTTTTGTTTAAGTTTCAGAACAAGTTTAGGGTTAAAATGTCCCAATGTTTACAGAAAATACGGTAACTGCTACACAATAACATTGATGCACTATTAAAATATACCTAACGCCTAAAGTAAATTGATCGCACACCTTACTTCAAATATTACCTGTAAAATGCAATATGACGTCTGTTTACGTCACATTGCGTGGCTGACCCAGAGACGACAAGTGCATGGCCGGAAGGGAGCAGGTTTTATCCTATAGTTGCACAATGTTGCGCTAGGATTTAGTACAAATTGTTTGTTGCGCAATGTTTCATCAAATTAGTCTAGACCATTTTGTGTAATTATGATCAATATTGATGTAACTTCTCAAACAATAGTTGTATCTGATTGCACCTGATAACCTGCAGCAAATATATACAACTAGGTTCATATACCCAGATCGCAAATTCAGGGATTTCGTTATCATTTATATATCTATATTTCTTTTATTTTCCTTTTTTTTTTTCATTCATTAAACGTATGTCTCATTAAGCACACTGCAGGCTACAGCATCGACGAATATAAGAGATGTGTTTTTGTTTTCCATTTCTTGTTGTTTTTCACAGAATGTAAATGTGTTTTTTCCTGGAAGAATGCGTCCATTCGAAATTGTCTCCTGTGAAAAATAAAAAAAAAAACATAGTCTACAATGTTATCCACTTGTATTTACTGTCAGCATGTTTAAGTTTAAGCTTTCCATTTCCGAAATATTCTAATGTGCTTGCACTAAATTAGGCTCCTCCCTTTTTATTTTAGCGATTTAGCGGGAGATTTAACTCTTTGCATGCTGTCTAATTTTGCATGTTTTTTGTCGTCTGTAGATTTTTTTCTAAAATGAACTTCTTCAAAAAAATCTTTTAGGAATACCATTAGAGTGTCAAACAGTTTGGATCCAGATCAGGCCCGAAATATTGTCGGGCCTGACCTGGGTCCAAACTGTCTGCAAAGGAATCAGCAAACGACAAATGTCGCCACTAGCGGGGAAAGAGTTAATAAACAAAAGTATCTTCAATATTATTTCTGAGGTTTAAACACAACTATAAAAAGAGCTGTTTCATCTATTCAGAATTGAAGCGGACATTGCTTAAACCCTTTCACCCCTGAATTTATGAAAAAGTACTTCCATCTCCGATTTTGGTAAAATCCATTGTAGCAAATAGAGGTTTCAGTCAAAAATCAATAACAGAATGGCAAACAGTGATGAAAGGGTAAATTCTGTATAAAGAAACAATTCTTTTAGTGGCTGTGTAGCGCCCCTTAAAAATAATTATGGAACGGTTATGTTTATTCAACATTCACTGAAAAGGGGCAGAAACTAAGTTTGTGCGAGCACATTTGAGAGGTTCTGAAGTTGAAAGCTTAACCTGTAATCTGGTGACTATAAATAAAAGCCAACAACATATAAAATATTTTATCATATTGTACAGAAATTAAGATATGACATTTTATTCAAATTGTCTCCAATAAGGCGGCAATATGAACGAAATACAAGTCTTATTTTCTGTGAAAAGCAAAATATATCACTAGTTTTTGTTTCTTGATTTAGCCTACTTGCCACTAAAACTTACAATAAATGTCTTCGGGCATCCGTGCAGTCTGGTCAGGGCATTTACTGTGTAATTACGGAATTATTGGACACTGGCTGACCTGGGTGTGGCCCGAATACACCTTTTCTCATGGCGCATTTGAAATGATTTGCACTCTTATGTTTGCTGTTTTTGTTTTAAAAATTGTTATTAAAGGGCATAATTCGCACATGCACAGAACAAATTGGTAAGAACTCCGTGATGGTCAAAATTTCCAATTAACATGTTATGCAATTTGAGGCATCAAGAAACGAACCAGAACAGGGGCGAAATTACGTATAAAGAGGATGCTGCTTATTTTCGCAAGTACACACATCTAAACAAAAATGCTGTTATAAATGAGATTCAATTAAATTCATATAATATTATTTTCCAATTTTTGCGTTTATCGCAACATAAAACATGACGAGGAATATTTCGGTATATGTCTGGCGGCTGTAGCAGATCCGTATCTGCCCTAAAAGTTCGGACAGGCAGGCCTGAGCAAACAGTGTAGACCCTGATCAGACGCCGCAGAACGCGGCGTCTGATCAGGGTCTACACTGCTTGCCAGTCACTTATCAATGTTGACAAAATTACAGTTAGTAAGATGGAGTGATTCAAGATTAGGACAAGTATAGAAAGAAGATAAGGTGTCCTAATATTTATGGTTAATACGGTATAGTTTACAGTTTCCAAAATTATTCTTTTAGTTCATACTGTGGGAATTTCAACTTTTTGCTGCCTCAAGCGAAGATCAGTCTACTCCAGGTATACGGGATCTTCGCGGAATATGCGCCGAAATATGAAATATTGTACTTTAGCATCACGCGAGTTTCCTGCACACTGTAAAACATTCCCGTAGATTTTACGGTAAATATTTGCAACCGGCTGCCAGCGCCTTTACCATAAATTTTTACGGGGGCCCGTAGAACTTTTGTAGGAATTACCTAGTAGGATGGGGTAAGGAGGTGTAAGCTTAAGATACGGTGCGTTAGCTCACATCCCTGTTGTGTCCTATACGTTACCTACCTTCCCCTATACTGCCTTACCATGCGTAATTATTATTGTAAAAGCCGGCCTCGGTGGCTCAGTTGGATGCGCCGTCCGACTGGAGACCAGGAGGCAGGAGGTCGCGGGTTCAACCCCCACCGAGGTCGGCAACATTCTTTCGTGGAGATTGATCATGAAATATTTTCTACGGGCATTCTTTCCCTTCCGCTGATTCAAGAAGGGCAGTTGTCAGTTTCTGGCGAAAGAATGTGCACAATACTGGTTAACATATGCGCAGTCCGATCAAAGTCTACGATGTTCGCTGCAACTCTGCTGAAAGGCTTATGGCTAGATATTGCTTTGTATGAAATGCAAATATACTGCTTTAATTGCCCGGATGCGCAGGCTGATCTGAGTCTCATTAGCAATTCTTACATGTGTTTCGGCTCATTTCAATTTTAGCGCGAGTTATTACCGATTCTGACAGCTGGCAGCTGATGTAATGCGTCTCTGTGTGTCATACAAGTTGGTCTGAAATAATCATTACCCCTGGGGTCAACAGCGGTGCACTATGACAAACGCCCATTGATCATGCAAAATCACTGAACATCACAGCATTCATGTCGAGCAGCTGAACTCTAAGACTTTCTGAGTGAGTGCATTATATTAGGGCAAATTTATGTAAACCACTTTTGTTAATTCAATTATTATGTACCAGATTCGTCAGCAAATAATCTGACATTACGTTAAGAAATCTATGCGACTGGATGCAGTGTATAACCATGTTTCCCCATAATATAATGTATATTCTAAAAATAGGAGTGTACAAGGTTGTAAAATATTAGGGAATTTCTCAGAACTTTGTAGATTTTAAACCTAATTTGTATGTGTCTGTTATTTTTTTTTTTTTTTATTTATTTATTTTTTCCATTTGCAAAAACATGTCTTAATAACCAGTTTTCCTTTTGTTATACTTACACAAATAAGAAATGCAATATTTGTAAAACTGGTTGGTTAAGTGTGTAAAAGTGCATGTAAATCAAGAAGTGAGGGTATATTTGAATTTGCATATGTCATGGTTTACATAGCTCTTAAGGGGTATGTCAGATAAATAACTTTCTTTTTTTCACCATGAAAAGAAGTATTGTGGGTTAGAAGTGCCTTCGTGAGGACCCACATCATATATTTTCATGAGAATTATGAAAACTGCCTTTACTCTATAAATGAAAGAAGTCTTATATCTAAAGTGTACATTTCACAAAGGTATGTTAACGCAATACATACATACATACATACATACATACATACATACATACATACATACATACATACATACATACATACATACATACATACAATACAATACAATACAATACAATATTCTTTATTAAGACAAACTCAGGTCATGCACATGACATATGAGTGAAAAGAAGAAAAAGAAAAGAGAAACATGATAATGATGAAACAATACACTGACAATGTAAATTTGTTTTGGAAAAGCATAAAGATTACTTTTAGAGTAAAAGATCACTGGACTCTTTGAATAAGCATTTTCGCAAAAATGCAAATATTACGCAGTTGGAGTTCATTTTCGCTGTTCAACAATTCTTTGAATTTTAACACGTTGGTAGATGTGTAATAATACTTGTTTATGTATTTTTGTCTTTCATTCTTAAAAAATGGACAGATTAATACATAATGAAATACATCCCCTACTTCGTGTAAGTCACATAAATTGCATTCTCTGTCATTTATTTCGAGTCCGAGCCAGCGACCACGTTCGCATGGAAATCTGTGGTTACCTGTCCGGAGTTTAGCAAAATGTAAATAAAACCTTGGTGGCACTTTCAAGAGATAAGGTTCTATTTTTATTGTATCCTTAAAAAGTCTGTAGTTTAAACCTTTAGAAGAATTATCTAATTTGGCGCTCCAATTTTGCAAGAACTGACTTTGTAAAATATGTTTAATCAGCGAGCTACAATGGGGATTTGCCGACTGATTTATCCAAATATCCGGTCTGCCGCAGTCTTCAAAAATTTTTTTAATACTTGCAGCCCATTTGGATTGAATGTTATTGGCGCGGAGTTTTTGATATAGAAGAGAAGCTAATTTATGTTGTTTTCCGCTGATTAACTTAGTCCAATAGTTAACCATTCTACACTTAATAGTGAATTCAATTGGGTATCTGCCGAGCTCCCCGTAAAGCATGTAAAGTGGAGTGCTTTTACGCGCATGAATGACAGACCTTAGAAACTGTGTATGAATCGACTCAAAAAGTCCACAGTTTTCAAATCCAAGAACTTCACACGAGTATGTCAAAATAGGTAATATTGTTTGGTCAAATAACTTAAGTTGAAGGTCAACTGGAAGAAATAAATTCTTAATTCTAACTTGCAGTAAATGCATAGCTTTCTTTGCTTGTTCGGCAATATATTTCCTTGCTTTTAGAAAGCTTCTAGTTTTAGAAAAATAAGTGCCTAAATATCTATAGTTATCAACAACTTCTAGGGGAGTATTTCTAAGATGTAAAGAAAAGGAGTCTGTTTTCCGTGCTCCAAAAATTACTACTTTCGTTTTACTTTCGTTAACTTTGAGCTTCCAGAGTGCACAATACTTTAGGAATGAGTCAATGCTTTTCTGAAGATCTTCAGCAGTTTCTCCTAATATCACCGTGTCATCTGCATAGAGCAAGACAAACAATTTAATGAGATCAAGAGTCGTGCCATTGTGATGTTCAAATGAGATACCTTCATTTTCTTCAGCACGTAAATGATCTTCTAAATCATTCAAAAATATGCAGAACAAAACAGGAGATAGGTTATCTCCCTGCCTTACTCCTCTGTTACTTACGAAGAAAGGAGAATTTTCTCCCTTAAGAGTAACATAAGATTTAACTTCAGCGTACATATTTTGCAGTACTTTTAAAAACTTTCCGTTTACAGACGTGTTTAGAAGTTTTCTCCAAAGTCCAAAACGCCACACCGAGTCGAATGCTTTCGAAAAATCCACAAAGCAACAAAACAGTTTTTTCTTCTCGTTCTTCAAAATTTCTATAAGCGAGTATAGACTGAAAAT
Source organism: Anodontia alba (assembly GCA_964016985.1). Classification (NCBI taxonomy): domain Eukaryota; kingdom Metazoa; phylum Mollusca; class Bivalvia; order Lucinida; family Lucinidae; genus Anodontia; species Anodontia alba. The sequence goes on from OZ024823.1 coordinate 88,622,816, forward strand.
ATGATCTACAGTAGAATAATGTTTTCTGAACCCCGCCTGATTTTCTCTTAGTAGATCGTTTTCTTCAAGGAAATTGCTTAATCGTTCATTTAAAGTGGCTGTAAATAACTTCCCAAGACAACTTAACAGGGTAATGGGGCGATAGTTATTGGGGTCAAGAGAATCTCCCTTGTTTTTGTAAATAGGCTGTATTTTCCCTTCCAACCATTGATCTGGGATGTGTCCTGTGTCCAAAATAAGGTTGAACAGGGATGCATATATCGGTAACATGCAGTCTTTAGTGATTTTTAAGTATTCGTTTAAAATTTCATCACCCCCTGGGGCTTTTGAATTTTTTAACTTTTTTATACATCGTTCTATTTCGTCGCAGGTAAATGGTCGATTAAGACATTCATTATTTATATCAGATTCAGGTTCATAAGAATTGCTGCTTCCAGTCCCATCAAATTCATTATCTGTATCACCAGAGTAAGTGTCCTTAAAGTAATCATAAAAAACTGATAGGGACGGTGTTTCTGAAGTTTTCTTATTTTTCAGACTATTTAGGAATTTCCAATATTCTTTAGGTTGACCTTTCTGCATTTTGCGTAGTTTACGTTGTTTATTGAATTTGTGCTTACTTATAAAGATATTCATAGTGCGCTTGTAAGAACGACTGGCTAAAATCAGTGCATTTCTGCTTGAATCTGATTTATGAATATACATTAAAGTTGCTGGATAGTTTACCTTGCAAACAGATAACTGAACATTTATATTTATGTGCAGACTTGTTTAAAACGTATAAATAGTTTCAATTTTTACGACGTATAAAAATCAAACATACATGTAAAAAAAATGAAAAGTAAAAAAAAAAAAAAAAAAAAAAAAAAAAAGAAAAGAAAAAAAAAAAACAGCCTCACTCGTAATGTTTTATCAGAATGTGTATGTGTCTTTGAGCTTATATAAAAAAATATGCAAGGCTTACTCTAAGACCATAAAATTAAGTTTAACATGCCTATTTAAATAAACCGAAAATTTTACCGCCAAAAAATGAAAATTTTCAGATAAAAATGCTGATATTTTTCATATTTCTGCTCAAAACATAGATTGTGGGTACTCGTTAGAACCGCCTCGCCGAGGCGGTTCTAACGAGTACCCACAATCTATGTTTTTGAGCAGAAATAAGAAAAATAATGTTTACCCCTGTAAACCCAAGTTTTACTATATAAAACTTGGGTTTAAGGGGGTCAACATTATATAGGCATGTTTTCGTGTATTTTATATGACTAATGAGATCACGAAGAAATAGAAGTCAAAAATTGAAAATCTCCACATATTCAGATTTATTTTTCTATTTATTGCAGAATTAGTTACCACATGAACTTATTTAGCTGCTGATACTACTGCTTCTACTACTACTATTACTACTACTACTACTAATGATAATAATAATGATAAATGATACTTTTATTGAAATGAAACCAAGGTTCCAGAGATGAATAAAATAGACATCTTTCAACAGGTGATCGTCACTTCAGTCAATATTGTGCCAGACTCTGTGCACCATACCGATTACCGAGTTATCAATGAGTGATCAAACTGATAGCAGCCCCTTGAAATTAGCAGATGTTTCTATCAATAAAAGAAGCCTTTATTAAAACTGGTCTGATACCAGAAAATCAAAAGTTGAAAGATCTGATCATTGATGGAAACAAACCAATAACATTATCAGATACATGTCTATTCATATCTTTTTAATTTATCTATCATTTAAATAAAACCAACTTTAAAAGTTATTTCAGTTGTCCGGAATATTAGTATAGTTAATATCAGAGTGAGGTTTGTGATGCGTTTTCTACTACTGTCTGTGGTGTTTTTTGATAAAATATCGCTCGCGTGTCATCAAAGTGTTTAAGTACTTGAGATACAATCTCATCCTTAATGGCATCATCAAATACGGCGATAAAACTTATCTATTCTGGTCATTAAATGTCATCATTCATAAATTGTGGAAAAACTTTGATGGTCATTATGATGATGGACCAGGTCGCGTGGGTCTGTGGTCAGTTTATTGATAAGAGTAGAAAAAAAAAATCTTTTTATGGCTTTTGTCTATCCTACTTCCGTTCAAAAGTGATTTTTATTTTAGTGCAAAATACTATCGTGTTTTATCATATTTTCTCCGTATGATAATGATTAGTTCGAATGACATATCATAAAATCGCTCGGCATAATACATTACTTTCAAACTGTGTTCGTTTCACTGTAAGAACCGCGTAGCGACAAGACTGCATTACGAAAACATGCCTATTCAAATATATTGAAAATTTCACCACCAAAACTGAAAGTTTTCCTGTAAAAATTCTGATACTTTTCATAATTCTGCTCAAAACATACATTGTGGGTACTCGTTAGAACCGCCTCGACGAGGCGGTTCTAACGAGTACCCACAATTTATGTTTTTGAGCAGAAAATAAGAAAAATAATTTATACCCCTGTAAACCCCAGTTTTACTATATAAAAGTGGGGTTTAAGGGGATCAAATTTATATAGGTTTGTTTTCGTGATGGTTTATTTTAGCCTGCGCGAACTGTGCATGCCCAAACTAGCTAAGCATGAGTAACTTGATTTTCAACAATCTACAACGAAAGTATAGTTCGATCGAACTGCGTATATATGGATGATATTGAACGGGATTTGATGAGGCATTTGCAGGCTTAATATAAATGGACAAGACATGCTTGACAGATTTGTCACCCCTTTTTTTACAAGGGAAACTACCTATGTTGGTTCCTGTTTGATTTACTGCACATCCAACCCCTTCTGAAAAGGTTTTCTTTTTTTTTTTTTTTTTTTTTTTCTATTAGGAAAGGATTTGCTCTCATGGGAAACAATTTGTTCTTCCTTTTGTAATAGATCCCTTTTCAAAAGTGAGGTTTGGGAACAAACTCTTTCCTTTTAGAGTAGTCTCTGCTTTTCAGAAAGGAGACAAAGCAGTTATAACAGAGTTACTGAAAGTGCATCAATTCCCAGTTACTGCAATGGTTTCAGAACCAAATGAGAAAGCGCATGACAAAACCTACAAAATGGCATGTGAGCCCAGTGAAGACTCAGATCAGCCTGGGCATCCGCCCAGTCTGATCAGAGTCTTTGCTTGCGCTCAGTGGGTAGCGAAGGACCCAAGTTTTCTTCATGCGGACAGCGAAGGCTCTGATCAGACTGGGCGGATGCCCAGGCTGATTTGTCTTCGTTTGGCGCACATGCCATTTTGTAGGTTTAATGATGTGCTGGCTCAAATTCTAATATAAAATAAAAATATAATGAAATGAATTAAATTAAATTAAAATAAATGAATAAGGTTACAACAATAATTTTGTTTTTATTCTTTTGTTGTTGCACTTAATGAACATCTGTAATCCTCCGGTCAAAAAGACATATGATATCAATACAGATATAACATAGTTATAATAGCTTTTCGATGCGCAATCATACCAATACTAATCACCGTACCTATCCTCTATAGCCGGGGAGTTTGACAAGGTGAAATTCTACGCTCAGTGGTTTTATGCATAATTATAAAACCATGTTTATAGAATCTGTAATCATTGAATCGAAAATATACAACCTTATGACTCCACGTATCAGGTCACCATCAATGTCAGTAAGGAGCCGGGGAAAGTGAAAAAGTGTCTGAAGAGTATGTGCGAGCAGTAAAAATACAACCGCTAACAAAGTCATACCCTCAGATGAGGCTCATTGCTGTATATTGATATATTTGCCAATATCCAGCGATTCTGTAAGTGGTAAGCGAAAGCCCGGATCAAACTGCATGAATGTCAATGCTAATCTGGTCATTTACTGGTCACATATGAGTCGAGTGCACCTTTTCGCATGGCACGACCGATTTCAGTATGCTTGACTTATACATTTTAGATGTGGGTTTGGGCATTGAGATGAGACAGGTATAGATGACTCTTTATGGCCGCAAGTAATTTATAATAATACAATGTTTTCGCAGGTGACTGAAGATGATTACTTATAATCATTATGGCAATGTGTAACAACAAAACAGACTTCTTCACTTCAGACTTGAACACTGAAATCTTATCAGCTCCTGTGCCATAACCGATGCACAAGAAAAGGCTCTTTACATCATACACAAAAGCAAAGTACCAGACCAGCGCATCAGTCTTGCCTGATCAGGGCACTATCTGTGTTTTCTATATACCATATATAATGTGAGCCCTCGTTACAACGACATCATTTGCTCCCAAAGACGTTGCCATTAAAATGAATTTGCTGTTGTACGGAATACTTAATGAGCAGATTGATATGTAAGAAAGGTCTTGTTTTTTTTTCTGATTTCCTCATTGCACATCTGTTTTGGATATTTGTTAGAATCGCCTCACTGAGGCGATTCTAACAAATATCCAAAACATATGTTTCTTAAAAGTATTAAATACAACATTCTTGCATAATTTGTGACTAATTCTTACTTCTTAAGCGAACGTTTCGTGACAGTCAAATTGTCATTATAACGAATATTATCGTTGTATCGAGTGTCGGTATAAAGAGGGTTGTCTGTAGTAGCCACTGCGTCTGTAAACTTGCTATTGCCTTAATTCTATTTTAGTGTCTGAATACGAGTATTTGGAGCCAATGGAAAGCTATCACAGCATTTGCTGCATCTCGAGACATTCCTTTGATTATGACGCGGAGTATGAATTGGCCGCAACCTTTGTAAATGTGCCTTCAAACACATGCGAAACGTGCAGATTCAGATCATTTTGCGCATTTACACAGTCTTATAAGGGACTTCGATGGACGTCGATACATTGTATTGTATCTAATGACTTAGTATCACGAAAACATGAGTTTTGTTCCCTTTAAATCCCACTTTTGTATAGTAAAACTGGGTTTACAGGGGTAAACATAATTTATCTTATTTCTGCTCAAAAACATAGATTGTGGGAACTCGTTAGAACCACCTCGTCGAGGTGGCTCTAACGAATACCCACAATCTATGTTTTGAACAGGAATATGAAAAATATCATAACTTTTTATCTGAAAATTTTCATTTTTTGGTTGTAAAAGTTTCAATATATTTGAATAGGCGTGTTTTCGTAATGGTAAACGAAGGAACTGGTCAGACCGCGTGGACTCTTTATAGTTACACCTATATCTGTATAACGCCGTTGTTATGTACCGTATGTACCCTAAGCATACAGACACATTAATTCCTTGCCATTTTTCCCTAACAACTGAACAAGTCCATTGGTACAGTGGCTTAACATTGCCAGATGAGTGACAGAAGTATAGACCCTGATCAGACGCCGCGTAACACTGTTGAGTTGGTTTGTCCGAATTCTTAAAGTAAGTACGGTTTATACTTAACGGATTCAAGTCCTAGGTACCAGAACAGAACAGAACCTTATTGATCTAACTACTCCGCAGGCCACATACAGGAGGCGACAGACAAGAGGGAAACAAATACGAAATGAACAAAGCAAGTGACAAAATTTACAAACATTATCTGCACCACCAGTTATTTTGTTTGTGTTAAGGTTTTACGGCCCAGTCAACCCAATGGGGTCATGTCGAGCGCGGTCAGTTTACCTAACCACACGTTTACTGGGCATGCTTAGTCCTCTAAGCGGTTAACCAGTATTGTGCACATTCTTTCGCCAGAAGCTGACAACTGCCCTTCTTGAATCAGCGGAAGGGAGAGAATGACCGTAGAAAATATTTCATGATCAATCTCCACGAAAGAATGTTGCCGAACTCGGCGGGGGTTGAACCCGCGACCTCCTGGTCTCCAGTCGGACGGCGCATCCAACTGAGCCACAGAGGCCGGCGCACCACCAGTTATATTATGGCAATTTACCTAGAATTAAATGTGGCGCTACAAAAGCAAAATTAAAAAGATCAGACAAAAACCTATGGTGTCGCAAGGGTCAAGAAAGTCAATTCTCAGAACTATATGGTGATCGTGTTTGACACAGTTTTATATTGGCAGCATCCGTAGTCACACGACGGTTACACAATACTATATGAAGATAATCATCACTAATAATACAATAATGTATGGGTCATGATATCTTGCATAATACCACTAACAGTTGTAACAAGTAATTGATTACTTATGTAACTATTAATTGGCTTGCAGAAGTAGGTGAATCAGAGACAAAGAGACTGCCACACTAGTATCATTCAGGCCAAATAAAATATTTAGTAGTTTGTGTTACATGCTAAAGTCGGGTATGCAGTAGTATATATAGAAACAAAATCTATTCTCTAGGTAGGGCCGAATTGAAACATTACTACTCATTTAGACCAAATGTTTATTTTAGTTTCTGTTAGATATGCTAAAGACAAATGCGTGACAGGACAACAAGCAAGAAACGTATTCATTTATTAATTAGTCTTGTTTTTGTTTTGTTTTGTTTCTGTAAATTATGTTACATGCTGAAAAAGAATATGCCGCATGGAAAGTAGGGAGAAAATATCTACTCATTCAGGCCATATGAAACAATTGTTGGTTTATATTTATTACATGTCATAAAACCTAAGGTATACTTACGCCGATTCCTATTTTTTAGAATGTTTATCCTTCTTTCTGGTAATGGATCACGAAAAAAAGGGAGATAGATAATACTAGCACACAAAACAACATAATCTCGTGACGTAGCAGCATAAATTCAGAGCACGCCCATTTTGTAGCACAGCGACACTTTCACTGTTGCGCCGCGTCACAAAGCATCATAAATGCAAAATAAACTTTTTTGTACATTAAGTCTTGCAAAAGAACAAAATGGTAAAAGTCGGAAAATACAATACAATACCAGGGATATTCCTGGAAGGGGTCCAATCCATTTTATGTGAAAATCATTAATGTTAGACTTAAATTGAATTTATTTTTGGCTGGACCCCTATACAAGCTATTCAAATCCAGTGTTTATTTTGATCTCAAGTGGGTAATAAGGATTTTTTGGCCGATCAAAATTTCCAGCGGGTCCATCAAAGTTTGAAAAGGCCCATGGAAATTCTAAATGTTACATGTATTTGAATCGGACATGGGCCTTTGGCCCATTTCAAGGGCCCACAGTAGCTTTGGGCTAGGAATATCACTGCAATACAACACAATACAATATAATATAATACAGTACAATACAATACAGTATAAATTCTTTACCATTTCCACACAATTTGGAACATATCTAATTATAATGCAGCATATGGTGTCTGACAGTGTTTGTCATTCAGCCATCAGTTTAGACCCATCAATATGAAGTTAAATGGGTTTGATAAATTTTAGGACAAGGGTGGTAAGGAGTTAAGGTGTCGCAAAGTAGCACAGAAGATGTCCAAAAAGACCACTGACACCAAAAAGGTAAAGTACACGCACTACGACGGACAGCACACACCTTACAAAACAACGAAAAGTAAAGCAACCAGTACCCTCTTCCCGAACGAGATGATCTAAATGGTAGAAAGCAAAGCCTGGCACCAGGGCAAAACAAAAAACAAAAACAAAAAAAAAAAAAAAACATGGCACACGGAACCAAAACAGAAAGCAAAACAGACTGGGTCCAGTCCCCAGTGACTGTTTTTCCTTATAATCCTGTTTGATAATCCACTGAATAAAACCAAAATAATACCATGCTTATAAAGGCTGGTCACTAGTGACCAGCCTTTATAGTCATGATGTTATTTTTGGTTTTATTTTATTGGGTTATCAAACAGAATTATAAGAAGTAAAAAAATGAGGTCACTGGAAACTGGAGCCAGTCTATGGGCAGCAGTAAAGTGGATGACCACAATGCTAGGATTCAAACAGAACTAAAGGCAGCAAGAGGTCATAAATCCTTCAATGAACGAACATCACAAGAACAACACAAAATTCACTGCCTTATAAGGGACTGTCCTAAGCATTAAAGATATCTATTTAACTTCCTGCTGATGTGCCTTAAATTGTTGGATGAGTAGCGGTCTGCGGTGTCTGATCTAGGTCTACAGTGTCCGAATACTTTGTATAAATACGGTGTATCCGAATGATAATTTAAACCCAAAATCTGACATCATAAACCATCGATAAATCAGATTAATATACTATCAAATAACTTATGCTTCCGGCGTTTGGCTTTTCCAATGACCTGTTACTATTAATTGGCCACGTTTCATTGCTCTGTTACATAAGAATATATAGGTCAGTCATATTCATCATCTCTGATAATGTAACCTATTACTTAATGTTCCGCTGGAATCACGAAATACAATCTAACTTTTCACGTGAATAATTTTGTTCAGCTATTTCAGCCGGTCAGTTTTAGGTAGATCTCAATTAAGATTATTGGAAGAGCAGGTCGAGTACAGGTTGTATTGCATAAAAGCTCGGAAACACTGGAGTATTAGAATAGACTTGCAGAAAAATTTGCATCTCCAGCTACAGTCTGATACATAAGCTCCTACCACCCTTGTACAGTCGAACCTCGTTATCTCGAACTCGCTTATTTCGAATTATCGCTTATCTCGAAGTGAAAAGCTGGTCCCTGTTTTAACATGAAACTATGACAACAGGTAACAAAATAATGTGGAAAAGAGGAAAAATTGCTCCTAAGGAGCAATTTCTCCCCTTTTTCACATTATTTTAAATAAATATTTCTAACTCCAGGAGTCAAATAACACATTCATTTGTTAAATGTGGTTGGTCAATTTATTGTTTTCCTCACTCTCTCAACTCTGATATGTCGATGCTCGAATATCTCGAAGTGTTTCAGTGAGTCCCTTGGAATTCGAGATAACGAGAGTCGACTGTAATTTCATTTATTTCTTCATAAAAGTATTTGTTGTGGGTACCAACAAGTGCTTTATTATTAATAAAAAAAAATCTCATAAGTTCCTTTGTTGATTTTAAGTGCGCCTTTATTAGGCGAACATTTTACAAAAAGCTTTTCCAGTCATTTTAAATAAAACAAAAAACACATTACAGATAGAAAATGGGAGTCACGATTTTATTGAGACTCTTCATAAGCAGTAATGTTTGCAACCCTGCTTACGTCCTTTAGCGTATAGATTAGCAGAACTCCATTTTCAAAGATACTACAATGGGTCCAGTGATCCAAAAGGAAATGAAAATATAACCTACACTATGGTGAAGTACGGGGAGACGTTCTACGGCCGCCACACGGCACTAACACCAGTTGCAGCGTTTCCTTTTATAAGGCAGCATTTGCCAATGTTGCAAACTGAATCTGAAATGAACAAGAAGTTTGCAGGATATGGTGTTGCAGGGAAATTTAGTTTACTCATATTTTATTGCCAAATAATCATAAAGCTATTGGGTTGGACCACAAGTTCTGACAACATTAAATAAGGTCCTCCCCACATCATTAGATAAGGTCTTGCAGGGAAATGAATTGAAATGTTAGAGTCGTTGCCTGAAGCGTGGACAGACAGAATGACAGACTGACAAATGAACAGAAATTCTGTGACCATTAAATCATTTAGGTATGGTAGAAACATTGATGTTTGAGAAAAGATCAAAGCTCCATATAGAATCGAACTATTTATTTGAAAACTGATAACGTTCCATTGCGGCAAAGCAATACTTCTGTTAGGCCTTTGTATTTTGTAACTCAATAAAGGCAAACAACAAAATTGATTTTTGGCGAATCTTCTTTTTCTTTAAGCATCATGTACATAACACCAGGTTTTGGATTACGAAGTGTCTACGATGATAGTGTTATAACATTACGAAAACACGCGTTTTCAAATATATTGAAAATTTCACCACCGGAGGCTGGAGGCTTTCAGATAAAAATTCTGAAATTTTTCATATTTCTGCTCAAAACATAGATTGTGGTTACTCGTTAGAACCACCAACGAGTAACCACAATCCATGTTTTGAGCAGAATAAGAAAATAATAATGTATACCCATGTAAACCCCAATTTTACTATATAAAAGTGGGGTTTAAGGGGGTCATTATATCATGTAGGTATGTTTTCGTGATGAACTCAACCGTTTTCTGTACTGGATATCCCCTTTTTGCTGTTACAATATTCTTGTCAGTGTCAAAAGAAATATGTAAATTGTAATATCGTATTTATAAAGTCTGTTTCGGTACCCGATAGTCCCTTTCCGATCTTTTCGGTGAAAAATGTTCTTTTCGGTGCTTTGTAGGACAACGGCTCGGATTACACGTTTAATGTAATGTATACCCTTGTAAATCCCAGTTTTACTATATATATAAAAGTGGGGTTTAAGGGTGTCAAAATTATACAGGCATGTTTTCGTGATGATATTTCATTGATTGAGTTTGGAGGCGTCTATGCTAGCTGAACAATCAAATTGTACTCTTACAGCATTTGAGATTAGGATGAAGATTCGGTACGTGTAAAATGTATTTATCTCCCATTAGTTTGCACTACCGGCCATTCTTAGGTGGCGGTGGTTCTTTGTGTAGTCCTGTAGCAGCCTTTAGTACTGTTCTTCTTCATATTGTTGCGTCTGGCATTGTGACCACCTCATTGGGGAAGAGGGAGGTGTTTACTTTGCTTTTCTGTGCTTTGTGGCATGTGTACTCTCTGTCATGTTGTGTTTGCTCTTCCTCTCGGTGTCATTGATAGGATATTCTCTGCCATTGTGTCCTGTACTGGACATATTCTTTACTATTTACTATGGAAGAAGAAATTTTATGACAGTAGAGGGCGGTCACGTCATATACGACAGAAAATGCATATGTCAATCGAACGAAATCATTTTGATTTTGCGGGCGCTCTTCAATATTGGAAAAAAAATATGTCGATGCACATGGAAGAAACACAACTATTGGTAATTCTAATGAAACCAAGTGATAATTACGAAAATAATCTGTTAAATTTTCTGTTTCGTTGTATTTACTTGGTAGATTGTATTAATTCATGTATATCGCTGACTGTCAGCTTTCTACTTATCAGACACCATTGTAGTTTGACTGCGTCACATTTTCTCTACCATCCCTTCCCCTTAATACTTTGAAGAAGACCTTATTAGAAGAGAAGAGCGTAAAACGAATAGCCAGAAGAGTAATGTCACGAGTATTTACAGTCTGAGTCTAGGTCCAAATCGCACAAACTGGTGATGCTCTGGCCTTCTTCTACGTTTGAAGGACCTAAATCGCAATGGCAACGAGTCGCAAATAATAGTTTAGTTGTGGGAATAACGTCTTTAGGGGGAAACTGATGCACCTATAAATGTTCTGCCTTTTTACAGGGGAGGCAGCTGCACTTTATGTGACTTCCTGTTTGCTTTCCAGCCACACAAAAACCCTACTGAAAAGGGTCAACGCTAAGAGGCAAAATTTGCAGCAGACGACATTAATGTTTGTCTTTTTATTTTTTCACAGGAAGTAAGTCTTGACATTTCCATTTTAGAATGAAATTTTCATGAAATTTTATCCCTTGGCTCCCAAGGGCTTCCGTGCTGATCCTCGCCAGCAACATTGTGGTACCCTGTTCCCTGAAGCCCCAAGGACGTTCGACGGGAGTGTTACTTCCTGTTACTAGTCTCTCTTGCTGCTAGTCTCCTATCAATATTACTAATGGCCAGTGGAAGGCGTAAGGCCATGAATTCCTGGGTAATATTATCTGATGTTATCAGGCCCAATGATCATAATTCGTACTTGTTACGAAAACTGATGGTATCATTCGATAACTCCATTTGCGGATCGTTGTGGAAAAAGGTGTCTTGGTGGTATATGTGGATAGAAGTGTCTTACTGGCATGTGCGGAAAGCGCAGGCCCTGGTCAGAATGCGCATCTGCGCATTCTGAGCAGAGCCTCCGCTTTCCGCATACAGAATCACACTGAATACTGTGTAATACAACTACTTCAACATACAGCATATACCGTAGTGAGATTGTGCCGACGAGCAGACTGAACTGTACCTTCGCTTTTCGATATGGCCCCAAGACCCTTTTCTGTAGGACATGGCACATTTGTGGACTGCTATGGGAAAACCCATATTTTCGCGAACAGCCAGAATCGGTATGCGCATATTTTCGTTCTGGAGAGGGTCTTGTCTTTTTGATTGTACAATATGGGTATCTTATGGACGGAAGGTGTAAAGCGATTGTCCTGCTCGGAGTAAGGAGACGAACAGGATGGCTAAGGGACATTACAGGAAAATGTTGTTTTCTTTCTCATTTGGTCCCGCTGTGAGCCTTACCGTGCGAAAAGGTAGTTTATACAAACGTGCGCTTCTGTGTCTTTACTGTCTATTAGTATATTGAAAACAGTGTTTGAAGAATCTTGTGCAAGTGCGGACAGCGATGACCCTGATCAGACTGCGCATTTGCGCAGTCTGATCAGGGCCACCGCTGTCCGCATTTGCCTTAGAGACGTCATTTCGCATGGTACAGTTCATATGTTATACGCACATGGCCATGCCATTTTGGTGTGTGCAGTTTTAACTTGCGTTGTTACCTTTTTTGCTGGCCCGTCACATTTTTCCGGCCATTGGTTCATGCGGTCAGTGAGGTAATGATAATGTACATAGTGAACCGTTCCAGGTAAAAACGACAACATAAAATATAGTAACAATGTAAACTCAGATTACCCTGCGTTTCCACGCAGTCCGATCAGGTTCTTCACCTTAGCTCACTTAATCTGCAAAGTCCACACATCCCAGAATCAAGCTGCCTAGTCATTGGTCAGACTGGTTCGAATGGAATGACGTATATGGTTTACCATGGTCGCTCATCTCACAAGTACTTTTGTTTGTATGTATTACAGAAGACGGATATATTGGTCGCGCTAAGCGAAAACGAGTCTCCAGGCATATGCGGATAGTGAAGGCCCAGATCAGCCTGCGCGCATGCGCAGGCTGATCAGGGCCTTCACTGTCCGCTTATAAAATCACTGGCTACTGTAGAACATAATGAAGTATAGCAAAGGTCCTGATCAGACTAGATATCTCTGCTGGCTGACCTAGTTCTTTCTTGTTTTGCATTTTACCTCGAAAACACGTTTTCACATGTCGTGGCTCATATGTTGATGCGCTTAGGGTATCTTACCTACCATCTCATACCGTTATCTAATTTCTAATGGTTGTAACTTCCTGGTATACCAGTTCTATATTTGTGGTTATTATACTCAGCTATTACTACAACCACAAAAATAAACAAATAAATAAACTAATAAAGGAAACAGTCAAAACTATTGATATTACGTATCCTGCAACCCGGTTCGCATTCTTTATAAATCTATAGCGGGCCGTTAACGGCCCGCCAGCTACCCTGGCGGGCCGATAACGGCCCGCTATAGATTTATAAAGAATGCTTACTGGGACCGAGCTGTAAATAAAGAGCTCCAGGTGAAAGGTATAACAAAAAGATATTTTTGTTATATTTGCGCCAATACATACTCTTTGGTACTCACTGAAGTAACCATGAGAAATCTTTTCATGCAAAAATGCCAAAATATCCAAAATTAATTTTCTTTACCTCAGTTATCAGACTGTCTGAAGGATACTGTGTGGTAAGGTGGTGCCTGATGGGAGAGAGCGGTACAAATTGTGGATGGGGATCCCCGACAACAGCGCACAATAAAATGAAATAAAACGTCTTGCGTTATTCATGTGCCTCGAGTGCCTTGCAGCGTTAAAATGTCTTGACGTTGAATCGACGTTGTTTCACCATTGTGTGTCCGCTAGGAATTCTGTATGCAAGGTAACTAGATATATTTCCAATCGATTTCATTTTAGTCTAAAAAAAAAAAAAAAAAAAAAAGCTGAAATCGTTGGTTCCCGGAGGAAATTCTTTTATGAGTAGATCCCTTTTCAGAAGGGAACTTGTTTGCAGGAAAGCAAACATTAGTCACAAAAGTTACCTCCCTTTTAAAAATGATGAAAAAAAATGGTAGCAAAGTCTTTCCTCTAAGAATAGACCCGTTTTCAAGAGCATTTTTACAGCGTTGTCTCCCATGATATTGTGTCAATCCACTGTAACTCCTCCTTCGAGTTACAGTTATTGGCAACTGTTGACCATACTGAATATGACTTGTGGGGGTGTGAAAATAAAGAACATGGAATGATACGTCTTTAAACGGAACAGAATGTATCATCAGTAATGAAAAAGAAGATAAATAAAGTGTGCTGGCGAACAGTGTTGATCCACAGAGTGGTCGAGTCCTCCAAGTGGTTTCTTTTCATTTAACATAGTGATATCATATCCTTGTCTACAGGATGTACGCTCGGATATAAGTGTTATCTTGTTGTTCAATCATTATGTACTTTTGGTTGACTTAATTACAGCTGAATACGCATCATCTTCCGGGTTGATATCCATTGTCATAATGCATTCTTATATGTCCTAGATTACCGGATGTCGTGTGATGGCTTCTAAGAATTTCATCCGGGTCGCCTTGGTTTTGTGTATGGTTCCACATTTAACCGAATCGGATATTTTCTCATTAACCCATTGTAGACTGAATGACTGTCCCACACGATATATTGGAAGATTCTAATTTCGATTTTAGGTATGTCAGGCTATGCGATTTAGATATTTAAAGACAAAAACGTTTGAACTATTTGCAAACAGAAGAGACCCAGATCAGACGCCACATACTGCGGCTACTGATCTGGATCTGCACTGTTTGCCAATTACCCTTTTAGGGGTCCTAAGACTACAATGGATGAACATAACGCCATGAGAGACCAAGGCGTTTCAACACATCATAACGAAAACACGCCTATATAATTTTGACCCCATTAAAACCCCACCTTTATATAGTAAAACTGGGGTTTACAGGGGTATACATTATTTTTTTTTATTTTGCTAAAAACATTGATTGTGGTACTCGTTAGAACCGCCTCGCCGAGGCGGTTCTAACGAGTATACACAATCTATGTTTTGAGAAGAAATATGAAAAATATCAGAATTTTTTATCTGATAATATTGCTTTTTTGGTTGTAAAATTTTCAATATATTTTGAATAGGCGAGTTTTCGTAATGTGAAGAAACAGCTCAGTTTTCCGTCTTCTCTGTCTTTTGCGATATCGAAAATATGTATTTAGTTCTTTGCAGTATTTACCTATATAAAATGTATACTTCTTGGCTATCGCTCTAAATAAGGTGTTTTTTAAAATCATAATGTATTGTAACGCGAGACGCTTCTGATGAGTACAGACAGCGTACATTTACGCAGAGAAATAAGAAAACATATTTGAGCCAGCGCACGACAAAACCTACAATAAGACTTGTGCGACCAGCGAAGACTCAGATCAGCCTGCGCATCCGTGCAGTCTGATCAGAGTTTTTGCTGATAGCATGTGCCTTCTACGGACTCTGGGCTACCCAAAGATGGAGGAACCAGAATCATTGCCATACTGGGTGGCTGTACAATCTGATCTGAGTCTTTGCTGGTCACAGGTCTTATTGTAGATTGTCGTGCGCCGGCTCATTTATCTTGATATGCCCATGTAATTAAGGTATGGCATTTTCACCATATGAGTCAGCGCATGACAAAAACTACAAAATGGCGTATGCGCCCAGCGAAGACTCAGATCAGTCTAGGCATCCGCCAAGTCTGATCAGTATCTTACGACCCAGGCTTTCTTCATGCGGACAGCGAAGACTCTGATCCGACTGGATGGATGCCCAGGCTGATCTGTCTTCGCTGGGCGCACATGCCATTTTGTAGGTTTTGTCACGCGCTGGCTCATATGATATGGAATATAATGATGATTTTAGCATTCAAGCATATTCACACATAAGTCTGGCTCCAGTCTCTAGTGACTAAATATTCCCCAGTAAGTTTTTTACATAAATCTATAGCGGGTTGTTTTCGGCCCGTCAGGGTAGCTGACGGGCCGATAACGGCCCGCTATAGATTTATAAAGAATGTTAGCTGGCTCATTCTTATAATTTTGTTTGATAATCCACCAAAATACAACCAAAATAATATCATGACTATAAAAGGCTGGTCACTAGAATCAAACAGTAGGCCTACTATTAGAATAAATATTTTGTCACTGGAGACTGGAGCCAGTCTGTACATAAGTATGCAATGCAATGAAAAGTTGCTAGGAGTAACACACAAATTGAAAAGGCTGGTTTAAACACTGCAAAAAGATCAGAAAAATCTCTCTGAGAGAGAGAGAGAGAGAGAGAGAGAGAGAGAGAGACCCAAAAACTAACGCCTAGCTGATTTTCTAACAAAACATGTTTAAACTTTCGAACACTAAATGCTAAAATGTTGACGTCTTATTATAATTTAAATACTTTCATCTCAATAAATCTTTGTAGAAATGACATTCTGCACTCATTTCAAAAATGCATTTCCGCAATAAAATATGAATCAATCATAAACTGCTCTTCAAACAAAGTCCAGAAATATTATCTCAAAATTTAATAACATTGAAGATCAAAGTGTTCTAAGCCCCAGGTCAGATGCTGTATTAGAAGCAGTCTGACCTCCCAAAACACTGACCATTTCTCACGGACTTGAGTTACAGCCTCAGCCAATTATTATAAAATGACGTGAGAATATTGCTAAGTTGCACAAATGAGCCGCAACGTCAGAAACCGTACCTTGGAACGTGTGCGTCCAGCGAAGATTCAGATCAGCCTTTGCATTCGCACAGAATAAGAATATTCACTGTGTGCGTTTTGGATAGCCACAGATGCAAATTTTCTTTACGCCGACAACAAAGACTCTGATCAGAATGCGCGGATGTGCGGATTTGAGTCTTCGATGTACGCACATGTCAGAAGGTTCGTTTTCTGACGTTGCGGTTCAAATGATTTTATGCTTGCTTGTTGTTTGAGCTGAAATTGCCCTCCCCAATTCATCTTGTGAATAATAACGATTGAAAAATACAAATTGTAATTAGGGGGTCGTTCAAAAATAACCAGAGGATTGTGCTACATGTACATATAAATCGCCGAGTAAAACAACAACAAAAAAAAAAAATATGAATACAAAATAAATTTTATAGAAAATACTACATATAAGTAGCACTGCTCTTTAATAATAACAAGAGAAATATTTCTAATGAAGTTCATTACATCCAATTTGTATTTCCGCTTAAACGACATTTGTACTTTGCATTTATTTATCGGAGAAAATAAGACTTTGCATTTCATGTGAATCGTCTGTAAAAAAGATGATTCGAATGACATGTCAAATCACATTTTCTCTAAAAAAAGTAAAAAATAATTAAATAAATAAATAAAAAATCTAAAAGGTTGCCTTTAGAAATAAAGAACACACACAGACAAAAGAACAAAAATCGGGGACTCGGTTTTATTAAGTCTCTTCATACAAAAAAATGTAGTTTGCACGACTGTATACGCCTCCTAGCACCGGCTTATGCAGTATTCGATTTTCAAAGTAACCAGAATGGGTTAAATGATCTCAAAGGAAATACAAATATAATGTGCTCTATGATTGCAGTACGGGGAAATGTTTTACGGCCTCCACACGGTACTTAACACCAGCTGCAGTGAAGATAAATAAAAATCTAAAAGGGGGTGCCTTTGGAAATAAAAACCACAAGAAAGAACAAAAATCGGAGAATTTGTTTTATTAAGTCCCTTCATATACTAGTTTGCAAGGTTGTATACGCACCTCCTCCACCTCCCGCCCAACTTTCCCCCTCCCCTCCCCCTCCCCCATACACACACACACACACACACACACACACACACACACACACACACACACACACACCACACACACACGCGCGCGCTCTATCATAAATGAATTACAAAATACCGTCTTCTGCAGTCGTGATTAGTACTTTACGGGATAGGATTCTAGATAATGTGTATCCAAATATCGAAAGACAAGGTTAATCCTTAACCTTGGACCATGGGGTCTCTTCATTGCTCTGCGCCTCATACTGTACTTATTTTAAAACTGAATCAATGACTACCTGGTGATGTATTTAGTAGTGTTGTCCGAATGGCAAACCGGTTGATATGGCTACACTGTCCGAATAGCTGGTAGGGGTGGGGGTGGGGGTGGGGAGAGGGTAGGTGCGTTAATGACTCCCTATTTCTAAAAAAAGGACATTTTATTATCCGGGAAAGGTTTTAATAAATTTATATATAGTATTTATATAATAATAAAATGTGGCACCTAACAGTCTGTAAAATTTCAGTTAATCACTCATTCTTGAAATTATTTTTTGATCGTATATTTGAATTAATGTTGCAAACATTAATTCAGTGATTCTATAAAAAAAATCATTTAATTTTTTATCCAGTTCAAAAACGACAGACTAACTTAATTACTGTATACCACAAACTATACTGGCCAGCAGAATGAGTCATCACAGGTGAAAATGCCATTTGAGCTATTTTTAGTAACCTTGGCTCAAGGGAGTTTGCTGAGCTTGTGGTATAAAGTAAACTGAAATTTTACAGGCTGTCAGATGCCACATTTTATAATTGTATTAATACTACATATCAATTTATTAAACCTTTCTTGGATAAATTTTTTTTTTCTATTTTTGAGGAATATGTAGCCTTTAAAGTGAAGTATCTTCAAACCTTGTATTACAAAACTGCTAAATTAACGAACACGAAAACCTCTATTTAGCAGTATAATACCCATTATCAAATAAAACTTTGTCTTGCCAGGTTAGTCCCTTTGCAAGATATGGCCATCACGAATATACCAATTATAAGATCAAAGGACATTAAGCAATAAATTGCATTATTTAAAATTAATTCGATTCCAAAATTGCATTTTCCAATAAAAAATAAACAAGCAATAAATTATATCATTTGATAGCTGCTAGTCACACATTACGCACATATGCATGCATACATATATGCGTATTGCGCGTAACATACCTAATGTGCGTAACATGTCTAATGTGCGTAACATGTCTAATGTGCGCAATATGTCTAAGAAACATTTTACAATAAAGTAACATTAACACAAAATTAGTTGCTTCTTTACCATAGAGACTGCTCTTAAAGGAAAGAATTTGCTCCCAGAGGGAGCAAATTCTTTCCTTTAAGAGTAGTATGTAAATTAAAGCATTTCAAAGCATAATAGAGCAAGAGTTTTCCTGGTTTTGCGCAAAAATAATTCCGTTCTGCCTACACTACTGCAAGTTGTGATTTACTAGCCCTCGATCATAATGACTGAACAGTTACTTTTTAACCCATGAGCAGCTGTCTATGTTTTTACACCCAGGTCACCTGACCATATGATTACAAGATACTCAAGAGCGGGTCAAAGCGGGTTACGAACTCCTAGAAAGTTCACCTTTCAAATTTCCGACATATTATCCATAGT
The DNA here is from genome assembly GCA_964016985.1 of Anodontia alba. Taxonomy (NCBI): domain Eukaryota; kingdom Metazoa; phylum Mollusca; class Bivalvia; order Lucinida; family Lucinidae; genus Anodontia; species Anodontia alba. Next base: position 88,642,086 of record OZ024823.1, read on the forward strand.
TTGGCAGTTGTGGTACAAGATTGGAAAGAGATACAGAAGTCAATTATAAAGATAAATTGAAATTCTGACAGGAACACACCATGCAAAAACATAACAGGGGTCGCGCTTGTAAGATAAGTCACGCTCTGATGAAGCAGCTATAGAAGCAATTATCAAGAAAAATAGAACATTTTTTTTTTTTTTTTTTTTTTTTGTACAACAATCACACATTACGAAAACATGCCTATTCAAATACAATGAAAATTTCACCTCCAAAAACTGAAAATTTTCAAATAAAAAACTCAGATATTTTTCTTATTTCCGCTCAAATCATAGATTGTGGGTACCCGTTAGAACCGCCTCGGTGAGGCGGTTCTAACGAGTACCCACAATCTATGTTTTGAGTGGAAATAAGAAAAATAATGTATACCCCTGTAAACCCCAGTTTTACTATATAAAAGTTGGGTTTAAGGGGGTCAGTATTATATAGGCATGTTTTCGTGATGAATTGTATATAAAATAAAATTTATAACAATTGCTCTTGCAAACAACGATGGCATAACGCAAATCGAAGTTTTGATTGCATTGAGACTCTTAGAATTTATATGGCAGCTATGTACAGTCCAACTTCAATGGCTCGAACATCTTTGGGACCATGGAAATTTCTTCGAGATATGGGTAGTTCGAGCCACTGAGGGTTAATCATGGCGCCAGGTCAGGAAGGAAATAGCGGTAAGACAGGGAAATCTTTTCGATTTTCTACACAATAATTGTATGTTGAGTGTACTCATTTGAATCGCCTCATTGAGGCCTCAAACAGGACTATAAGAAAAAATATCAAGTCACTGGAGACTGGAGCCAGTCTAAGATAGATATTCCGCCACTTGATGGATATTCCGCCATATCTACACTTTTGTCTTTCGTTTCTAGAATTTTGACTGATATCCCTGTCTGTAATAATAACTTGTCCAAATTCAAAGACGGAAAAGTCCATTGCAGAAACACGGGGATGAAAGGGTTCAGAAATAACCGAAACAGCGTTACTCTTGGGCTGTACAATGTAGTGAACAGGCTCCAAGCAGTTTACGATGAAATAATTATTCCATTAACTTATCTAATCAAGGCGCGCTCTCTTGATAAATAGATCCAAAACTCTGATATAAATAGTCCCTAGTGACCAATTTGACAGCAATATAACAACAGTTTATCTCTTTCTAATTGGAAAGAATTCGGTAGTGAAATATGGTATTGCATTTTCATATTATGAAAATACCTCCATCTCTAGCGTAATAATACTTGCACAAGTCCATTTGGCAACACGGTTTTGTATCTTAAAGTTGTAGTTGAATGGCAAGCACTGCATAGCCTGATCAGACGCCGCATTCTGTGGCATCTGATCTGGGTTTACAATTATCCAGGTCCCGGGGACTTGTACTGAGAAATCTCATTTTTTATGACTTAATGAGAAAACAAATGGTATTTTTGTTTCTTGGAATATAATAAACCTAGCCGTCTATGCAAAACAATTTCAGAGGGTCGATATATTTTGCATAAAAATGGAATCAATCTTTCCCGCCAATATTTCAATTACTTCACAGTATGAGCGAAGACAACTCTAGCGTTTTGACACATACCTCCATGCATTCTTCAGACGCTATGACACGTTTCAACGCCATGTTGGATATCTTGGATTCTCCAGGGAAAACCTCTCTTACCTCAAGCCTGTGGACACCGAGGACGCAGACCAACCTTAGCATACGCACAATTAGGTCTGGAAGGTTATATTTAGAAGATACGTGTACGGTACAGTAGACTGGCTCGAGTTTCCAGTGACCAAATATTTGTTCTTATAATCTTATTGATAATCCACTAAAATAAAACCAAAATAATATCATTACCATAAAGGCTGGTCTCTAGTGACCAGTCTTTGTAGTCATGATATTATTTTGGTTTTATTTTTAGTGGCTTATCAAACAGGATCATAAGAGTTACTATAGTGACCAGCCGTTATAGTCATGATATTATTTTGGTTTTATTTTAGTGAATTATCAACGTAAATATAAGAATTAATATTTAGTCACTGGAGACTTGGGCCAGTCTAACGCTGCAGGCGCCATTAATGAAGCTTCTGAGCAGAAAACACAGACTCTCATTTCCTGTTAGCGCCAATACCGTGCTTTACCCAAAGTATTCGGATAACACTTTATCATACTTGTACTAAACTTTGAACATTTTACTCTGTTAATGCGTCTACAACGCTGGGTGAGTGGGAAATAGGTAGACTCTAATCAGACGCCGCGTTCTGTGGCGTCTGATTTTGGTCTACAATGTTTACTCAGGCCTGTCTGTCGAAATACTTAGAATAAATACGGTATGCCATTAAGCAGGTATTCTCATGTCATGCAGGTCAAATGTGATGTTGTGATGTCAAACATATGCTGATGTAAATGTTGAAATTTTTTATGGCTTTGGTTGCTTTCTTTTACAAATGAATATTTCTGCTGCAAAGTTTGAATTTGTTTATAGTACAGAAATTAATATTCAATTACATCTCATTTCCAGGACGCGACAGTATTTAACATGCGTAAAACTAATCTATAATGATTTGTTCATATCACATATTTTGCATTCCGTGTATTATGAATTTTATAACCCGTTTCACGAAACTTATGCGAACAACGCCAATAAATTAGTTCAAATCTTTGCATGTGGTTTCGTATTAATAGAAATGTCAGGCGAATGATCGATATTAGACAGAAATATGATATGTATGATGTCAATTTCTGCTTCTTAGAATTAGCATATGGAACATGTAAATCTGACAGACATGTCGCTAATTGCAAGCAAAGTCATGTCACATATAATTTGATATGTTGCATGGCTTTTCACAGAGGTCATAGTAACTTTAGCCACAATTGTAGGTGGAATTATACAATACTAAATTCGTTTATTCATGTATTCATGTTTTAAGTACTTATTAGATTTTCTAATTTCATTTTTAGCTCACATGGAAAATGTTTCTGGTCGCGTGTAATAAGACGAAACTATTTTCAATTTGGCAAAAACGTAATCATTATGTCATATGCAGAAAAGAAAAACAACAACAACAAATCAATGGTTTTCTTTAGATGGCTTCAGAACCCTCTAAGGTTTAATTGCAATTTTGTGACTATGTTTGGATAAGATGGGAAATGAAGTTTAAACTAATAAATACTCCTTTATATAACTGAGGCCCAAATTAAAGCGGTGTATATATATATCTTGTGTCACCGGGGCGTCCAACTGATATTGGCTTACAGTTGGCAAGGCCTGTTATCCTTGCAGCAGGTAAGGATAGAGGGGGAATGTTTTTATTTCTTCTGTTTCTTCACTTTCATTAATTTTCCTCTTTCTCCCCTGTCATTCTCTTTCATATTCTCTGCTATCTCTTCTGTCGCTCTTCTCCCTTTCTCTGGGAGACGACACAAAATGACCCACAAGGGTTGACGTGTCGTTAAACCCCAGCACAATCAATATATGGGTGTTCATTCTGTAATGCCGAGTTCCAAACTGAAGTTTAGTTTTCCAGGAAACTTCAATACTTCTGCTTTTTGTCTATTGTACCTAGAATAGAACTAAAGTGAACTTTATTGATGAATAAATTCCTAGACCACGCTCAGCTAGCATAAGAGATTATAATACTAGCGAACAAATAGTAAACAAAGAAACAGACAAAATTATTACTAATATAGAAGGAACACTAAAACCATGATGAAAGTCATTACATGGCGACCTGTTCATTATAACTGAAAACAACAACAACAGCGACGACGACGACGACACACACACACGTAGAAAGTTTGTTTTTTGTTGTTGTTGTTGTTGTTTTTGTTTTTATTGTAACGAAGTCATAAGGCGAGAGTAAATCTTTTAGTTTAAGTATATGTGTGACCACCGTGCTTAAGTTTACCCACGTAATGACTATTTTTTCTAAAGAAGTCAGTTCGAAAATGGGGAAGGGAATTCAAATAAATAATGACAGTGATAAACTAAGACTGGCTCCAGTCTCCAGTGACAAAATATTTATTCTTATAATCCTATTTGATAAGTCCACTAAAATCAAACTAAAATAATATCATGACTATAACGGCTGGTCACTGTTGATCAGAGAGAAAAGTTTACTTTGATTTAATTCTGTAGTTTACAGATATAAATGTATTTTATGCAGTCATCATTTAATTCAACAGACAAATGCCAGTCTGTGTTAAATTTTGTACCACAGGTTTTGTCAAGTCCTCGATTTATCTTACAACTATAACAGTAGTATAGGGCGGCACTATGGACACGCCGAGGCGTGTCCATAGTGCTGCCCTATACTACTTATAACCCTTTAAGCGTCAGTCACAAAATCCACAGTCAATATTTCAAAATATATATTTTGTTATATATATTTTTTTCAGGAACATTAAAGTTTGATATAGCCAGACCATTCATATGAAATACTAAGCCTTAATTTCTCTGAAAAATAAAAATAAATCGTTTAAAATACCGTCTGCAACAGTTTCAAGACATAAATTCCTTTTTATCAAACAAGACGCGGTTGTTGCTGATCGGCCTGCTGTAGACTGGCACCAGTCTATTGAATCGTAAGATGACTACGCATCAACTGTACCAATAGAATGAAACTATTTTCTCTCTCTCTCTCTCTCTCTCTCTCTCTCTCTCTCTGCTTATATTTATCTTCTGATGCCGAAAATATAGTGACCAGCCCTTGTAAACATTATATATTTTTAAGTTTTATTTTTGTGGTTGTATTAAACAGGATTATTAGAACGGATATTTAGTCACTGGAGATTGGATCCAGTCTAGCACTGCTGTTGCCTTTCTCATGAGTAACAGAAGTTGTGAAAATAACCGCCATCGATTATTTAACGCTCTGGCATATTATATGTCCATCTGTAATCGTGACCCAATGTGATTTACCGGTCTGTTGAAACAAGCGTGAATGGCTTCAATTAAAATTCAATTATTTTCAGATTGGCAAGCGTCAGAATTACATTATGACTCGGTAAATATTTCATAACTGTCCATTTAGACAGCAGTCAGGGTTTGTCCCAGGGGTACTGATCACTCATGTGGAATATGGGTGCTTTGAACTAAGCCTTTATGACGTAATTTGGTCCACGTCATAAAAAATGGGCTTTAACATATACAAGTATGCTCGCAAGTATGCGAACAGCGAAAGTTCTTATTAGCCTGCGCATTCGCACAGTCTGAACAGGGCCTTCACTGTCCGCTTACATTATATTTGGCATTATCTTATCAGATGGTTCAAATGCAGGAGGATTTGAACATCAATGTTTGCAATTGTGTCAAATCCCTTTCTCAGGAAACAGGTTCTTTTACGACGTAAATTTCCTTTGAACTTTGAACGCGTACTAATGTTAACCCTTGTCCTGCTGAATAAAATTGAGAGGCCACACCCACTTCCTGTTTTCAGCCAATCAGATTACTTAATCCAGGTTGACAGTGCAGATCCAGATTAGTTGGCTTCTTCAGAAGCCAACTGATCTGGATCTACACTGTTTGTTAAGACAGGGTATATCCGCGTTCAGCAAGACTAGGGTTAATAACAACTTAAAGTAATCGGACGGACTCACAGTTTACCTAATAGCTGTATTTCATTAGTAGACTAGCCTGGCCAGGCCCGCGCTGTGACTTTTAGTTTTCTAATCTAACAAAGGTAAAATACTGCTCCTTGACTATTTTTCTATACACATTATCTCCCTTACCTGTCAGAATCTCATAACTGATCAGCCAATTCAGGGAGAAAGACGTTCAAAAAGACAGGAGTTTTGTAAAATATGAACCATTTTTATACTGATTAAAATTACTAAGACGGGAGCCAGTCTATTAGTAGACGAACGCATATACTTCTACAAACAATGTAAATCCGGATGGGGTGTCTTGTTACGAACCGTCTCATCTATGGATAGAAAGGAAGGCGATGGTCAGGAACAGATACAATTACCTAACACCTTCCGTTCCAAGACACCAAAGGGAAAGAAGGACGCAGTTAAAGTAACGGCACAACAATCAAAACACCACAAGGAGAAAGCCAAAAGGACAGCCTCTTCCAAAAAAAAAAAAAAAAAAATAGCCAAATGGCCATCCAAAACAAAAACCACACCAAGACACACACGCAAAGACACATAACGACAGAACCTGCAAACCACAGCAGAAGCAACGCCCCGGAACGGCCAGCAAAAACACCACTGGGGGTGGGGGCAAATCGACCCCACGCGGCCAGAACCCTCGCCCCGGGCCCCCCGCGGCACACACAAGACACCCGCTGTCCGCGCGAAGGGCTCCAAACACTGTTTGCCAATCTGGTCACGACTTATGACTTGCATCCGATTCTGCCACAATGGATCATCTGTTCTGTTCTGCCAAAGCGTCCCTTCGTCGATTTATTTTGCGCAAATTTTAAAATAATACCTTAAAGAGATACAATATGCGAATGTTAGGTTAACTAACTAACTTACTAAGGTACGCTTGATACTAACTTGGATGGTAATAAACTTACATTGTCACTGTATTGTCTTTATCTTAATTATGTTTCTCCTTTCTTTTTCTTCTTTTCACTCATATGTCATGTGCATGACCTGAGTTTGTCTTAATAAAGAATATTGTATTATATTGTAATAAACTAACTTGGATGGTAGTAAACATTTGAACACCAAGATTTTAAGTTAGATTGTTTCTTGAAGTTCTTGGCAATCATATGATAATGACGATGCGCAAGGGAAGGAAATGGTCCCTGTTTTATATGCGAACGGTGAAGGCCCAGCCTATCCAGCGCAGCCATCTCCAATCCTTGACATAATCTAAAGTGTCTATTTATTCAATGAGCGAGTAACGACTGTCCTTTTGACATCTCTCGGAAAGACGTTTTTTGCTTGGCGTTTTATCTTAAATGAAAATATTTTGTTCTGATTGACTATATCTTATCAGAAACCATTTGTCTTTTCTGTTTCTGTGTTTTATTTTCAAATATGTATCCTAAAATTAAATTTATCACCAGAAATTGGTCTGACCTATGCAATTTCTATAGTAAAGTGATTTTTTGGAATTTTTGTCTTAGTAAATGTTTTTTACTTTTCTTTGCTGAATTTGAATTATTGATGTTTCACAACGATTTTGTGAAAATTTCAGAAAAGTTGAACAAGTGAAACTTGTTAAAAATCTGCCTCCAAGTTGCCTACTCTACAAATTTCTGCATAATTTTCATTCATTTTTACTATGGGAAAAAGTGAAAATATTGGATTTTTTAAAAAACCACTGACTAGAATAAAACTTTTTGCGCATAGGTAGTTAAGACAAATGGTTTTGCATTAAATCATGACAAAAGTTTACAAATTTACTTCTGTTTAAAGCGCCGAGCAAAAACGACTTTCTGAAAGATGTCGAAAGCACAGTAAGGTCTTGATCAGATTGTATGAATACACACTGACCAAGTTTTTCGTTGTCCGCATATGACATAAGATGGGTTTTCTTGCGTAACAATTACATTATAACCCTTCATTACAAAGACACGCCTATTCAAATATATTGAGAATTTTGCCACCAAAAAAATGAATACTTTCAGATAAAACATTCTGGTAGTTTTGATATTTCTGCTCAAAACACAGATTGTGGATACACGTTAGAACCGCCTCTGTGAGGCGGTTCTAACGAGTACCCATAAGCTCTGTTTTGAGCAGAAATAAGAAAATTAATGTATACCCCTGTAAACCCAAGTTTTACTGTATAAAAGTGGGGTTTAAGGGGGTCAAAACTAAATAGGCGTGTTTTAGTTATGTGAATTCCTAACTAATTTTGACACTAATTTCCAAACTAATCGTATACTTCATTACAGTCACGACTACAATATCAACCCTAACTGGGATAGACAGACCTAAGCAAACAGTGTAGACCCAGAATGTCGTGCCTGATCTTGGAATCGCTGCGTGTCACCCATTCTCACAATCTTTAGGCACAGCAATAAACTTGTTAAAATTTAAGGGCAAATATGGTAAGATATTAAGGTGCTCAAGTATTTAGGGTCAATACAACATCATATTAGCGTTGGGTCAAAAGGTCTTGACGCAATAACTAACCATCTCTGATAATAAGCGCATCTGGTAGAACGTTTCCGTATTATGGTAGTTTAATAATTTTTCCAAAAACAAAAAAAACTTGATACTTCAGGTATTTTCTATCTTTAATACGGGTGTGTTCATTGCTCTTAAACGTTATTCCTTTTTAGAATCTATTTCATTTTTCCTTTCACAATTTTTTTCTCAATATTGTATTACATGGTTTGTATGTGCAGCGATTCAGAAAGTTAACCATGTAGACGGTTCAGTAGTGGTGCAAGAACCGGAATTAGCAATAACACATGATTTGAATGTTGTTTTTGGGGGTCAAACTTAGGTAATCAATATAAAATGGGAGGTTTGTCTTGATGTTCTGCACACTCAGAAGCAATAAACAGTCAAATCTCAATGATTCGAACATCTTGGAAACCATAAACTTGTTCGAGACATGAATAGTTCGAGCCACTGAGGATCAATTATTGTGCCAGGTCAGGAAGCAAATTGCGATAATATAGGGCAGTGTTTTCGATCTCCTATACAATAATGATATGTTGTATGTACTCATCAGAATCGCCTCGATGAGGAAATTCTAATGAGTCGTACAACATACAATTTCATGACAAAAGAAGAACATTTTCATAAATATTTGTTTTCTGGAGCTATCGGGAGAATTTGGCAGGGACTCAAAAACGAGTTCGAATCAGCCATGGTAAACGAGCCATCGGTGTTCGAGCTCTTGAGGTTCGACTGTAGGAATATTGCTTATCAACAGCAGAGATTCTCATCAACAGAAGTACAGGCTGTGCTTTTGCGTCATCAACTTCCTGTTTTAATGTATTGAAATAATGCAACCGTCAGACGACAAAATGCAACCGTCAGACGACAACGTTATTAGCAGATTTGTCGGTTGGAACCTAAACATACTTTCTATGAAATTCTTGGACACCTTTCATCAAATGCCGAAAACAGACTTTAGGTTTAGGAGAAAGAAGGTCGTGACTTTTAGAGCAAACCGAAATTTCGTTTATCAATAATATCAAATTTGTCAAATTTCCAATCATTTTAAGGGTTAGTCTCAACATGTTCTCGTTTACACCAGAAGTTACAAAATTCTACCAAAGAGCCAATATTTTAAGTAGCTGCATCAGGGTTAAGAGCGAGGTTTCGCACGAGTAAAACTGGTTTAAGCCCTCTAGTATTTTTCTACTGAACGTTCCAAGGCGGTTCATCTGTTGAAGTTCTTCTTTGTTCGTGCGTCGGTGGTTTACTTGTGGCGTTGGCTTTATAATTGTTTTTTCCTGATTTCTTCTTCTTCTTCTTTTTTTAGCATGACTCTTGCATTTCCTAGCTATCCTCAAATATTTATTCAACTGTTCCCCCTGGTACTTTTTTACTGCTGACTGAACTAAGACAGTGGTTCTCGGGTTGCACTAGTCGTTCTTTATTGGGCTCTGTGGCTGCGAGGGATTTTTTGTGTCTGGTACAGTTCAATGTCTTATTGTTGTGTTTGGTAAGTCCTGTCTGGCACTGTGAGTGCCTCGACTGGGGTAGACTGGCTGCAGTCTCCAGTGACTAAACCAAATAATATCATAACTATAAAGGCTGGTCACTAATCCAGCTTTCATAGTCATGATATTATTTTGGTTTTATTTTAGGGGATTATCAAACAGAATTATAAGAGCAATATTTAGTCACTAGAGACAGGAGCCTGTCTACGATTGCGGAAGAGAGAGCTGGTTTCTGCTTTTTGACTGCATTAACTGATGAGGTAGAAGACCCTATGCGGGCCAAACACAGCAAAACAGACTATATGCATGGTTGTTAGTCCAATCATGGTTAATCTTTGCTTTCCTCTTTGGTTGCACGTCGACGGGTCGGGCCTCAGACTATGACGGCTTTTAAGTAAGTCGGTTGGTGTCTGATCCTCTGGCTCTGGTCGGGCCCACCGGAGTCCATCTGTTGTATTTCTTTTGCTTCATCATTTCAGTTATTTCTTGCTGTCGAGTCCTCATCGTTGTTTCGCCTCTGTATTCGTTTGATTTTTATGTTCTCGGAGATGTTGCACTGATGAGTTAGAACGCGGACTGAACAAATTCTTGTGTATACCACGGCAGAACTAAGGGCGACGATTGTGGCTTTGCGGAGTTCATGGTACCGATAACCCTGATTTTGAAGTTTAGCAGTTAATAATTTATTTTGAATGTTGAAGTCAGTAACATGACTAGACATTCTGGCGAATCGAATTAGTTGCGATATATAAACACCGTAGGATGCTCGACGAGGAACATCCCTATCCAAGTAAGGGAAATTTACAATTCAAAATCGAAACAATCGCGTTTATCATAATTTTTGTATGATATAAACCCATCTAAAATACAAATGCAAAAGAAAATTTGCTCTATTTAATTGAAGCTCCAAGGAGGCACCTATTTTGCAGTTTTTCTTTGTTTGTGCGTCGATGGTTTCATATGTGATGATTGTTTAGTCATTGTGTATTCCTCATCTCTTCTTCATTTGGTGCCTCGAGAAGGCTGTGCTTCGTGATGATGGTGGCATTTCCTTGGTATCTTCACTTATAATTTTGATATTCATTACGAAAACAAGCCTATTCAAATATACTGAAAATTTTACCACCGAAAAAGGAAAATTTTCTGATAAAAAAATCTGATATTTTTCATATTTCTGCTCAAAACATAGATTGTGGTACTCATTAGAACCACCTCGGCGAGGAGGTTCTAACGAGTACCCACAATCTATGTTGTAAACCCCAGTTTTACTATACAAAAGTGGGGTTTAAGGGGGTCAAAAATATATAGGCATGTTTTCTTGATGTATCACTTCATTCACAGTAGGTACATTTTCATTGAAATATGTTATTGGTTTCTAATATTGATAATTCTAATATTTGTGTAATTTTATTACATTAATTGCTTAAATCTTCTATAAATTTTCGATACGTTCAATGTAAATTGGCTACTTGAAACATTAGCCTTTTTTTTTTCAAATATTATACAAGAAGCGCGTTGATTTTAAATGCACAAAAAGAGTGTTGCATTATATTGAACCCACTGAAGTCACGTTATTAAACTCGAGCTGTAAGTGTAAGGCGAAGTGCTAATAACAAGTTATACAATAGAAAATTCCGGTTACAACTAATTACATGAAGTACCAGGTCTGAAATGCAATACGTAACTATTACCAATAGTGTGAAAGTATTTGTCAATTGTGCTGGGTTTTGCAACACCAAATGCCAAGATAATATGAATCGCACTGTGAAGAATATTATTGCAATAAGGATGATTAGCAAAAACAATAGTAATTATTATTTTTCAATATCCGACAACCTGATAGGCGCGTAAGTGTGTCTGTCCGTTACGTTATAACGAGTCACCTAGCCAGTGTAAAATACCACGACTGGTATTCGTACCTGGCCCCGAGGTTATAAAACGTTTTTCGTGCACAACTCAGCTGAGCATGATATTTTTCCTGCTTATAAATCTCAAATTACCAACACCTGCAAATTCTTTCTTTCTAAACAAAGCTGAGCATGAAACTTTCTCTGCTAACAAATATGAAAATGCCAACTATTGTTGGCATTTTCATATTTATTAGCAGAGAAAATTTCATGCTCAGCTGAGGAGCACGAAAAAAGTTTTATATCCTCGGGACCTGTGCGACCAGCGAAGATTCAGATCATTCTATGAATTCAAGGATTCAAACATTCTACATGTGGACAACAAATACTATGATCAGATTGCGAATCAGTCTGATTTCCCTCTTCGTTGTGCTTACGTATCAGAAGGCACGTTTTCTCGTGTTGCGGCTCAGATATGATGCTTAAGTTTTATTGAGTCGATTGTTCACAACCTAATCATACCACATACAAATGCCCAGTAATTGTTCACGTGATTATCATTGACCAATGTAAGCGTAAGCAAACCGCGCGTTAGATGAAATCTAGGTAACTGTTATTTATAGCCGCGCTATTCTTGTCGCTGTGACGTCAGAGAGCCGCGTGAAGAGGGTTATCTGTCAAAATGGCAAACAGTGCAGAGTCTGCAGACCCAGCTCAGACACAGCAGAACGCGGCGTCTGATGAAGGCCTGCACTGTTTGCTTCAATTACAGGAAGTTAAGGGTTAAATGAAACAGTCTTGTCCCCGTTCAGGACCATTTTCCCCAGCCTACACTCAGAGTCAATAGACCCACCAGTGCTATCATTGCTGTCAGTGCTTTGATAATCTTTAGCCTCGTCATGTAACCATAGACAAAGCAATTACGAGGAACAAAAGACAAAAGCTAACGTATGTGACCCGGTTGAAAATGTTACTTGTACTAAATCAGTATAAATTCGTAGCTCCTTAAGATAATTTTTCTAGTTCATTTGTACGGTAGATATTTTGTCTATGAAACGCCTGTTTAAGATATTTCAAAACAAACACGTCAACCAATTTTACGAATGTTTGCCATCTTTGTGCAAAGTAAAGCAGTCTGCGTAAAGCAAAACAATAATCGCGTGTGAAAACGCGACAGTTTAGTTCAAGGCTGTTCAAACTTTCCTTCACTTATCTAATAATTAACTTCCACTAAGAACATTCAGGCTTCGATCCTTAACTAGATAGAATACTTTTTCATACAGCTTTTCGTGCTTATATCATTAAAGACTGATGATGTTGGAATCCAAAGTAATTAAGTAATTTGTTTATTGTAATTTCGATGTTTCTACTAAACTTCAGTATAGTGATATATTTTATACCAAAATAATTAGATATAATTGCACAATTATTAATCAGTTTCGCAATACAGCCTATTGAAGAGCGCATGCAAATGTTTCATTTCATGTAAAATATAAGTGAAGATATCCAGGAAATGCCACAGTCACGAAGCGCAGCCTTCGACGGGCACAAAAAGAAGAAAATATATGGAACAAACAATTACACTTCTTGATTTTCTTGAAAGAACCTTCTTAAGAAAAAATTCTCTTTACCTTGTTTGTAACGAGATAACATGCTTTTTTCACTTCTGATAATCATAAACATGATACTTTGTGGTCTTGTTAGAAATTTTGTGAGGCTCTTTTCCTTCTTCTTGATAACGTTTTCATTCAGTTTGGTACTAAATTATACTAACAAATTGCTGGTATACCTGTGGATACATACTGTGCCCCTTTATTGCAGATCTGTTTCGTTTTGTTGCGAAAGAGACTTTACGTCGTCCCTTTCTCATGAAAATCAGACAAATATTATTGAATCATTCTGTTCAATGTCTCGATATTTGAATGACTTACTACATATTGAAAACGATAATTTTGAACAAATAGTCGATACAATTTACTCAAGAGGGTACAGTTAAATAAAACTAATACGTATTAGACCGAAGCACCTTTTTCTGGATTTAAATGCATCACTATCTAATGACATGATCTCTACTTAACTTTAGAACAAACAGGACGACTTATTTTACTATTGTAAATTGTTCATTTTTGGATGGCAATTTCCCTTGTGCTATACATTCTCTGTTGTATATATTTCACAGTTAATTCGTTTTGCTAGAGCCTCTAGTAAAGACAGTGACTTTAATAATCGAAATTAGATTTCAACTGCTAAAAATTCACATATTCTTAAATGTAAAGGTACCATTACCATAAACTACGTGAAACATTTTCTAAATTTTATCGCCGTCAATCTGAATTATGTCCATATATAACGTTGCTTTTTGAAAACGCTTCTTCAAGAAGGTTTGACCGAGCCTGAATTTTATGGCGACTTAGTCTATATATTCAGAGAAATTGTTGGCAAAACTTTTTTTATGACCCTATCTGCCAAAGGCAGGAGTGAGGCATATAGCGTTTCGCCGTGATGTTACGTCCGTACGTGCGTATGTGCGTACGTGCGTATGTGCGTATGTCACGTTCGTAACCAGGTTTAAGTTTACCTGCAAGTTTAGGTGCAATTTTACGTCCACGTTTCTCTTGCAGCTTATAACTTTCATACATTTTGGGCTGGAAAGTTGAAACTTGGTATGATACTTACCAGGAGCAAGACCTTTCAATGCATTTCCTTTCCAGGTTCATGCCCCTGGGCGGGGCTAGGGGTCAAAATATATAACAGGTCACAAAGAAAACATACAAAAATGTGACTAAAAATATCACTATGGTATCATTGGTGAGGCTGAAGATTTAAAATTTAGCACAATAATTACACAGAGGAAAGCTGTTTAGTTGTTGATGAAAAGGCAAGTTTTAGGCCACTGATTCTAGATCGGGGTGGGGCTACTGGGTTGGGCCAAAGAAAATGTAAAAGTATTATATGTAATATCTCGGAAACTGTTCAGATCCCAACCCCTAAACCTGTGTACTGTTGTTCCTTATAATGAGATGCATTCAATGTCACATACCTTGCGACCCCTGGGATCATGCCTCACCCTGCTCTGCTCCTTTCATTTCATCAAAAGCCAAATATCTCAGAAACTATTCAGATCCCCATCCCTAAACCATATATATTATTTTTCATTATGATAATATATATTCAATGACACATACCTTGTGTCCCTCAGGGGTCACATTGGCAAAGGCAAAAAGGCGGGGGCATCTATAAATTTTGGACACATGTCTAGTTTCGGAATCACTTGCTGCAAAAAGATAGGATACAACATGGATAATATGCGACAAATTGCATTCATGGCTGTTAACCCAATTATGGTTGAAAACTCTGGTCCTCAGACTAAATGACGGCTCCCTCTCCGATCTCTTTCAAAAGGGTTGCGTCTAATTATCAATTTCTGTGGTCGAGCCTATCATGGTCCTGTATGTTTCGCGCGAATAAAACTGGTTAAAGTACCCCTCAATAGTTTTCCTACTGACCGTTCCAAGGCGGTTCCTCTGTTGCAGTTATTCTTTGTTAGTGCGTCGATGGTCTCATGTGTTGTCTTTGCTTTGTCATTATGTTTTTCCTAATCTCTCCTTCTTTAGGTGCCTCGGGAAGGCTAGGCTTCGTGATTGTGGGGTCTCCTGGGTATCTTATATTTTTCCACTGTTGACCTCTGCAGTTCATCCAGCAGCTGTCTTATGAATGAAAATCCAGCGAGCAGCCATCATATGTACCTTGAGTGTAAGCATTCCAAACCAGGTCTACGTACTCCAGCCAGGGACGCCTAAACTGTTTGTATGCAGCTTCCGTGGTTTTTGAGGTTTCGGCGAGGAAAATCAAGAGTCTTTGAATCTATACTAAAATTATTGAACAATATACACAATGTGCAGCAAGTTTCGGAAAAAAGAAATGATGGACTGCTATCAAAATTTATTTCCGAACATAAAATGATTCTTGCACATTTTGCCTATATCCATAATGCATTGGAAGACTTCAATCGGTTTCTTAATAAGGTGTTGGGGGGGTGCATATCCATCGCTAATCTCGGAATTGATTAAACGAAGAGCTGTAAATGTGTGTGAATTTAATGTTTGAACACTATTTTCTTCACTCATATCTGCAATATGTCTGCCAGATATACAACTACACAGTTTCAAATTGATTGCTTGAAACTTGTGAGACGTTATTATGCAATATGAATGTGTACTATATGTATGACTAAAGCTAAAATTACAAAGGCTTATCTGCCTTAAATAGGTCCCTGATTTCATATAATGGCATGTTCTAAATAAATATACAGACACGCAAGAAATCCCGCACTCACAACACGCAGTCCTCTCAATGTACCGGATAAGGTTTTAATTACATGAAATGATAACAGAAAGAACACTTCGTCAAAACCCGAACGAAAAAGCCAAGGAAGCACGAACAACCAATGTTTTTGCGCAAAAACTTTAATCCTAATTAAAAGACTTAATAATGAAATGACGGACATGCCGAAATCAGCACCGAAACTCAGAGGGTATAAATTAAGGCTGGCTAATCAGAGCTGAAAAGATAATCGATTATCGGTCCTGCTATTGCGATCGATAATCGATTAGTAATCACTGAAGAGTTGGTCATAATTTTACCTGTCAACCTGAGCATGACTCTTACCATATGTTGTACTTTAGTGTATGTATTTAATCTGACAGGCCTGAGCATCGCAAACGCGGCGTCTCATCAGGGTCTACACTGTGTACCACTCATCTAGCTATTTTAGACACAACATTGGGTGGTATGTTGTACTTGTTCAAGTTTTAGATTAAGTATGGTAAGGTGTCTGAATACTAAGTGTAAATGCGGTAAAGTAAAAGACACAGAAATTAAATTATCGATTATTTGCAAATCTGTAATGATAATCATTTTTCTGGATTTTATCGATCAATTAATCGATTATCCGATTAATTGTGCCGGCCTAAGTATAAATCGAGTTTAGATGATAAAATTATTTGGGTACACAATGCTGCGTATTAGGCAAAATATATATGTGCACAGGCTGGTCAAGATTTAATTTGGTCATACATACAGCTTTACGTTCTAATATTTGAACTTTATTAGCCTAGTGGATAAGAGAGCTGACTCTTAATCCATCAGGTTTCTAACCGCTGTGGTTCGAGCCTTGCTCGGGTCACATGTGGGAAAGCCAAGTTCTGCTTACGGATGGTCAGGTGGTTTTCCACCGGGTTCTCCGGTGTTCGCCAACCCGAGCAATCGGCTCGATATAAATGAACTATTCTTGAAAGGGCCTGTAAAACCCAAATAAAAAAAAAGAACTTTATAGAACTCTCATAGCAAACAGGGAAAACCATGTGCCGACTCAACTGGTCCGGGATTTAACTCTTTCACTGCTGCAGGCGATAAAAATAGGCTTTTGCAAACAGCATAATTTCAGATGAGACGGCTCACAATTGAGAAAATTGAGACTGCTAGCAGTCGATTCATATGAAACGTCAAGTCTTACTTTGTCTGAAAAATAATAATAAAGAAAACAGAATGTCTTCTGCTACAGTTATGCTCGGCGCTTAAGGATTTCACTCAAAGACACTGTTTCGCTTGACCAGGCCTATGTGATAGCTGAAAGGTAAGCATTTCGGGAAGACAATCCAACGTCTGACGCCTAGATTGATAAGATAATGACACTTCTAAAGCAGCGAGCAAAGAGCCACGCCCTCCATCAAAGGATGAGGAATATTAGTGAGCATTATGGCTATAACTTTCAATATTTTACACTCTGAGAGACAATTTATTGACCAATAAACTGTTGTTAGATGGTAGTATGATTATATGTCTAGATACAAATGTTGAGAAGTCATTGCGTGCGTATGTGGGGCTATCAAGATGTTAAGGAAAATAAATTGAAGTATTCATCCTAAATACTAGGGCACTATGACCCTTTACCATACTTATCTTAAAGATTGAAAAGTCTGTTGGGTTACATCGTAATGGATCTAATGTATCTAAAAGTATGTTGATTGAATGACAAAATACAGTTGACTCCCGTTATCTCGAACTCGCTTATCTCGAATAACCGCTTATCTCGAAGTGAAAATCTGGTCCCTGCCGAAACATGAACATCTAACAACAGGCTTAAAAATATTGTGGAAAAGAGGAGAAATTGCTCCTAAGGAGCAATTTCTCCTCTTTTCCACAATATTTTTAATATATCTCTAACTTCAAGAGTCCAATTACATATATATTTGTTAAATGTGGTTGTTCGAAAAATTTTTCCTCAATTCTGCAAATCTTATATATCGAGGTACGGATATCTCGAAGTATTTAATAGAGTCCCTTGGAATTCGAGATAACGAGAGTCGACTGTATGTTGACTGATCAGACGTTAATGAGTGCGTTCTTTCACATAGTCTCTAGTGTTTCTGTTTTCAAGCGTAACTATACAAACGTTCGGGTACATACGGTGGTATTTGTCAACGATGTTTTAAAGAAAACTCCATTTGAAAACTTGGAAAGTTCAAAGTGGCAACTTGAAATATTTTCAATGAAATTAGGTAGGAAAATAAACGTCAGTGTACAAATAACATTTAAAGCTAAAACATACTTGTCAACTCTGAAAAGATACGAATTTACAAACAAGCATATTACATATCACGTCTCACAGAAAAAAAAATAGTATACTGTGTTACTGGCTTCAGTCTCTAGTGACAAAATATTTTTTCTTATAATCTGTTTAATAATCCACTAAAATAAAACCAATGTAATATCATGACTGGTCGTGACCAGCCTTTATAGTCATGATATTTTTTTGTTTTTATTTTAGTGGATTACCAAACAGGATTATGAGAAAAATATTTAGTCACTGGAGACTGGAGCCAGTCTAAGTTACCCAGGAATGGCCACAGTCACAGATCAAAGTCCTCCCAAGGCATCTGACAACAAGACAAAACAGCACTTATAGGAAACAGAATGAAGAAACGAAAGGCAATTGAAATAGCAACGCCGCCTTGGAACGGTCAGGACGCGATCTCATCATCACGAAAACATGCCCCCCCCCCCCCCCCCCTTAAACCCTACTTTTATATATTAAAACTGGGGTTTACAAGGGTATACATTATTTTTTCTTGTTTCTGCTAAAAACATAGATTGTGGGTACTCGTTAGAACCGCCTCGCCGAGGCGGCTCTAACAAATACCAATTTATGTTTTGTGCAAAAATATGAAAATATCACAGTTTTTTATCTGAAAATTTTCAGTTTTGGAAATGAAATTTTCTATATATTTGAATAGGCGTGTTTTCGTAATGTATTTCCTGGGAAAATGAGACAGAAATACTTTAAAATGTCATCGAAATACATGTATTTATTTCTGCAGGTTAGAAGTTATCATTAAATTTCTTCCAGTACAATTGCCACCATTTTAGCATTCACATTCAAGGAACGTTATAAAAATATACAATCGGGTGTAGCAAAATTATCATGGATTATCGTCTCCTTTGAGAACTTTTGCATGCATTTGGATCTTTTGGATACAAATACCTCGTCGAGGACGTGCTTAAATGAGACTTTATCCTCGTAACGAGCCATCTCAGCAGGATCTACTATGTTTGCAGTTCTGTGTTTTGACTTCTGGATGACACTCCTAATTGTTACAGTGGATATGCCTAAAATACAATATCGGAAGAATCCATTTTAGAAATTTAAGGCCGTCAAGGGTTACAGTAATAGCTCTTACTTCATTGTTGCAATTTCACATTATCAATTTCTTCAACTTGAACTTAAAGTAACCCATATCGTAATAAACCTAATATTGCGGTTTCTCGGTGCAAACGACGTCCTTGATCTTTACCACTCTGTCAAATTTCAGCAGACGACAAATTAATTGCATTTTTCTTATTTTCCCATAGAAAAGGCTTTGACATTTCATGCAAAGTGTCTCTAAAGATAACAATTTGTATGAAATGCCAAAGCCTATTTTCTGGGAAAAATAAAAAATACTTCAAAATGTCGTCCGCTGAAACTTTTACCCAATATGCTGAGGGTTAAATCGTCAATTGTAGTTTTATTACCCTGTCAGCGTCGAAGACATTCAACAAACTTCACAGCACTTGTATCACCTGCGGACGGTCTCTAAAAAGGTACCTTTGGAAACCTGCCCACAACCAAGAACAACCAGCTTGTGCGTCCCTGCCATCTGCTCAGCGTCCTTGCTATATTTACATATATTTGCAAAATATTTTATTATTATAATACAGACGAATAACCGTGTCTTTATTACACTGTGTATGTAGGAAGCCTTGTCTAGGTGTATGCTGGTCGCAATGACCCACTGTACTTTTTCACATTTCAACCTTTAACCTGACGAATTTAAATATCAGAAAATGGCATCTTAACATAATTTTATTTTATTCTTCCCAGAAAAAAGAAACCGCTATTGCTTTCAGATTGTCTCCATTACTAGAGACATCTGAATACAATAACAAGTTTATTCTTCCAGAGAAAATAATAAAAATTGTGATTTGTTGGACTGGGGATTTAGTTTACAATTGCTAAAGGTTGAATTGTGCTTTCTTTAGATCCTAGTCATTACTGCATTGACTTACGGCCACCTTCATTTGGAAAGGTAAAAAGTTTAAGGACTCCAAAGATACAATAATTCACTTGAGACTGACTATGTGAAAATGCCCCTTGAGGCCTATGCGGGACCAGATCAGCCTGTGGATCAGTGCAATCTGATCAGGGCCTTCGCTGCCCGGTTACAGATTCATTGGATACTATAAAAGATATAGACTGGCTCCAGTCTCCACTGACTAAATATTTACTCCAAAATGACTAAAATCAAATATCATGACTATAAAGGCTGGTCACTAGTGACCAGCCTTTATAGTCATGATGCTAGTGACCAGCCTTTATAGTCATGATGCTATTTTGGTTTTGTTTTAGTGGATTTTTAGTGGATTATCAAACAGGATTATAAGAGTAAAAATTTAGTCCCAGGAGACTGGAGCCAGTCTATAGAAGGTATAGATGTATAGCAAAGGGCCTTGTCCGTTTGTGCGTGTTTGCATCCAGATCTGTAGCTTTACTGTACGCACATGCCCCGAAGACGCGTTTTCTCAAGGAGCAGCACACTTTATTTGTACGAATGTTTTGAACCCTTGTCCCAGTAAGCATTTTTTATAAATCTTTCGCGGGCTGTTATCGGCCCGTCAGTTTAGCTGACGGGCCGATAACGGCCCGCTATAGATTTATAAAGAATGCTAGCTGGAGTTGGTTATAGATGTTGACGTTTTGCTGTCTATGGGTACCATGCCAGCTGTGCATTTGTGCATTGCCAGGTTTTGTGAGAAAAGGTCCCAAAGCTTCCTTTAACCTTTATCACTCTCCGCGCTAATACCACGACTTATTCAGAAGACGAACATTGATGACATTTTTCTTTTTTTGTCCAGAAAACAGGTTTGATATCTCTATTGTAGACAATTTGCATGAAATATCAAACCTGTTTTCTTGAAGACAATTTGCATAAAATGCAAAACCCCGTTTTGGGGAAAATGATAAGAAAAAATATTTCAGCTTGTCATCTGCTGATAATTGTACCCAGAGTGCTAAGCGTTAAGTATATGGAAAACCGGTCACATTTTAGAGGAGTGGTCACTTTTTCAGAGAAGGCAACTCTACTTTGGCCCCTTGGAAGCAAATACTTTCCCTTTAGAACAGACCCCTTTTCAGAAGGGACTTGGTGCACAGGCAAGCAAACAGAAAGTCACAAAAATTATCTCACTTGTATAAAATGGGGTAAGTGTTTCCAGTCCCCTTAAACACACTAGAAAATAAAGGGCCTGTAAAACTATTACCCTATTAAGCTAATTCAACAGACAACAAATTGATATTTTTTTCTTATTTTTCCCAGAAAACATAATTTGACATTTAATGCTGGAGATAATTTGCAAGAAATGACAAATCCTGTTTTCTGGAAAGATAAAAATAAAATATTTCAAAATGTTGTCTGCTTATAACCCAGAGTGCTAAGCGTTCAGCTGAGCAGTGCGGTGAAATAATTTACCAAATTTGATTGAGAAACTAGACAATTTTAGTGCTTTGAAGAACTAGAAAATGTTGCCATGAAAGCCGCCGTTTTTTGTGAGTAAGTGACGTCATAACCACTCATTTACGTATGCAAAACTCAAACAAATCACATCTGAAACAATAATTTATTATAAACACCTATAAATGTGTTCATTTGCATAATATGCTGTTTTTATTTGTAAGTACAAAAATAATATATCTCATCTAATCATAGAAATGACTGCGCACCTGCTCACAATTCTAGAACTTCAAACTACAATATATTTTTTCTTTTTATTTTCCCAACCACCTTTAATCAGTTTTGCACCCAAATGCTTGATTTCTTCAGCTGGGTGTTTTAAGAGGATTATTACATTTACTAGGATTTTCCTTAAATATATTGTCATTGTTATGAACATTTTGATGCTGTGAGTCACCTAAAGCTGATGGAGACGTTAACGTCAAACTCTATTTGTATGCATGTATCTTATTATAAACACCAGCAGTTGTGTTCATTTGCATATAAACTTGCAACTCTCATAAAAGCAGTATATAAATGCCAAATAGGCTGCTTCTAATCGTAATTACAAAAATAATATATCCAAAGCTGATGGAGACAACGTCGACTCTATTTGTATGCATGCCCTTCTCAATATTTTCTTGTATAGTACATGTGTCTGCCACAAAGCACTCCCTTTTCCACTTCAACCCTTTCAGCCCTGTACATCAAGACGGACACTTTTGCAAACAGTGTAGATCCAGATGAGACGGCTCATAATGAGCCGTCTCATCAGGGTCGACACTGTTTGCAAAAGTGTCCGTCTTGATTTACAAGGAGTTGGAAGAGTCTATTTCAGAAATACAGGATTGAGAGAATTAAACATATACTCAACCAAGATAATATAAGTATGAGCTATCTGTACTATAATCGAAAATCTTTCTCGACCAGAGCAGAACTCAAAACCATAACCAGAGCGAGTCAACAGCACTAACTATCAGAGTAACTAGCTCACATTCAGCATGTAACTTGCTGAAATTAAATATCAGCAAACGACATGTATCCTTTTCTTCAGAAAATATGCATTGACAGTTCCTTTGGCTACTTAGGAAATATTTAAATGATTTTTCAAAAAGTAAGGAAAACATCACTAAATACTCATTCAGCTTCAGTTGAAAAATGGCGGGTTATTTGCACCTGCAATTACTTACGCAATTGAGAACGTTACATCTTTATGGATAAACAGCAGCGAGCAGCTATTAAATGGTAACATTAAGTTGAAAAATAGAGGTATTACGTGTTGAAGCGAAAAACGATGAACTTTCCCACAGTTGAACAAAAGAAGAGGACGCTTCGCCAAGTTATGACCTAAAGAACCGAGTAAGGACCGAGGTTCAACGTCACTGGTCAATTTGTATTCCTCCGCGCCTTTTGATTCTCGACTCCAGTGTCAAAACAATTATACCATAGTTGGGTAACACGGTAATACATGGATAAATTGAATCAGGTAGTGCAGTATTGTCTGCCCTATCAGGTCAGTTTATCAAGCTTGCATAATTAACTGGGGAAAATTGTAGTGACATTCTTAATGAAAACGTCTTCTGTAATTTTAACAGTGAAATGGTGATGTGCGAGACAAACTGGTTTTATCAATAATCAAATCAAAGTTAGCATCAAAGACTGTATGCATCTGAGAAGACACTCTTGTAACCGTCATGTGAATTCCCCACAATTTATGTCCCGTGCACCCTTCCCCCATCTCCATCTTCTTTATTTGTACATAGAGTGGTGGATGAAGGGTTTTACTGAATTCTGATTAAATGAAGCATTCCTTTTTAACTTTTGTTTATTAAACTGAAAAGGGGGCTTTATGCAAGTACATGAGAGAGCTTTTTAGGTTGAGACTTTTAATTTCAATAATATATAAAAGCGAACAACATTAAAATAAATGCGTTTTCTTATTTTTTACAGAAGACCATTTGAATCAAATGTTAAGTCTTGTTTTTATGTAAAGTTAAAAAAGTGTCACTAAATTTCAGCTGATGATTAAATTTGCAGAGTGTTATTTAAAGCTTAATATGTATGTCAGATGGAAGACGTAGTGCTGTGTCAGTGACTAGATTAGAGGTAATCAAGGCAGAATCCCCGACTGGTTGAATAAAACAAAATACCTGTTTATTGGGACTTGATAACCAGTTACAATGCATTTACTAAATACATGGAGGAAAAACGCTAAATTCCCTTCCCACCTAGATATTAAAACAAAAGTAAAGATTCTGAAAGCAGTAAAACCAAAACATAACGATGCTATGCGAGTCCTATGTGTGTAAAGTCTAGTTATGCATTTTATTTTAACTATGTACTGGAAGAATTAATGGTAATCGCAAATTTCCCGAAAGTGATCGAACCGACTGAGGTGGTAAAACTGATATAGGCAAAAGAAATTATAATAAAAAAAGCTACAAATTAATAATATAGTCCGGTTTTTAGTATGAACCACTCTATAATGTATCGTTAGAAATTTTGTTCTATAAAATACCAACAAATAAGTTTGTTTATAAGTTCGATTGTTCAGTTATGATCCTTATACTGGCAACATAAATTGCATCGTACAAAAGCTGAAATATTCATGCAGAACAATCGAATACATATCTTTTAAATCTCAAGAATTCAACAACATCTGGTCTCTTCAGACATCCAGGTCTGATGCTTCATGCTTCTTTCAATGTTTCTTTCTTCCTTTCTTTTTCTCGTGCCCCGTATACTTTTCATAGAAAAACGAACACTTAAAAGACTTGATTAAAGAAGGCGCTAAATTGTTTAATTTTGTTTTGTCAGCTAATGAACAGTGTAGTGTTTTTTGCTATCCGGATTTTGCGACTATATACCGAGCTATATACAGATGCTTATGATATGAAAGGCTATCATTCATCCTCTGTTTGTTTCCATTCTTATGCAGAATTATGGCTATGAACATTTATATGAATAATTTAATAAAACCATATGTAATTCCCCAGTTAATCGTGGTATATAGGTTTATATAAACGTGTACACTATAAACATATACATATTATTGAAGAAGTGACCATACAAAGCAATGAGCAAACAAAAAAAATAAAATAAAAAAAACAAACAAACGAAAATACAGCTGAAATGCCAAAGTAATCTGAGTCGGAAACGCTAATTTCGAGAATTTAAACCTTATCAATATCAGTGACACTCATATGTATTTAAAAAAATCCAGGAATGGGTAGACTGGCTCCAGTCTCTAGTGACAATTTTTTTTTTCTTATAATCTGTTTAATAGTCCACTTAAATAGTGGTATAGTAAATAGTGACCAGCCTTTATAGTCATGATATTTTTTGGTTTTATTTTAGTGGATTATCAAACAGGATTATGAGAAAAATATTTAGTCACTGGAGACTGGAGCCAGTCTCAGGAATGGGCTCAGCGGTCATAAAGAATCAGAACAAACTATGCCATAGTAAAGTGCGTAGAGACAAGTGTCGGGCGTACATACCTCGGTTTTCACTGTATGCAGATGGTGAACATGGGTCAAGGTGGGGCTACATATTTCAAAACTTGTAAATTAGTATGCTTTGACAACATCATAGTAAGCATGGTTAGTTTTGGCAAAGAATATGAAGATTTTTGTTAGCATAAGAAGGCATTGGGTGCTAGGGGGTTGCTCAGGTCAAACATGAGAAACAAAAGGTTTTTTGGCGGGGAGAGTGCAAAATGCTGGTTCAGACACAGCTGACTTAAATAATTTCCTGAATAACGGCATGATATCCGTTTGGCATATTTCATATTACAAGTCAAAATGCATACATGCACATGCATATTATATTGTTATATGTTAACAATACATTTATAATAATAATAATAATAATAAACACATGCTTTCCATAGTTGTCCTGTTATTCTCAAACACAGCGTCTTTTGTTCATAGAATTGACAAAACAAGTACTTCACACCTGCATTTCTTTGGCATGCTGTGTGTGCAATACGCGGTCAGTTATTGTCCTCGTTGCACAATCGACACCCTGTCTAAGTGGTCATTATTAGGTGGTAACATACAGCTGCGGATGTAGCTTGTCTCACTCAACAATTATGGGATGGCGAATGGTTTAATCAAACAGTCTCCCGATTTTCATGATTTTGTGTGTTCTTTGTTTCCAAAGGAAATCCTTTTTGACTTTTATTAAAACTCTTCAGAAGACTGTATTTATACACGTTTGAATAAAAGGCCGACGGCGAAATGTCACCAGACGTCTGAAGCGCTTCCACATCTACATTTTCCACTTTCTAATATTGCAGTTTACATCGAGAAAGATGGAAGAAACCGGATAAGACGTGCACAAAGATGCTATATAGACAACTACCTATACAACAGATTCACTACTAAACAACGTCAAAGAACTTTCCCAAGATGCCTAAGTGTTTTCTCCCTCTGGCAATTGGTGATGAATATGATAAAACTACCGGAAAATATATCTTTACTCTAGGTCTAGGCCCGATACCATGTACTTTTAGCAAAATATCCGAATCACAGGAGACATAAGGTTTACATTAAATGTGAAAGTGAAAGTGATATAACACTGTCAAAAATAGACAAAGTCAAAAAAGGCATTTACATCTTCAGATCACAGACAGATGTTTTCGGAATTTCAAACGAATTCATTGAAATATGTGAGAGAAATTGCAGACACAAGCTTTTCGGATGGAAATCCTTAGCCTAAAAGGACACCAACTCTGATGGAAAGAGCCGAGTAAAACAAATCCAGGACCACGTGCACTTCATCATATTATCGGGAGAAAACTGCAAAATTTCAATCGAATCAGAGGGAATATAATTGATGTTACATCCTTTGTATTGCACAGGGAACATGATTGATGGTACATCCTTTCATGATCCCATCAAACCAATAAATATCTAAAAGATTGCCTTTTGAAACAAAGAACACATTACAGATAGAAAATGGGAGTCACGGTTTCATTGAGACTCTTCATAAGCAGTAATGAAGTTTGCAACAGTGCTTATGCCCTCTAGCGTATACACGAGCAGAACTCCATTTTCAAAGCTACCACAATAGGCCCAATGATCCTAAAGGAAATGAAAATATAATCTGCACTATGCTGAAGTACGGGGAGACGTTCTACGGCCGCCACACGGCGCTAACACCAGCTGCAGTGAAGTAAAATTAAAGTCTAAAAGATTGCCCTTGGAAACAAAGAACACATTACAGATGGAAAATGGGAGTCTCTGTTTTATTGAGACGCTTCGAAAGCAGTCTGCTATTTTCTGTCATTTGTTTTGCTTTATATTCCCAAAGGGTCCCCTTTTGGAATTGTTTTGTAATGCTTGATAGAAGGCCGTATAAATGATTAGTCCCTCACTAATATCTGTAAATATTAACTGAGGCAAATAATGTCCATTATTGTTACTTTCTTGATTTTGCTTACCGTGGCAAGACGTTTCCTCCGTTGTAATTATTTGATTGTATATCGGTTGTTGCAACTGTGCCATTGTGTCCAGTGATAATTGTTTCTTCCTCGTCGCTTCTTCTTTTGGTGCCTAGTGAAAGCTGTGCTTTGTGACTGTGACCTTTTTAGGATAACTGCAGGTATATTTTATGTGCCAAAACATTGGATACATATGCAGATCGGGAAAAGAATTATTACAACACACACGCGCGCGCACACACACACACACAAACACACACACACACACACACACACACACACACACACACACACACGCACGCACACTGGCTATAGATATCTAGAAGCAGCACACTATAATTACATTCAGTCCATCTGATTTATTTGAAAATAGAAAACATATTGCTCAACCGTGAACAAAGATGCATAATTTATGTTGCTTTGGGAACCTTGATCCCATTTCGGTTGTACAATAAACATAATTCTGCTGAACCCAACCCCAACAGAATTCTGCTCAACTCGAGGGCGTGTGCATAATAAGTCAAATAAACAAGCTCAATAAAAACGAACTTTTTAGAATTATCTTCGGTATGTTTTTGTACCAATGAGCCAGTTTCAGTTGTACAGAATACAAAGTTCTCCTCGACTCGAGGCTTGGGGCGTGTGCAGCGTCACATAGTCCCATGCGGTACATGAACAGATTCAATAAAACCGAGTCTGCTTTTCTCGTTTCTTCGGTTTGTTCTTTGTTTTATCGTACGGTACACTAACAGATACAGGCATTACGGTGCACCGAAACTATTCACGTTCACGGACATTTTCACTGCTCATGTAGAAACCGTGGGATCTCTGTGCTGAAGAATCAAGACATGTTTGTCTATTCCACAGATAATTAGTTTATTGGTGGTGTAAGGAGACATCTGACTGGCTGGTCCATATGTACGACCAGTGCTTACTATCGGTGAACTGACAATTAATAAGGAAACTGACATGTATTGGTGCACAGATATATCTTATAAGTGCATCTATATATTTCAGTGGAACAATAATTTGGCCTTTTCCTTTACTTTCCTGGTGCAACGGTAAAACTAACGGTGAATCTATAAGAATCTCAGTAGTGATAATTTTATTGGTGCACTGGTAATATACATCACGAAAACATGCCTATATAATTTTGACCCCCTTAAACCCCACTTTTATATAGTAAAACTGGGGTTTACAGGGGTATACATTATTTTTCTTATTTCTGCTCAAAAACATAGATTGTGGGTACTCGTTAGAGCCGCCTCACCGAGGCGGTTCTAACGAGTACCCACAATCTATGTTTTGAGCAGAAATATGAAAAATATCAGAATTTTTCATCTGAAAATTTTCATTTTTTGGTGGTAAAGTTTTCAGTATATTTGAATAGGCATGTTTTCGTAATGTATTTTTGTGTATCGATATCGGTTGTTTTGTTCCCTTTGTTAAACCATTATATTGAGAGTAGATATTCCCTTCCATGTAGCTTTAGGAATTGTGCAGAAGTAGAATTATCAAAAGAGTATTTGAGCATCAGCTATATTAAAAGGCCGACAGCAATGCAGAAAATTAACATTTTTGATAGTTTGTGTACTTTGACTCAAAAAGTATGTTTACCTCCAGGTTTTATGCACTAACAATTGAATGCTTCATTTCAGTACCAGTTATATCGATGTTTTCAATAGTATAGTGGACCCCCGTCATCTTAGACACTTAAGTTTAGCGCTTCGGTCACACTGACTTCAATTAAATTTCTCAAATGTGCATGACAACATGACATGCCTGTACAATTTCAGCAAATTATACGCAGTATTGTTCAATGTGCCATATGGCACCACTGCGGGGTTAGAATGGCGCAATCTGGCTAAGTTCTCATGCGACAGGATAGAAATATCACAAATTAATATGGAAATGACAAATTAAAATTAGTTCTGCAGCTGCTCACTATAAATGAGATTGTTGACACCACCAGCCTTGTTCTTGTGGTTCAGCTGCACAAAAATTACATAACTCCGCAGGATTACGTTAACACAACTTCATAGCATGACATTATGCGAAATGTATACAACTTAGTCAAATCGGTAGATAATCTGCTTTTTCACCTAAAATATTAAGATTTTTTTTCGTATTTCTCTATGGAAGCATATGTTGTGGGTACTCATTCGAAGCGCCTCTAGTAATATTTTCACCATATAATACAGGGAAATTAAGATGGTTTGGTTGTAAAGTACATTAAGACCTATATTAGTGAGTGCGAAAATTCGATTGAAATATCTATCAAAAAGGATTTGAAAACTGCAAAGGTCATTTACAAAATTTTGAATTTTTATTCCTGGTATACGAGAGGATATCAAAACGTTTTTAGCCTAACATATCTAACAATGACACATGGATTTTAATAAGTAAAAGTTTTGTATTTTCCCTTGTTAGTAAATACATTTTGTGAATCTTTCCAACAAGTCACTAATATCACTTCTGCAGAAATCTGAATGTTTGCCATCACTCCAAGCCTAATGAGCATCCGTAAGTTAATTCTCATCGCTGTGTCTTTTACCATGCAGATGCTTATTCAGTTTTTGGGAACAGCTCATACTCTCTAGGAGCAAATGTCATGTTCAGTGTGGCAACACTTCGAACCCAAATTCATTTGCAACATCCATTGCAATTTGGCTTGTGTGAACTGGAACATCATCCTGTTGCACAAGAATACCAAGCCTATGTTTGCCACGGTGTTTATTTTTGATTGACTGAAGCACCTTTTCAACAAGCTTGCATGATATTCACCATTTATTATTGCACAATATATATATATATATATATATATATATATATATATATATATATATATATATATATATATATATATATATATATATATATATATATATATATATATGTATATATATATATATATATATATATGGATTATACCTTCGCCATCCCAAGACACAGTGGTCATAATCTTCTTGCAAGATCTAGTCTCTTTGAATGTTTTGGTTCATGATGACCTTATGTACTTTCAGTCAATGATTCTTTAGATTCTGGACCATAGTGGTAAAGCCAAGCTTCCTAGTATATTACTAATCTAAAGTGAAAGTCCTCAGGATCATGATTATACTTAGGTAACAGAGCATAGCTGTGGTGACTCGACCGTTGATGTCTGTAAATGATTATGAAGCATAGTTTTTATGGAACTAAATGAGATGTCAGTAGTCTCCTCTAACTCAAGAACTTTAATACGCCCGTAATTAAGAATTAGCCGACGCACAGAGTCTGTATTTCTTGTATAACTGATTGATGGTCATCTAGAACGGAAGGCATCATAAAGACTCTTCCCACCACACTGAAACTCCCTTGCCCACCTTTTCACAGTAGCATAAGATGGAGAAGTTTCACCATAAACTGCAATGAAACGTTCATGGATATTTTGAGAGATTGGCTTTCCCTTTCCTCAATGGCCTTCCTGCGTCAAAAACTTTTTGATTGTCCTCTACTAATTTCTGTCTATTTTACTCTTAACGTTGAGGGCGACACAACAATCGCTTAAAAACTTTGGAAACTGTCATACTAGATGTCTGCAAAATCTGTAAAATAAATAAAGATACCTCAGCAATTAACCCTTAAACTGCCATCTCAACAGTTGTCGTCTGCTTTGTCATCTGCTTGTGATTTTAAAGTCATTTTTTGCAAACAGTGTGGACCCAGATCAGACTGCTCCTCTAGCTCCTCAGGGAGCAGTCTGATCAGGGTCCACACTGTTTGCCTGTATGTAAATATAGGTTTGAAAAGTTTGCAAGAATATTCAGCAGACGACATAAACAGACGACTTTTTCAGATGCAGGTTTGCTTGGCATTTTAAGGGTTAATTATATATATAAAAGATTACACACAGCTCCCTAGGCTACATATATCAGGCTAAAAACGTGTTGCCCTCGTAATATTTCATTCCAACACTTTCTGTAGTTTAGACTACAATATTCTATGTATTCACTGCGACAGAATTGACCCCAACTACAAATAATCTGCTTCATAATTTAAATATATGAACTCTATACTACTCTCGATTGAAATGGAATGCTACAAAGCAAACTTTGACTCGTCAGTGAACAACAGCTTTCCAATGGTCTTATGTCCGTAGAGGTTCCTAGCCTCAACTGGTGCGATTACGTCGGCATTTTAAGTAAGCATGTACCCTCAGCAAGGACGTCGAGAGCCGATTCTCATACAAGTCGCCCTGCTAGTTATACTGTGGCATGTCTACCCGGTATCTGTCGAGCTGATCAGTATCTTCATTATTTGCTATTCCACAATCAGTTTTAATTGGGCCGATTGTTTACAATCGGGTCATTGTATACAAACGCCAAATTTTCCTTAAGGAAGTTGTCCATGTGATTATCATTGACCAATGTAATCATGATATCCATGTAACGGTTATTTATAGCCGCGCTTTTTTTCTTTTTTTTTTTTTGTCGCTGTGATGTCAGAGTGTTGTGTAAAGAGCATTATCAGCAAAACCTGGACTGGGACATTGGCAAACAGTGCAGACCCAGATCAGACGCCGATGAACGCGGCGTCTGGTCAGGGTTTGCACTGTTTGCTTAAATTACAGGAAGTTAAGGGTTAAATGAAACAGTGTTAAATCACCGTTCAGGACCATTTTCTTAGCCAACTCAAAGATAAGCGACCTACCAGTGCTGTCAGTACTTTGATTATATAACACCCATTTAACAAACACGTAAAGGGTCCTTCCGATATTCATAATGAAACAGTCAATTGAAGCTATTCCCAGGCATTAATGAATTGAGAGTTATTGCTATTTGTGTCGATCCGTAACCTTTACCATTCTCTGGCAAATTAAGTAGCTGACAAAATGATGATATCTTTTTTCTTATTTTTTCAAAGAAAATACATTTTGTCACTCAATCCTTTGAAGACAATTTGCATGGAATGTCAAAGTCTGTCTTCTGAGAAAAATAAGAGAATGTTTCAAAATGTCTTCTGCTGATTTGTTTTACTCAGCATGCTACCGTTATACGATTCTAATAGCAGGCACATGAACAGGAAGGACAATGGCCAGGCTGGTCTGGGCCTAAGCTGGTCAGTCGTGCCAAGTAAATATCAAGTTATACCGTGCCGACATACAACCAACTTCTGTTTTGTTATGCATTCCTATTCAAATTTTACGTGATGTTGTAATTGAAATTTCTCAGTCACTAAGTGTCATGACACCAAACGCTTCTTGAAGTTATTTTGGTACAAATAATCAAAGACTTAAGATTTGAATTGCGTGTCTGGTTTCATGGTCAGATGGTCAGTGAGCCCTCGAAATTGGCCTAGGCCGTGTGCTTTATGATCAGAGGGTAATTTACACCGCATATTGCACCAAATATAGTCAGGCTTTCACTTCTAGATGACACCATCTGTTAACTTCTTCACCACTTGTGAAATTGGAATTTTTATTGGACCTAATGTCACGAAATTTTAACAAACAGGTTCACTTTGAAAACTAACCCTGAAGTAAAAATGTAATAAATTATTGAAAACGGTTTCTCTTGAAATTAGTCAGTCATAAAGAATACACATTTTATTACATATGAAAACAAAATTCACTCGCATGCTTAACTCTTTCACTGCCACAGGCGATAATAATGACTTTTGCAAACAGCATAGATCCAGATGAGATGGCTCAATGAACCGTCTCATCTGGATCTACGCTGTTTGACATTCAGTCTTTCAACTTTACATATAAACGTCTTTCCAAGCGATGGTTTGTTATAATAAAAAAGCAAACGACAAATGTCGTCTGAAATTTGGCACCGAAAGAGTTAATTCGCTTATTTTTTTTTTTGAGTAGCTGTCTTCGGACTAAGGCACAGCAAGGCGTCCGCGCAGCCTGGACATTGCCTTCGTTGTACGCTTATCATTAGGTGAGAAGAATACAGTCGTACTTTAACGACTCAAACATCTTTCGGGCCATGGACATTTAATCCAGACATGGTGATAATTTAGGGTCCCGTTTCGATCTTTTATAAAATAATGGGATGTTGAGTGTAGTCATTAGAAATGCCTCAAAGAAAAGCCAAAGCTTTGCCAAATTGCAATCTGAGCTCGATCTCTACTGTTCACATACACACAGAAAACCTTTTTCGCAATGAGTGGCTAACACCATCAAGGAAAAATTAACGAATGCATTGCTTTTGTTTTATTTGTTTGTTTTGTTTTTTTTTTTGTGTTTTTTTTTTTTTTTTCTTTCGTAATGTCGAAACCCGCCAGTGGCCAAATTCCAAATTTATTGGAACCACGCTATATGTGTGAAAACCCCACTGTACCAGTCAGTCACAACCAGGTATCAATCGAGTGACTAGATATTGTATCTAATAACTCTGCTATATTTCTTTATAATATATGGAAATATAGCAGAGTTATTAGATATTATAATAGTGTGAGTCAGTTATAGTTTTTTCCTGTAAATAAATTGGTTTCTTGAAAACTTCAGTAGTGTTAAAAATAAAAGTGCCAACCAACAAGTTCATCCACTGGAACTTAGAACATAAACTACTTTAAAGTTTAAGTCAATGAAACATAAATGCTTTTTTTTTTTGTTATAGTCATTACGTGTCATTACAAAAACACGCCTATTCAAATATATAGAAAATTTCACCTCCAAAAACTGAAAATTTTCAGATAAAAAAATTCTGATATTTTTCATATTTCTGCTGAAAACATAGATTGTGTTACTCGTTAGAACCGCCTCGCCGAGGCGGTTCTAACGAGTACCCACAATCTATGTTTTTGAGCAGAAATAAGAATAATAATGTATACCCCTGTACACCCCAGTTTTACTATATAAAAGTGGGGTTTAAGGGGGTCAAAATTATATAGGCATGTTTTCGTGATGACAGTTGTATTGTTATTTTGAAGAACTAAGTAAGCGTACAACTTAAGTTCTGATCATGTTGAGATGTTACC
Source organism: Anodontia alba (assembly GCA_964016985.1). NCBI lineage: Eukaryota > Metazoa > Mollusca > Bivalvia > Lucinida > Lucinidae > Anodontia > Anodontia alba. The sequence goes on from OZ024823.1 coordinate 88,676,040, forward strand.
ATTCATTACGTACTTATGCCGGTTTTGAAATAAAATATGTTAAAAACCAAGTGATTGTCACAGTAGGCGAATGGCACTTAACCTTCAGCATGCTGTAGGCTAAATAAGCAGACTAAAACTATCCATACTTTTTCAAATTTCTTATCATTCAAATTGTCTTCAATTTCTTCCCGAAAATAAGGCTTCATATTCCATTCACTCTAAACTGCCAAGCCTTATCTAGACAATTTAAATCAAATGCCAAAATATAAATGACGTCGTATTTTCTTAGGAATATATTTTGCTGTTATTCTAATTCCGCAAATTAAAGGTTAAACATGTTAATATAAATAAATAAACAAATAAATACAGCCACCGAAATAAAAACTATACTGGACAGATTCCCCTAAAATAAGTCTGGTTTATATTGCCGCAAGTATGTTTGTAAATCACTGACCATCATCTGGTCAGTTTATGCACAACGTTTACGCAAAACCACTGATTACCTTCTAGCAATCATCTAATGTAATGAAAACAGACACGCAAGCATACGCCAGATCCCAGGAAAACATTCCTGAGAAGTCAATATGAGGTAAAAAGATCAAGATATTTCGCCGAATATCATAATATTTATACAATCAACTGGCCATCATCCAGAGGCGAGTCGCCTTTGATAATGATTGACTATTGTTTACATTACGGCGAAATTAAGTTAAATGAGGATTCACACACCTGGCTTGAGTCGCGGTCAGCCCGACATGCCGCTGACCTGCCGTTGACCACTTCTACATTTACAAGCGCTTGACCTGCGCAATGTAAGGCCACATCAGATAATTTCACGTCACATCGCATTGTAAAGGTGAGCAGATCGCTTTATGCAAATAGGGTGCTGGTCAATACCGTATTTACTCTAATATTCCGAAACTCCTTACCATATTTGTTCTTAATTTTGAACAAACAATTTTAGTATTTGTTGATGTGTCTAAAAACTGCTAAGTGAGTGGCAAACAACGTAGACCCTGATCAGACACCGCGTTCTGTGGCGTGGTTCTACACCGTTTAACTTGCCTGTCCGAATACTTTAGACAGAGCTGTGGAAATACCATGCCCGACTTGTCCAAGTCCCATTTCCCTGAGGACAAGTAAGAAATTTCAATTTACTAGTCCTGGGACAAGTAATTCATAGCTCTGGCTAGATAGAGTATCAAGATTATAAGATATATATTTTTCTTATTTCTCTAAGAAAACATAATAATTATGTTGTGGGTACTTATTAGCGCTTCTAATGAGTAGCCACAACATATGTTTTCTTAGAGGAATAAGAAAAAATGACAATTTTCGGGCAAGTAGATCTTGGTTGGACAAGTGGATTTTGACCATTTGCTTGTCCGTGGATAAGTAATAAAACTTGAGAATTCCTCACCCCTGCTTTAGAATCATGTAAATCCGGTATACCGCAGATAAACTTACATAGGTTTAAAACTTTTGTTCAAAGACTGTTCTTTTTTTTTTTTTTTTTTTTGTTTTTTTTTTGTTTTAATTCACGAAAATCAGTTGTCAAATGGCAAAGGACTGGCGGGCAACGAAGGTTTACATCAGCTCGCACATCGATTCATTCTCGCCATTAGGGCCCATTTTGCTCGCCATATATTCTATAGTAGCTGATGACTCTGTAAACGGACAACGAAGGTCCTTGAAGCACAGTCTGATATGGGTATTCGTTGTTCTTATATACAGTAAAACACTTTTTTCTTTATCTTGTTGTTTTATGAAAATGCATGAATTTAAAATGCAAATGTAGGCCTAGTACAAAGTAAATGATCCAGAACATCTAAAGGGCACTTACTGTAAATAACAAAGTTTCTTTAATCGAATAACAGTTTTCTAGCAGATATATAGTGATCAAACATGGTTTCCATGCATTAAGGTATGGATTCCCCAGGAATGCGTCGAAACACCAAGCCAAGCCGAAGGAAGTGGGTCCCTTTCCGAAAGACTATGTTATTAACCATGTTTGATAATATTATTACATAAAACTTTTGCACCAGAAAACGAAAATAAAAAAGGCGACGTCGACTCTCGTTATCTCGAATTCCAAGGGACTCTCTGAAATACTTCGAGATATCCGTGCCTCGACATATCAGATTTGCAGAATTGAGGAAAAAATAATTCGAACAACCACGTTTAACAAGTATATGTGTAATTGGACTCTTGAAGTTAGAGATATATTGAAAATATTGTGGAAAAGAGGAGAAATTGCTCCTTAGGAGCAATTTCTCCTCTTTTCCACAATATTTTTTTTACCTGTTGTTAGATTTTCACGTTAAGCCAGGGACCAGATTTTCACTTCGAGATAAGCGGTTATTCAAGATAAGCGAGTTCAAGATAACGAGAGTCAACTGTATTTTATTTTAGAAATGCTGCATCTAGGACAGTTACGCAGCCTCAAAATTTATGTCATTACTATTATTATTATTATTATTTCCGATGACATTTATGCTGAGGACGTTAGAATTAGCCGCGGTCTCAAATGTGAATAATAAAAGCGGCGAAAGGGTTTAAAACAGCGCGCGAAAACTATTATTAAAACCGGTTTCCTCTTGTAAAAACATGCCTGACAACACATTGATAGGTCCTTGCTTCGACGATGTCTTCTATATTTACCATAATTGAGCTATCATATGACAAAACAAACAAAATGGCATGTGCGCCAAGCGAACACTCATATCACCTAGGGCATCCGCCCAGTCTGATCAGTTTTCGCTCTGCGCTCAGTGGGTAGCTAAGAACTCAAGTTTTCTTCATGCGGACAGTGAAGACTCTCATCAGACTGGGCGGATACCCAGGCTCATCTGTCTTCGCTGGGCGCACTTTGTTGGTTTTGTCATGAGGTGGCTCTTTTGTATTAGAACAGAAAGGCCTGAGCATATCTTGTATGTTCGGGCTCAGAAGTCTTCCAAATTGTAGCTTATTACCCATTAAGCATTCTACATAAATCTATAGCGGGCCGTTATCGGCCCGTCAGGGTAGCTGACGGGCCGATAACGGCCCGCTATAGATTTATGTAGAATGCTAGCTGGGTAAAAGCCTTGCAAGAAGCCTTAGTAACCTTATGATTCCTTCAGTTTTCGTGTTTCAACATCGCATGCTCAGACTTCTCTTATTCATACATGTACGAGCTACCGATATTTATTGTGCAGTCGTTCAATGGCTCGAACATCTTTGGGACCATGGAAATTTGTTCCAGATATGGGTAGTTTGACCGACTGAAGGTTAATCATGGCGCCAGATCAGGAAGCAAATGGCGTTTATTTATGGAAATCTTTTCGATCGTCTACACAATAATGGTATGATATGTGTACTCATCAGAATCGCCTCGATGAGGCGATTCTGATGAGTACACACAACATACAAATTTCAAGACAAAAGCAGAAAATTTCCTGACATGTTTGTTTTCTGGAGCTTTCGGAAGAATTTCGTAGGGACTCAAAAACGAGTTCGAATTAGCCATGGTAAACAAGCTATCGGTGTTCGAGCTATTGAGGTTCGACTGTATATATAAACAGCGCACATTGTCAGTGGAAATTCGTTCTTGGAAGTACTGTTTAGTCTGTGTCGCTCCCACCTTTATTAATTGTACTAAATAAATATCTGATATTGACTCTTGATATTATATAACATAACCTAAATTTGTCTAATATTTGTCGATATGTAATAAATAATAAGATATATGTCATTGTGTACACAATAGCTACTGGCAGAGGTCAGTACCAAGTCAGTAGGTCGAGTGTTTCTATTATTAAATATTCGCTAAGAGCGCCATAATATCACATAATAACTTTGACACTGGTCAACAAGTGTATAAAAGTGAAAGAACAATAAAATCATTCATTTTTCCAAGATGTTTAAAAGATAAGAGAGGTAACTATGAAGGAAAAAGGGAAAGACATTTCCTGATTTAATTCCCTTTGCCTGAATAATGCATCATTGTCTACGTCCATGGGTATAGACAAACTTCGAGTTTGTCTTTGCTCCCGAAGCACTTTATGATAGGTCATGCTATTTTCCATGGATTGTTCAACATTATAACGAAGTATTAGCTTTCACATACACACACACACACACACACACACACACACAGACTTGTCCTGCGCTTAGCACAGTGTGTAGACCAAACTTTTTGCGAAAGCTGATACTTCTAGTAGAATAGTATTGCATTTAAGAATATATTTTTTCTGGGTAATGTGTTTTTAAGGCAAGAGGACCAAGCTGGTCTTAAATCACTCACCTGAATTCACTGTCGATACACAAGTTATCCCTTTTGAGTGTGCAAACAGTGGCTGTGGCAGGATTATGCATCTGTTTCAGTTCTTAACAAGACTTCTGAGTTGATAATAAATATTATTGCATAAAAAGTAATGTCGCACGTTATTAACAGCCGTGCATTACCCGGCGAAAAACTGTGTATTAACAAGGCAATTCACGCGCCGTTAATGCACGGTTATGCAACTTTCAATATGTTCGTACCGGGGCCACAGATTTGCTGCCGTTACGAGGTATGTACTGCCCGGCCTTAGAACGAGCATAGTCCGTGGAAATTGCGTTCGCGAGACATCGGTGAAATGGCGAAACAAAATAGTGCAAGAAATAACGCGAAATGTAGCAAATGTTTTTAATTTTTATGCAATAATAGCGATCGAACATGGTTTTTCAATGCATTAACATTCGCCAGCTCCCTTGGGAGGTGTTGAAAACCGCGGCCTCCGGCCTCGGTTTTCAACACCTCCCACGGGACCTGGCGAATGTTAATACATAAAAAAATATGTTCGATCGCTATATAACAATATTTGGAGACTTACTCCTACTGGTCCTTTTCATGTGTGATGTCTAACGTTTTTCTTAAAGCCATACAAGCTACATTTATAAGCCTTATACGCAGAGAAATTTTCATGCTCAGCTTTGTTTAGCACGAAAGAATTTGCAGTTGCAAATAATTTTAGATGTACGAGTAGGACAAATTGCACGCTCAGCAGAGCTGATGAAGTTTTATAACCTCGGGGCCAATACCTACATGCTTAGTCATTCAGTCAGCACTGTTTCAGAGTAATGGACAAGTTGTCAAATCGATACACTGGAGCCACGGGGTCAAAATGCTTTATTATAATACCATTTTCCATAAAAAGCCAAAAAAAATCATGCCTCCCAATGCTTATTTCCCTACAATTTCAATACACTTTACATAGATGTAAAATAAGGCCGTGTCCAGATGATTTTTTTCTCTTTGCTCCTTCAAATGCATGTTGTGGTACTCATAAGACGCACCTTGGTGAGGCACTTGGTATTCACTTTTAATGAGTATGCATATTTTCATGGAAAAAATACAAACGTGAAACGATAATACACCGCCATTATCATGTCACAGTGAGATAACTGTGTCAAAAATTGATGAAACGTACCTAATAGCAATTCCAAACTAGATCTCCACAATATCAATGCACATATCAAGTTCAGTGAAAATTCATCGAGACTTACTCAAGTTATTGTCCTGAAATAAAAATATGGATGTGTGGCGGGCAGATAACTCTGTCAATATTTGTTTGTTTGTTTGTGTTGAGGTTACACAGCCAATCAACCCAATAGGGTCATGTCGAGCACAGTCAGTTTACCTAACCACACTTTTACTCGCCAGGCTGTTAACCAGTACGGTGCATACTCTTTCACCAGAAACTGACAACTGCCCTTCTTCAATCAGCAGAAGGGAGAGAATGACCATAGAAAATATTTCTTGATCAAATCTCCATGAAAGAATGTTGTCTACCTGGCGGGAGTCGAACACATAACGTACTGATAACCAGTCGTCAAGAATTGACGAAATTTGCCCGTTAGCAATCCCAAACCTGATCTCTACAATATCAATGCACACTTCAAGTTTGGTGAAAATCCATTAATACATTTGTATTTACTCAAGTTATCGTCCGGAAACGAAACATCAGCCGTGTCGCAGGCAGATAACTCTGTCAAAAATTGACGAAATTTGCCTATTAGCAAACCCAAAGCAAATCTCCACAATATCATCGCACAAACCAAGTTTGGTAAAAATCCATTGATACTCAGTGAAGTTATCGTCCGGAAACGAAAATACTGAAGGATGTACGGCAGACGGATGGACGGACAGACAGACGAGAAACAATAATACCATGCCACTTTTGTGTGTCGGGGGTATAATGTAAAAGTGTGGTTGGGTATAATGAGAAAATGCATCATTATTCATTTTCTTTTTTAATATTTTTTGTTAAAAGGCTGTGAAAATCTAAAAAAAAATTGGGTTTAAATGTTACGGGAGTTTTGGGTTAATTATAATATTAATTATAATACTATGTAATAATTAAAGAATTCCTAATCCATAGCACTGTAAAGAGACTATCTTGAATATTCAAATTTTAAGAGAAGCAGTGTTAACCCATTTATGCATAGCGTCCTATAAAAGGGACATTGGCAAACAGTGTAGACCCAGATCAGACGCAGCAGCAACGTTTGAAACTTTCAATGATAAAAGCAACCATGACGATTTCTATATAACACCCCTTTGGCTATACAATGGACCCTTCCAAAGTTCATGATGTGAGAGTTTATTGAAAATATTCAGGCATAAATGGGTTGAAATATTTAGAGTCAGTATGGCAAATAAAAACAAAATGATAATACCAGCATCTGCATACATAGAGTTTTAATCAATGAAGTCAATAATAAAACATATCATATATTTCAAACAAAAACAAACCATATACATAGCTATAGCTTCAAAAGCTTCTTTTTTTAACAATGCTGAATTTGAAGGGAATGGATATATTTTCAGGGGAAGTAAATCTGCAAATCTCTGTTGCCTCCCTTTTGAAAATGGGTCTACTCTAAAAGTAAAGAATACGCTCCCCTTGAGAAATGTTGTTTTTTTTTTTTTTCCTTTAAGAGCAGACCCATTTCAGAATGGACTTGGTGTGCAAGAAAGTAAAGAGGAAGCCACAAAAATTGTCTCCCTTGTAAAAAACAGTGGAAAATCTACTACTGTATTTACCATCAGAATTTGGACAGACAGGCCTGAGCAAACAGTGTAGACCCAGATGAGATGCCGCAGAATGCGGCATCTCATCTGGGTCTACACCGTTTGCCACTAATCTGGCAATTTTTAAACACAACAACAGGTAGTAAATTGTAATTGTTTAAGTTTTAGAACAAGTATGGTAAGGAATTGAGGTGTCCAAATATTTAGGGTAAATATGATTAATGTATCCATTTTCTTAAACATTAGAGACATTATAAGGCCTTATTTCAACAATGTTAAGAGAAATGCAGCTTAAAAAATGTATAACATGCTGAAAAATCTAAAGAAAATATTCGTTGTGACTTTCATGTACTGTCCATTTTTTTAACTGCTTACCTTTTACATATTTACCCTAAGTATTGGGATATTGTAACTCCTAACCAAAAGTATCCTAACACTTGAACAAGTTGATGCATCTAAAGAACTACTGGCTGCATAGGTCTAGATAAGAGTAATTATCAGGTAAATATTTTTCTTATTTCTCCACGAAAACATATGTTGTGGGTACACAATAGAAGCGCCTTGCCATTTTCGTGGAGTAATAACAAAAATATCAATACTTTGGCATTAAGCATCTCATCAAGAGCAATGTACTGGATGAGAGACAAAAACAAGAAATCCGCTGAAAGCGATGTCGCACCTGCGGGGATTAAGTCATACAAGTTCCTATTTGTATTAAAAAAAATCTATTTTGCAGTATTCAAGAAATTGATGGGATAGAAAAATGGACAAAGTAGAAAATTTGGAATATTGGCTTGCAAAATTTTATCTAAACCTGTCTATTATTTCACAAGATATTGATATTGAGCGGATATCATTTTGCCCATTAATCAAGGCCAGTAACTCAGCTGAAAATTGACGAAATCCCAAGCTAGGTATTGTTAACAACAATATGTATGCAAAATGTGATCCTAATCCATCAATTCTTTCACAAGATATTGAGCTGAAACCAATTTTGGGCATAAATCAAGGGCCCCTAACTCTGCTGAAATGAATCTGAGATTTATGTGCAAACAATATGCATATCTTCATACCATGACCTAATCATATGTGAAGTTTCAAAGCTATTGGCCTAAAACTGCAGGAGGAGTTGCGCTCACGAAACACCCACTGACTATAAGGGTTTTAGGCAAAAACTGACTGTTAACAAAGCGAAAAAAGTTGAAAAAAAAACAACTGAGATTTATGTGCAAACAATATGCAAATCTTCAGACCCTGACCTAATCACCTGTGAAGTTTCAAAACTATTGGCCTAAAACTGCAAGAGGAGTTGCGCTCACGAGACACCCACTGACTATAAGGGTTTTAGGTAAAAACTGACCAAGTTAACAAAGTTGAAAAAGTTGATTAAAAATCTGAGAATTAGGAGCAAACAATATGCGCATCTACACACCATGGCCAAAACATCTGTGACGTTTCAAAATGATTGGCCAAAAACTGTAGGAGGAGTTGCGCTCACGAGACACCCACTGACTATTAGGGTTTTAGGTAAAAACTTACTAAGTTAACAAAGTGAAAAAAGTTGAAAAAAAAAATCTGAGAATTATGAGCAAATAATATACGCATCTACACACCATGGCCAAAACATCTGTGAAGTTTCAAAATGATTGGCCAAAAACTGTAGGAGGAGTTGCGCTTACGAGACACCCACTGACTATAAGGGTTTTAGGTAAAAACTGACTAAGTTAACAAAGCGAAAAAAGTTGAAAAAAAAATCTGAGAATTATGAGCAAACAATATGCACATCTATACACCATGGCCAAAACATCTGTGAAGTTTCAAAATGATTGGCCAAAAACTGTAGGAGGAGTTGCGCTCACAAGACACCCACTGACTATAAGGGTTTAAGGTAGAAAACGACTATGTTAACAAAGCGGAAAAAGTTGAAAAAAAAAATCTGATAATTATGAGCAAACAATATGCACATCTACATGCTATGGCCAAAACATCTTGAAGTTTCAAAACGATTGGCCAAAAACTGTTGGAGGAGTTGCGCTCACATGTCAATTGTTGATGAATGGACAAACGGACGAACGGACGGGTCACGGCACGCCTATATCGCACCTGTGTGCTAACGCAGGTGCAACAAAAATGAGTTAACCCTGATCAGATGTCATTCTGATCTGGGTCTGCATTGTTTGTTCAGGACTGTCTGTCCTAATACTTGGGTAAATATGACAAAAGTAAATGGTTATGTTCTTTCAGTACACAGTTTGTACTCTGACATCTCTGTAACAAATTCTAAGAAAAAAAAATAAAATAAAATACCACATCATACTTAACATTCACCACTTTCTTTTTGGGTTGATTGTCAAGCCCAAGCATACATACATCAAAATTTTCTTAAGGTTGTTGTCCACGTGATTATCAATGACCAATCAAATCAAACCACACATTTGTACAAAATCCAGGTAACAGTTATTTATACTTGTGCTTTTATTGTCGCTGTGACTTCAGAGTTTCCTGTAAAGAGGGTTATCTACAAAACCTGGACATGAACATTGGCAATCTGTGCAGACCCACATCAGATGCCCCAGAATACCGTTTGCTTAAATTACAGGAAGTTAAGGGTTAAATGAAACAGTCTTTACCATTTTCCCAGCCTTCACTCAGAGAAAATTAACCCTCCAGTGCTATCAGTGCTATGATTGATTAGTTTTGCACCAAACTACATCTTGAGGGTATACACTGGAATCACATACATAGGCCTAGATAAGAGTGGGTATCAGGTAAATAGTTTTCTTATTTCTCAAAGAAAACATATGTTGTGGGTACTCATTAGAAGCGCCTCACCGAGGTGCTTCTAATGAGTACCCACAAAATATGTTTTTGTTGAGAAATACGAAAAATATACATGTAGATACTTTTTGGTTGAAAAAAGCGCCTTATCAAGAGCTATGAATTGTCATATCTAGTGCAAGGTAATTCCAGCAGCTCCCAACATAGTAGGTTTCAGTATAACTACCGTATTTACCCTAAGTATTGGGATACCTTAATTCCTTACCACACGTCCTAAAATTTGAAAATAGTCTATTTTACTACCTGTTGATGTGTCTAAAATAGTGATAAATAAGTTATAAACAGTGAAAACCCTGATCAGATGCCTCTTTTTGTAATGTCTGACTTGGGTCTAAATTCTTTACTCAGGTTTGTCTGTCCCAGTATTTAGGGTTTTACAGTATTATATAATTATCTTCCGAGGCTAAAATTACAAAGACAAAAATGAATGCATATAGTATGGAGTTTTTCAAATTGACAACACAGTTGACATAGTACAATTCATGGATTCTATAACATTAAGATTTGTAACCCCTAGAAAGTCATGTTTACCGAGGTGAAGCCTCTGTGAACATTAATTTCAAGGGTTGACAAATCCTGATGTTAACCATAATAGAATGCATCAATTGTTTTGTTAGATGACTATTTTTAGCTGTCTGGTCGCAGTGACAAAAGTGATGTTGACCAGTCCTTGACAGTAGCTAGGCTATTTGTTATATGACTTTTTTAGGCTGTGTGGCAGAAGTGACAAAGTGATGTTGACCTTAGCCAGGCTATTTTTAACAAGCAGCGGATAATTTTAGCAAACATCAGGGCCCAGTTGTTCAAAGCTAACGACGTCGTTAGCTAACAATTCGTTAAAATTTACATCGAGTGATACGCAAATATGCTGAAATTTTTTGCTGAAAAAATGTGAGTAGCTTTTGCAGTGCAAAAGCTACTCACATTTTTTCAGCAAAAAATATCAGAATATTGTATATTGAATCCACTAAAACAGTTAACAAAATGACCCTTAACAAGCTCGTTAAGCTAACGATGTTTTGAACAACTGGGCCCAGGATTTTTAAAAACTTGTTACAGCCAGTTTAAGCCAATCAGAGAAGGTCTTTGCTGGCAGTCATATCACAAAATACTATGTATCATAGAATACAAAAGAACAACTTTTATAGCATATTTAACCCTTAAAGCGCCAAGAAAATCTGCATCTGAAAATGTCGTCTGCTTATGTCGTCTGCTGCATCTTCTTGCAAACTTTTCAAACTTACATTTTGCATATAGGCAAACAGTGTGGACTCAGAAACAGTGTGGACCCAGATCAGACTGCTCCTAAAGGAGCAGTCTGATCTGGGTCCACACTGTTTGCAACAATGACTTTAAAGTAACCGGCGGAGGACAAAGCAGACGACAATTGTTGTGATTGGCGCTTTAAGGGTTAACCTAAATGTTTGGACAGAGACTGACCTGAGCAAACAGGCCTTGACCCAGATTGGATGCCCCAAAAATGTGTTGTCTGACAAGGGTCTACCCTGTCTGCCACTCATCCAGCAGTTTCTAGACACAGCAACAGGTAGACTAGTCTAGACGTTAAAACTTTAGGATTAATATGGTAGAGTAAAACTAGCCAAATATTTAGGGCAAATGCAGTATAAACCCTAAACAAGTGGAATGAATGACTGACAAATATAATATTTTTCTTATTGTTCTCTAACACTGCATTTAGATGGTCTCCAAAGAATACAATTTATTTAGGAAGAGTTTGAACGGGAGTCTTATCTTTTTAAAGAGAACTGTTAAATATCATTTGCTGAAAATTTCACCCAGCATACAGATTATTAAAATAAACTTATTCTTCACAGAAGACTTGACTTTATTGAGTTGAGGTTTTACGGCCCAGTCAACACATTAGGGTCATCTCAAGACAGTCAGTTTACCTAGCCACACTTTTCTTGGGCAGGCTTAGTCCTCTAAGCGGTTAACCAGTATTTGTGCACATTCTTTTGCCAAAAACTGACAACTGCCCTTCTTGAATTAGCAGACGGGTGAGAATAACTGTAGAAAATATTTCATGATCAATCTCTACTAAAGAATGTTGCCAGACCCGGTGGGGATCCAACCCCCGTCCTCCTGATAAGTCAGATGCGCACCTAGGCTGGCAGAAGACTTGATTTGACATTTCATTTTAATTCTGTACACTGAAATATTTTTTAACCCAGTTTTCTGAGAAAAGTAGAGTTTAAAAAAATAAAAAAAAAAGCTCTTTTAACATCTGTTTGTTCCTTGCAGCAGACAAAATATTAATGTCAATGCCAACTGCATTTTGAACTAGGAAGTTGAGCACCCTCTCAGCTGGGTTATAAAGTTGAGTTGAGAAAGTTTAGCAGCTCTGCTCTGTTTTTGTCTCTCTGAAAAAACAACAACAAAAAACATAAGCCAAAATATACTTTATAATGTGAGCCCAAAGAAGGTTCTCATCAACTGGTGCAATTCATGCAGTCTAATCAGGGTCTTCTCTACTCAGTCTACTCTACAATATGCCGCCCTGGTCAAACTACACACACACAGGCTAATCTGGGCCCAGTTGTTCAAAGCTAACGACATTGTTAGTTAACGATTCGTTAAAATTTACATAAAGTGATACACAAATATGCGAAAATGTTTTGCTGAAAAAATGTGAGTAGCTTTTGCAGTGCAAATGCTACTCATATTTTTTCAGTAAAAAATATCAGAGTATTGTATATTGAATCCACTAAAACAGTTAACGAAATGACCCTTAACGAGCTCATTAAGCTAACGACGCTTTGAACAACTGGGCCCTGGACTTTTTTGTCTACGTATATGATGAAATTACTGTTCTCACATTGCTGCTTGTATTATTACATGTACATCAATGGAAATAACAAAATGTGTCAAGAGAACACAAATGCACCCTTTCAGTGCAGTAACAAGAAAATAGGTCATATAATAGGAAGTTATGCAACAACTGTCATGCACAGTGATGCTACAAGTTGTGTCTGCTGACTGAAATATGATGCAAAATGTGGGAAAAGTGATTAGATTAGATTAGATTAAACATATTTTATTGCATAAACAGACAAAGGGATCGGACACAAGTTATTACAACATTAGATAGTCCTTTCCCTAAGCATAACAACAAATGATTTCAATGGTACAATGGTGGATGCAATTCAATGTATAGATGATAACGACTATAGATCAAAAATACACATTATCTCACACAAGCACCCACTCTTCCTCTCACACTGTGGTAGCACTGCCTTTGAACCCATTATGAAACAAGCATGTAGACAGAAACACAAAACAGAACAAGAAAATAAATAAATAAATACAATAAGATGTTTTTCGCTACGTATTTTCCTCAAACCTATGTGTATCTTTGATAAATTTTATCGTAGACTGTATTATTGATTTGTTTTTGTTATCGTCATAATTCTGTGATCCTGTAGTCAAAACCGCAATGTTAACATCATTAATATGCAGCCGTGTATGTAAGTAATGCATGAGGTTGTTTCTTAGGCTGGTATATAGATGGCATTCAAAAAAATAGTGTTCAGTACTTTCACTTGGAGTTCCACAACTGCATACAGGACTTTGAATAATATTCACACTGAAGAGATCAGCTTTCAAACTACTGCATCTGTGTCTAATCCGAGAAAGAATTATGCTGTATTTGCATTCTCCTATATTTGTATAATCAGCTATTTTGTCTGGTATGATCTGAATATTAGACTTTAAATTGGGATATTGTTGGGAGTGTGCGAATTTGTGGGTGAAGCTCATTCCATAGTTCTAAAGTTGATGAAAAGTGATCTTATGTCATATGCGAATAGTGCATCTGTGCAGTCTGATGTGGGCTTTCTCTGTTTGTCGATATATACTACAGTTTCTATTGATTTTGTAAGCAGCCAATAAGGTCCTGATCAGCCTGCATTTATGCACTGGCTGATCTGAGACTGCATTATCCACAAACTTCATAAGGGCCCTTTTTGCACATTGCACATATCAGAATGACCCAATATCATAAATGAACTTTTGAGGTTCCTGTTTTCTCTAAAGGCTTGTTAAGCAAGAGCATTTGGTGATAATTCTGGGATCATTTCCCCAGTTCTCCATAAAAACATATGTTGTGGGTACTCATTAGAAATGCCTCAGAAAAATTATCCCAGAATTATCACCAAGTACTCCTCCTTTGCAAGTCCTCTGTTTTATTTTTAAAATCAGTTTCAGCTGTCACAATAAATGCCAGCACAAGGACCTTGGGTTGCTTGGGGCAGGACCAAAGCAGAGGTGGGGCGCTTGGATTTGACTGTTTGCAGTTTTATGGCCCAGTCAACAATATGTTAAGGTCATGTTGACAAGTTATGTGGCCAAGCTGGGATTAACCCTTCTCTTGCTGAACACGACATGCCCTCTCTTAGCAAACAGTGTAGATCAAGATCAGTTGGCTTCTGAAGAAGCCAGCTGACCTGGATCTGTACTGTATGTCATTAAATATGTGAAGTGGGCATGGCATCTTAATTTATGCCGCATGACAAGGGTAAAAAGCTGTGATCCCTAAATCTGCAGGTGTGCTACTGGCTGCATTATGGAGCTTGGTGGCGGGACTTGGGAATGTGTCATATTTCAACTTTTAGAACATGGTGATGTAGGACATAACATGTTTTCACTCAAATCTTTGCACTATGCAGTTCAGCACCAAAGCAGAAAGACTTGAGATGGCATATCATTATAAGAAATAAGAACTAGTAACAGTGTTTTCAGAGAAAAAAGATGTCCCCCGACCATAAATTTTCAGTTTTTCTACTGCTGTGAGAATTAGGTCAAGGTCACCAAAATTTAATCAGTTCTTTGTTATGTCCCAATTACATGCCCATGAAAATTTGTTATGCATCTAAACACTGGTTCACAAGATATTGTGCAGACAAGTGTCTCCCCAGTGTCATGCCAACGCCAAAGCTGACCCCAAAGGGATCTGCACCAAAACAATGTGTCCCCCTCTCCATAGGTGGAGAGACATAAAAATATTTTGTGGATAACCCCCTCTTATCTTGAGATATGCATGTCCCCTCAGTTTCCTCCAAACAGGCAGGGGACAATAAATATTCATGACCATAAGGACTAGGGATTTTCCTATTAGAATGCATGCAGTAATCTTTAAGTAGTCTGAATGAATTTCATACCTCTTTATCCTTCTTCGACTTCTTGATCTTTAAATGGATCTTCTTCCCAGAAATAGCACTTCTTTCTCCCTTCTTTCCTCCTCTCTCCTTCATATACTGAATATAGAGGGAAACATACTATCTTGTTATTTATTATACAGTCAATCCTCTTTATAATGACACTCTATACAAAGACAAAATCGTTATAATGACAATATGCTGTCACGCTACCTTTGCTTAAGAGGTAACAATTAGTCACAAGTTATGCAAGAATATTGTGTTTAATATTTTTTGGATATTTGTTAGAAATGCCTCATTGATTCCATTCTAACAAATACCCAAAACATATGTTTTATGAGGAAATAAGAACAAAACAAGTCCTTTCTTGCGTATCAATCAGCTCATTAAGTATTCTGTACAACAGCAAATTCATTTTAATGGCAACGTCTTTGGGAACAAATGCTGTCATTGAAACGAGGGTTCACTGTATTAGGGCTGGAACAAAAATACCGCATCTCAATCCAATAGAAGAGAATATTTGATTTTAACTATTATTTTTTGCTCTAGAATATATTTTGTATGAATTGCCTCACCGAGGCAATTCCAATGAGTACTGGGCAAGTTTTGGTGCAAAAAAAAAAACAACAAAAAACAGCAAAAATTATCTTCTGAATATCCTATGTCAATTGCAGTGTCAAAAACTTGTTTAGATGGATAGACTGACCAACATGATGACTGTTATATACCTGCCTGCTAAACCTTGTGTCTGTTCACCCAGCAGTAAATCGCTACCCTTTGGAGGAATGCAAACATCAGCAAAAGGAGAAGATCTAGTCCTATGTATGTGGCTACCCCCTATTATCTGAAGCTATGCTTATGTCCATCGCAGCTATCGCCACAGGGCAATAGGAGGCAATGGGACACTGTTAACTTTTAGGCTGCACATCATTAATGCTGTTAATGTTACATAGCTCTTGATGATAAATTTTTTTCAAATGAAAAGTACTGAATTCTTTTTCTAATTTCTCCATGACAACATATGTTGTCATCAGGAGTGTCTGGTAAAGGTGCTTTTAATGAGTACCCACAGCTTATGTTTTCATGGAGAAATAAGAAAAGCATTATCTGGACATCTCCTCTTCTGTAGAGCCGTGTGTGACATCATGAGATAAAGTACATGCCCTCATTTTTGAACAATCATAAATTCTGCCCATGCTTACAGGTAGCCAAGGATTAAAAGAAATGCAAGATGATCTGAGTTTATACTAGGTGCACACGCACTCTTGTAGGAAATGCTGTGCATGAAAGTAACTTCTCACAAAACAATAATGTATTTACCTTTGACAACTTAACAGGTCCCTTTTCTTCCTTCTTCTTCTTCCTCTTAGACTTTTTCTGTCATTCCATGGCATTGAAATCAGGGTTGATCCCATGTAGGATGATAAAATGTTGACATAGTTGTTGTTTCAGTCATGACAAACACAGAATGAGTATTCAGGAAATCAGGGTCATGAAAAACAAATATCAGGGTAAGCAAAAAATGGTTCCTGAAAACATATTACTATATTTAGCCTAAGTACTACTGAGACAAAGAGGCCAAAGTACCCTGGCTCTGAGGTTATATAGACTTTATTTGTTTGTTTTGATCAATTACAGTCAAATAATTCACTAGTGTTCTAAGGCTTGCGTGTAAAAAAAACAAGTAAGTGAAGCGAATAAGTTTTTTACACGAAATCCTTAGAACACCTGTGAATTATTTCTCTGTAATCAATCAAAACAACCAAATAAACTGTTTATTACATTTTCACTCATGTTTTACCTTTGAATTTTCACATTCAGCTGTTATGATTTCCTACCAAAACAGTTCCAGTCAGTGCATGAATTTCAGGAGGCGCGGTTTAATTTGAAAATCAGTCACCATCTTGTTTTCACTTTAATGCAAAAATCACCCTGTGCTTGAAATACAGACACAACAATGTCACGAAAGTTGAACTGGATTATCAAGAAAATCATACTTTATATTTGCAATGCAGATCTTTCCTCAAAAACACCAACTGAATGTGAAAATTGCATTCTGATATCCATGATTTTATCAAATTTTGCGTAAAACGTCAACTATTGTTATTGTTGTTACCAACAATGTCAGCAACGTCGCCTAGCAATTATGACGTCAAAACATTCAAAATGAAATAATTCACTCGGTGAATTATTGATTATAATTCACTGAGAAATCTCAGTAAATCACTGCTGAAAATGTAATAAAAAAACTTTTTTCATGCTCTGCTCAGTTGGCATTTTCATATTTATTAGCAGAGAAATTTTCATGCTCAGATAAGTTTAGCAAGAAAGAATTTGCAATTGTTAGTAATTTGAGATTTATTAGCAAAACAAATTTCATGAAAAAAGTTTTATAACCTTGGGGCCTGATCACTGCCACATTTTGTGGCATCTCAACAGGAAAAAATGGTTTGCCTCTTATTTAGTAGTATTCAGACATATAAATAGTTTAGACCCTGATTAGACCCTGCATCTGATAAGGGTCTAAACTATTTGCATTAAATACAGGAATTTCAGTAAATATGGTTATAATGAAAAACAACCAAACACTCCTTCTATTAGAGATAGATCGGTCCAAAGAGTTAAGGGAGAAGATTCCACTCTGCATGAGTCGTTTAAACATAAGATGGGTAATAATAGCATAATAGATATCTTATATTTTACAAACACAATATAACACTTACAACTAAAATGTGGTTTGATCGAAACTTCCATTTTACAGTTCTGGACATATTTTCAGGTACATATTTATACTTTTTACACTCTTTACAAGAAAATACATAGCTACAGATAAGAGGGGGTATACACATAATATTTTTCTTATTTCTCTACAAAAACATATGTTGTGGGTACTCATTAGAAGTTCCTTGCTGAGATGCTTCTAATGAGTACCCACAATGTATGTTTTCAGGAAGAAATAAGAAAGATATCAGCATTTTTTGGATGAAATAAAAACACCTTATCTGTTGCTATGAAAATATATGTTAGAACTTTCCAGAGATAAATGCTGACAACATCTGGGATAAGACTCTTTTTGAGTAATGTAAATAACATGGTAATTATCCTATAATTTTGTAAATCATATTTTATGACATCATATTGCAAATATTCCATATCCAGATCAGACTGCTCCTGAAGACTAAAGTCTACTATACTGTTTACCATTTAACCAAGTATTTTGTGAACAGCAGATCTCAGTGGCTCAGTCCGATACTTGTCTGACTGGTGATCAGGAAGCTGCAGGTTCTATACCTGTTGGGTCTGGCAACATTCTTTCGTGGAGAGTGATCATGAAATATTTCATCCATTCATTCTACCCTTCCGCTGATTCAAGAAGGCCAGTTGTCAGTTTCTGGTGAAAGAATGTGCACAACTACTGGTTAACACTTACAGGACTAAGCCTGCCCAGTAAAAGTGTGGTTACGTAAACTGACCAGCTTGATATGACCTTAATAGTGTTGAATGGGCCATAAAACTCCAACTCAAATCAAAATCAAATTTTGTGAAAGGATTGCAGGGTATCTATGGGTGTCTTCAACAAGTTTTCATAAAGAAACAAGAAAAATGATAACAGGGCATGGGTGCTCCTCTTTCAATAGCAAAGCTGCAGTAAAT
The DNA here is from genome assembly GCA_964016985.1 of Anodontia alba. Lineage (NCBI taxonomy): Eukaryota > Metazoa > Mollusca > Bivalvia > Lucinida > Lucinidae > Anodontia > Anodontia alba. The sequence goes on from OZ024823.1 coordinate 88,694,745, forward strand.
CTTGGGATTATAATTCTGTGGAATTAATGTCAATTCTTTTTTCTTGAACATATATAAAAACTCATCAGTTTGCGGTCTGCTAATTTGTTTAGATGCTACAGGTTAAAGGCTAGTCATAAGAATCTACACTGATCCTACCTTATGTTTATGTTTGTGCTTATGTTTCTTCTTTACTTGTTCATCCTCTGTAAATAAAGGAAACACATGAGCTGGAGTAAGTTGGAAAAACATACAATTATCAAATATACATTATCAGAATTATATCCGTAGTTCTAGATAAGAAGGGATATCAGGGTCCAGTTGTTAAAAACTAGCGATGACGTTAGTTAATGTATCATTAAAATTTTGATCATTAAATATGGCATATACACTAATATTTTTGCTGAAAAATGTGAGTAGCTTTTGCTTTGCATTTGCAAAAGCTACTCACATTTTTTCAGCAAAAATACCTGTAAATTAGATATTGTACTTACTAAAACAGTTAACATTTTGACCATGCTTTGCTAACGATGCTTTGAACAACTGGGCCCAGGTAAATATGTTTTCTTATTTCTCCATGAAAACATATTATGTACAGCACACGAAAAGGACCTTTATGTTATTTAGACACCGCAGGCCCTGATCAGCCTGCGCATAAGCCCAGAGAATGCCTGGATTGGACTGCACAGGCACACACGCTGATCTGGACCTACGTTGTCCGCAAATGCATAAGGGCCCTTTATGTGTCTTGCGCATCAAATGTTGTGGGTACTGCGCAAAGCACTTCTCATGAGTGCCAAAAAACATGTTTTCATGGAGAATAAGAAAAATATCAATACTTTTTGATGTAAAAAACCCAAAATCTACAGCTTTGTATATCATGAACAATACATCAAACAAATCAACCTCCGTGGCAGAAGAGTTAAGGAGGAGTATTCAGTGATAATTCTGGGATAATTTTCTCCAGTTCTCCATAAAAATATATGTTGTGGGTACTCATTAGAAGCACCTCGCTGAGGTGCTTCTAATGAGTACCCACAATATACGTTTTCATGGAGAAACAACAGAAAATATCCCTGAATTACCATCAAACACTCCTCCTTAACAACTCCTTTGCTTCAGAGTCATCCCAGTCAGCATTCTACGTAAATCTATATCGGGCCGTCATCGGCCCGTCAGGGTAGCTGACGGGCCGATGATGGCCCGATGTAGATTTACGAAGAATGCTAGCTGGGATACATATAGCTCTAGGTAAGAAGAGTATCAGGTAAATGGTGGGTTTTTTTTGTTGTTGTTTTTGTGTTGTTTTTTTTATTTTCTTCACAAAAACACAATGCTGAGGTTACTCATTAAAATATGGTGTTGTGGAGCAATAAGAAAAAGATTTATGTATGTGTGAGAGCAACAGAAAATACAAGTCAAGTACTGATAACTCATACATGTATTTCCAAAACTAACAACAGACTTTTCCCTGTTGTTGCTATTAAAAGACAAATACCTACAATACTGAACTGAGTATTAATCTGAAAATTTCACCCATGTTTACGTTGTATATATGTATACTTTTCTCGTCTACAGCTATGTGTCCAGCTATGGTGGCTTAATGGCAACATTTTTAAAAAGGCATTTACATGTTACTTTGACATGAGTTTCAGCCCTGAAAAACACCAAAAAAAATGCTTCCTAAATGTCAACAAGCATGTGAGAGGATGACTCCTTTTAAGGTCACAGTCAAGCAATAAAAGTTTTCCATGGCACATAATTCCTCATAGCTCTAAATAAATGGAATATCTAGATAAAATAGTTTCCTTATTTTGTCATGAAACCTATTGTATACTCCTTTGCAGTGTCTTGGCTTCAAATGAGTACCTGCACATGTGACTATATTCCAAAAGTTTTCATGGAGAAATAAAAACAAATACATACTGGATACTCCTTCTAGCTAGAGTACATTTTAAAGATACTGTTTCATTTGTCACTCCTAAACATGCATACCTGATGAAGAGCTTGATGATTCAGTGCTTGATGATGATGACGATGACTCCTCTGATGATGAACTATCACTATCATCATCTCTGTGATGTTTATGTTTTTGTTTCTTCTTCTTTTTGGCTAAAAAAAGAAAGGAATCATAGCAAATGACTGATCAGCGTCTCCACTGTTTGCAAACAGTTGCCAGTTTTCTCTTGGAATATCTAAATCACATAGCCTGACATTCCTAAAATTAAAATTGGACTCTCTCATTATATAGTGTAGGGGAGTTTATTCAGTCTAAAATGGGTTAAAAAAGCTGCTTTATTTGGTCATTGTTTGTTCCTTCTCTTCTTTCCATGCCCCATGACTGTGGCCTCTCCTGGATAGCTTTATTTATATTTTCAAAATAACTTAGTCCATTCTTTTTCCAATTATAGTCTCAGTCTTGTTATTTGTACTTTCAGCTCGGCAACAGATAAGATATTTTATTTGTTTGTTTTTGTTTCTTGGGAGAGATGAACTGTAGTGTTTGAAGTTCTCATCACAACCTCCTCCGTATTTTGTGACAATGAGGCATATTTACCCTAATTACAGTCGAACCTCAATAGCTAGAACACCGATAGCTCGTTTACCATGGCAAATTCGAACTTGTTTTTGAGTCCCTATGAAATTCTTACGACAGCTCAAGAAAACAAATATTTAGGGAAATGTTTTTATTATGATACTGTATGTTGTGTGTACTTATTAGAACTGCCTTGTCAAGGTGATCCTTGTTAAGTACATGGAACATACCATTATCATACAGAAGATTGAAAAGAAATTCCTAAATTATATCCATTTGGCTCCTGACCTGACCTATGATTAATCCTCAGTGGCTCAAACTACCCATGTCTCCAACAAAATTACATGGTCCCAAAGATGTTCCAGTTATTGAAGTTTGACTGTATTCAGACACACAGGCCAAAGCAAACATCAGATGTGGCACATTGGAGCATCTAATCAGAGTCTACACTGTTACTCATCCAGCAGTTTTAACCCTTGTCCTGCTGAATAAATTAAGATGCCATACCCACTTCTAATTTTCAGCCAAACAGATAACTTGATTCTGATTGTTGCTATAAATTCATGTGCTTAATGGCAAACAGTGCAGATCCAGATCAGTTGGCTTCTGAAGAAGCTAACTGATCTGGATCTACACTGTTTGCAAAGGCAGGGCATATCCTGGTCCAGCAGAACAAGGGTTAAGACACTACAACAGGTAAGTAAAAATGGACATGTTGAAAATTTAAGACAATTACGGTAAGAAGTTGTCAAAAAGAAGCCTTATCTAAAACTTTGTTAACCTATGAAAATACTGGTGCTCCTGACAAGGGAGTACCAGGGTGCTTAATGTATTCTGCTTTTTTTTCTGGTCAATAAGTCAAAACTGAATCGCTTGCAGTCAAATATGGCAGTTGAAATTTCAAAGCAAACTAACAAAGTACAGTGTAAGTATGATTGTTAGCTCTGAAATTTTATATCACCTAGCGCAGGATGTGAAGAAATTCATCACTGTCTCTAGAAAATTGGCCTTATTCTCTGATCTTTCCTCACAAACTTGAGTGATACTCAATCAGCTGCTAGGACTGTATCGATCAGACAATCAGAACAAATTCTGACCTGCATATAAACACATTTAGCAGCAATAATCAGACTATTTTGGACTTGATTTTAGTGTCTACATGTACAACACAAAACCAATAAGCCCCAGATTCTGTTACACCTTTTAATCTATCAACACCTCCATGACAAGAAATCAAGGTGTAAGCTTTTGGTCAACTATACAACCTTGATTTCTTGTAATGGAGGAGTGTTGATAGATTAAAGAGTGTACCAGAATCTAAGGCTTACTGGTTTTGTGATGTAGAGACTGAAATTAAGCCCAAAGTAGTCTGATGTTTGCTGCTTAAAATGTTTTTTTTTATGCAGGTCAAAGTCTGTTTCAATTTTCTCGTTGATGCGACCTTTGCAGCTGATCAAGTCTCACTCAAGTTTGAGGAAGGATCAGAGATTAAGGCCAGTTTTTCAGTGAATAATTTCTTCAAATTATTTACTTCTTTTACTTTGAAATCTCATCTGCCATTTCCAGCTAACCCGCCATCTTTGACTGCAAGTGATTCAATTTTGACATACTGACCAGAAAAACTGGAATGTGTTGCACTCCCTAGAGTATGACATCACTGCTGGATCCACTCATGATCCATTAAAAGTGCTGTGTTTAATTGGTAAAATTCATTAAAAAAGGGAAATGCATTTGTGCTGAAAAGAAAATGCACAGAGTGAAGGTTGAACAGCTGTAAAACAAAACAATCCTATTTGGCAAACTACAATGCAACTGACATACCTATATTAGTATGTCTGCCTACATCTTCAATATCATCACTTTTGCTTCTACTTCTGTGATCATGAGGTCTTTTTCCTCCCGTCAATTCTGTAAAAAAGAACTACAGTGCCAACAGCTCTGGGCCCAGTTGTTCAAAGCGTCGTTAGCTTAACGAGCTTGTTAAGGGTCATTTCGTTAACTGTTTTAGCGGATTCAATATACAATATTCTGATATTTTTTGCTGAAAAAATGTGAGTAGCTTTTGCACTGCAAAAGCTACTCACATTTTTTCAGCAAAAAATTTCAGCATATTTGCATATCACTTGATGTAAATTTTAACGAATCGTTAACTAACGATGTCGTTAGCTTTGAACAACTGGGCCCTGGATATACTGTATTATATGAGCCAGCGCACAACAATATCTACAATGAGACTTGTGTGATCAGCAAAGACTCAGATCAGCCTATACATACACCCAGTATGGCAAGGGTTCTCAATCTAGCCATTTTGGATAGCTCAAAGGCTGTAGAAGGCACATGCAATCAGCAAAGACTCTGATCAGACTGCACAGATGTGCAGGTTGATCTGAGTCTTCGCTGGTTTCACATCTTATTGTAGGTTTTCTTGTGCGCTGGCTCATATCTTTTTTATTAGAAAAAAAAGTGTTTTGTCTGGAAGTACGAGTGTTACTGACATGGGAGGCAAGTGGCTATTTCTATTTCTCTATATAGTCAGTCAGGTCACTAGTAGTTAAAACTTATTCTAAGTTATTTTCTGTGAGATAAATTATTTCCTGTTCATAAATAAAGGGCTACTTCTCTGGTTTTTCAAAACATTTCAACAATACATTTTTCATCTATCCCTTATTTAAACATAAGGTTTAACTTTAATCTCATGCTTACAGAATAAAATGTTACCTCCATTTCCAAACCATAATATGTGATAGAAGTCAAAAAGACTACAGGCAGCTAAAAAATTGAATAAATAAAATTTGCAGAAACTGGACTATATTCTATGATGCCTGTAATAATAATTCTGAGGTAAACAAACCAAATCCTTATTTCAGAAAATCATAAAGTTGATACACACAAAGACAAAATTAGGACCATACAGCCACACAAAACCTAAAATAAATAGGGTGTAATCAGACATCCATGGAAAGTTAGCATTACTTGGTAAGCATGCTTCACCAAGCATGCCTATCAGCCTGAACAGAGATTAACCCTTGTCATGCTGAGTAAATTAAGATGCCATGCCCATTTCTAATTTTTAGCCAATCAGATTGCTTGATCTAGGTTGTGGATACAAATTTGCACACTTATTGACAAACATTGCAGATCCAGATCAGTTGGCTTCTGCAGAAGCCAACTGATCTGGATCTACAATGTTTGCAAAGATAGGGCATATCCAGGTTCAGCAGGACAAGGGTTAAGGAAAATATTGGAAAATGTCCAGGGTTTAGAAAGTCTGTTTATAGCTTTGCTGTGGCAAAAACATCAGCAATATTGTAGGGATTGACAAGGTCATGATGCCTCCCATAGAACCTTAAGTGTTGACACCTATTTAGTTCTTTGATGTTCCTGAGTCAGCAGTCTCATAGCTACAGATAAGAGGGGATATCCACATAATATTTTTCTTATTTCTCCACGCAAAACATATGTTGTGGGTACTCATTAGAAGCGCCTCGGCGAGGCGCTTCTAATGAGTACCACAACATATGTTTTCATGGAGAAATAAGAAAGATATCAGCATTTTTCGGATGAAAAAAGCGCTTTATCTGTTGCTATGAATCTTATAATGAGCAACAAGAATTCTATGCTTTAATACATGTATAGGCATAAGAAGTTCAATAAATTAATGTACCTTATCTATTTGCAACATAAGCATAAGAAAATAGCCCAGGAGTATAAAGAAATTGTTTATTTTTTTCTGTTTGTCTATATTTCTTCTGTAGAAACAAAACTACCATCTATACATTAAATATCTGGACAGCCAGGCCTGAGTCGGACTTGTTAAAATTTTAGAACAATATGCTAAGGAGTTAAGGTGGCAAAATACTGTGATAGTGATTGATGATGAAAGAAAAGTGTGGAAAAACAAGGGTGCCTAGACTTATCAAAACAACTCCAAATACATGTACCAAAAACAACCACAAAATACCGAAACGACCATGAAATACCAAAACCAAAGATATAATGCTGGAAATTGGTTTGTGTATCTATAGCAGTTCTTTTTGAGTAGGAATGCATTTTATTGTCTATTTGTATATAGAAATTCTATAAAGTTTAGGATTTGAGTACATGTAGTTTCGTAAAGTTCTTTACCACTCGTAGTTCAGAAGTGGTTTAATGCACCATTTACTGGCTCTTACTGGATTATAATTAAGTCTTTATTAAAAAAATGTGTGTTAGTTTGCAGGTAGCCCTATATAAATGGAACATTTCTTTCCTTGCAGACCAGGGCCCAGTTGTTCAAAACTAATTATGTCATTAGTTAACGTATAGTTAAAACTTTGATCATTAAATGTGGCATATACGCCAATATTTTTGCTGAAAAAATGTGAGTAGCTTTTGCATTTGCAAAAACTTCTCACATTTTTTCAGTAAAAATACCTGCGAATTAGATATTGCACTTACTAGAACAGTTAACATTCTGACCACTTACGAGCTTGTTAAGCTAACGACGCTTTGAACAACTGGGCCCAGAATCTTTGCCTGAAATTAACCAGTTATAAATCTGTTGACTATGACACAAATGTGACAAAGATGACGAATGTCAGGAGAATAATAAGTATTACTCTGCACTCACTTGATAATAAGACTAATATATGAAGTTTTTTGCTGTCTATATATAAATTTCGATACTGGTTGAAAATCAGTCAAAAACAGTTGAATTTAAAAGAGTTTATTTATTTTTCATAGCAGATAACACTTTACTTACATTTTATTTTTTTTTCCAGTAAGTTAACTGATAAAAATTTCTCATATGGTGCAATATTAAGTCTTCCTTTCTATACGATTGTAACAGACAAACATTAACATTGTGCCATATGGGAGAAATTTTATTACCCAATTTACAAAGATAAAATTTAAAATCCGAAGGAATGGTTCTTGAAAAGTGTTTTTAAACCATTAAAAGATTTTTTGGATGACCTGGGTTTTGCGCAATAGATGATTTACACCTTGTACAAACTAAGATGAGACAATATTTAGGATGCTGGCCCATTGCAATCAAGTTATGACTGCCTTGTGGAATTATCAAATTTTATTACATTGTACTTGTCCATGGACAAGTGACTTGTCAAAATGCACTTGTCCAACCAAGATTACTTGTCCGAAAACTGACTTTTTTCTTATTTCTCAGAAAAAACAACAACAAAAAAACATGTGGGTACTCACTTTGAAGTGCCTCGATGATGTGCTGCTAATGAGTACCCATTACATGGTTTCTTCCAGAAATAAGCTAAATATATATCTAATAAGCTGGATACTCTTCTTAGCTAGAGCTAAAAAGTCCTTGCCCCAGGACAAGTAAATTGAAATTTCTTTCTTGTCCTCAAGGAAATGGATGTCGGGCATGGTATTTCCACAAGCCTGAGTTATGATTTAAAACCTAACCCATATAAGCCTAGAGTCCATTTTTTGGATGTAGACAAACAATGCAGACCCAGATTGGATGCCGCAGTTAGCTGCATCTGATCAGGGTCTCCAGTTTGCTTGCAGACATTTCAACATGTACCTAACCAAAATATAAGCTTAGAGCCCAAATGTTTGGATAGGCAAACAGTGTATACCCAGATCTAACCTACAGTTAGCACTGTCAGATCAGGGTCTCCACAGTTTGCTTGCAGAATTTTCAACACATACCTAACCAATATAAGCCCAGTCTATATTCTGGACATGACAAACAATGTACATGTAGATGAAGATCAGCAGCCACAGAGTGTGGTGTCTGATCAGGGTCTACACAGTTTGCTTGCAGAAATTTCAACATATGTACTTAACCTAAGCACAGAGTCCCAATGTTTGGACATAGGCAAATGGTACAGACACTGACTAGACACTGAGCTCAGCATCAAACAAACTTCCTGCATTATATCTTTGGTCGCTTCTGTATTTTGTGGTTGTTTCAGTATTTCGAGTCGTTTTGGCAAATCTAGGCATGGAAAAACAATTAAAGGCTCCATATTCCTTAAAACAAAATACATTTTATTACCCAAGAAAGGTTTAATAAATTGATATATGGTTTTAATACAATCATAAAATGTGGCATCTGACAACCTGTAAAATTTCAGTTAGTCTCTTATTCTTGAAGTGGATCAAAACTGAAATGATTTTTATTGCATCTCTGAATTAATGCTGCCAACAGTAATTCAGAAATACTATAAAAAACCATTTCTTTTTTTACTCAGTTCAAAAAGCAAAAGACTAATTGAAATTTTACAGGCTGTCAGACGGCTGTTTTAAGATCATAATAATACCATTATTTATTTAACCTTTCTTCGATAAAAATGTCTATTTTTGAGGTAAATGATTTTATGTTAAGTTGTTGCAGTTTCCAGAAATCTGGAACATACCAATGTAAGAAATAACTTTTATTGTTAATCTTGATCAGATCTTTTTTTTTTTTTTTTTTTTTTTTTTTTTAAAGACAGCTGATGACAGTTAGGCTTCCGGAGTTTTAACAATTAGCTGCTAAAAGGCTCATGGGAGCAGAATCAGAATTTTTACTTGTGACACTTCCAATGACATTCCTTCACCAGGACCTGTGATATGGGCAGCGTGATGCCTACATGTATATAATACTGACCCCCTTAAACCCCACTTTTATTTAGTAAAACTGGGGTTTACAGGGGTATACATTATTTTTCTTATTTCTGCTCAAAAACATAGATTGTGGGTACTCATCAGAACTGCCTCGATGAGGTGGTTCTAACGATTACCCACAATCTTTGTTTTGAGCAGAAATATGAAAAATATAAGAGTTTTTTTATCTGAAAATTTTCAGTTTTTTGGCGGGAAATTTTAAATATATTTGAAAAGGCGTGTTTTCGTAATGTAGTCCCTTGGTAAACCTAGCCACACCATCCTCTACACCTTCAACAGAGGTAAGGATCGAATTGAACCTGGACCTCTAGTACGAGAGGCCAGTGTACTACTACATTCCCAGCTGAGGTACCATGCTCCCAGCTTCTCTGAAAGCAGAAAAAGACATTGGATTTGCTTGATCGCAATAATCCACCTGCATCATTCCTGAGAAAAAAAAAAGGTAAAAAATGAATGAGCGTTTTACTACTCAGATCTTGTCATTAAAACAATTTGCTTTTAACACATTGATTGCGACTTACACCACTTGGCAACGACACACCACGACGCAGTACAAACAAAGATAGAAAAAATACAGAAAATACTTGGGCTGCTTTCGCCAAAAACATTGTTTTTATATGAAATTTACCGTATTTTCCTCCCACTTCAGACATCCTATACGACACAGATTTGCTGGTACCCTGCATATCGCTCTGTATTAGTTTCAGCAGAGGTACCAGCAAAAATAGACTGGTTATGTATCTATGGGTAAAACCCCGTATTCGATGGCTTTCTGTCTTGTCTTTCAACATTCTATATCCCTCACCTTTTCATCATACAAACTTGGACCTAATATACACTGGACTAGTAACTACAATACAGGTATTGTATTTATTGGAAATATGTTGTCGTAGCTGAGTTTTCATAATTTTGTATGATGAAGTTTAAATGTTCATATTTCGATTATTTCTCCAAATATCTGAGATTTGTTTTCAAAAATCAATAGTTCAATATTTTACCTTTATATCTGCAGCATAATGTTTAAGGAAAAGCAAACAGTTTTTGTAAACATCAACAAGAAACCTAGGTACCCATTTCAGCTGTTTTTGGCACTTTTAGCTGAAAATCATCAGAAATTCACCCAAAATGATGGTATAACTTCAATTTATTAATTGTAAATTAACATTTTTCAACCACACCTATTAAAAACAATTTATTACAACTTCAGTTATCATCCAAAATCATTTTTAATGACCACAGTGCTGTAAAATAGCGCTAAAATCAACCCGAGACAACATATTTTGGCAGTTCCGTTAGTGACAAGTCCGGGTATTATTAGGTCCGAGATACAAATCGAACTACCATCAGTCATTTTGTTACCTGATGATGGGTAGATCCTGATCGGATGCCGCGCTCTGCGACGTCTGAACTGGACTAAGACTGTTTGCTCAGGCATATTGCATTTACCCCTTAATTCCATATAATTTTTCTCCTGCTACTTTCTCCTTAATTTCTCAGTTCTTTGCTTACGATGGGCCCTTGTTCTTATAATTCATTTGTCTTCATTACAGCTGTTGTCTCATACCGGCGTGTGGCAACAGTAAAACGTCCTCCCGTCCTTAGCTTAATACCAGACCCTTTAGGATCCACGAACCCATTTGTAATAATTTGAAAATTGTATAACTTTTGAATAAAGGTTAAGGGCGTGAGCAATGTTGCAAGCTGCATTTTCTGCTCATGAACAGAATCAGCAGCCAAAATTTGAATTCTCTTTTAAAACATTTGAGGGATGTCTCAAGTTGATGTTTACAAAATAAAAAAAATGCATTAACCCGTGACCTGTCGGTCCATGCTCATTCTGTTCAATTAGTTGGTTGCGTTTCAATGTTTCCGCCCTTAACCCATTTATGCCACTTGGATTCTTCTACCTGAACTCTTTGAATCAGTCTATTTCCAGTTTAATGGTCAGTTTTTATTATTACCATTATTATCAAAATGCCTGTAATTAATGCAAACAGTGTAGACCATGACTAGACGCCGCGTTTTGCGGCGTCTGATCTGGGTCTGCGCTGTTTACCAATGTCCCATTTATGGGACACTAGGCATAAATGGGATTATCTGAGGCAGCTCAAAATTACAAATAGGTATTCGGTCCATAATGTGTCCTTTACCTCATCACAGAAAAACAGAAATACTCACAAAAATAGCATGGAAGCCACAATCACAGAACATAGCCTACCAATGACATTAAGTGAAAAGGCAAACAAACCACGATTGACAGTTGAAGTGCCACAAACTAAGGAAAAGAAAAGTAACCCGCCATCATCCCGCCCCCAGAAAAAAAAGAGGTGATCACAATAACGGACACATAAAATACAATAGTAAGACAACGAATAGGGTAAACATGAAAAAGGCCCCGAAGTGAGTAGCTACAGGGCCGTACAAACAGCAAACACCACTACAACCACCGCCTTGTAACGTTCATTGAAAACGAGAAAGAAAAAAAAAAAAAAAAAAAAAACGGGGATGAAGGACGAGCGGTGGCTGCCGGAGGCTAGGGGACAGGGGATGAGAACGGATAAAAATGCAATAAAACAACGTGGAGGGCTCGGTCGATATATTGATTAGCAGAATTAAGAAACACTTACTAATTTCTGCATACATTAAAAACACCGCAACAAATCTAATAAGATAATATATCAAGAGAATCATTCTTTATCCAATATCTTTCAAACTCAAAGAGCTCTTCTTCGGGGATAATTATGGTAAAACAAAGCGACAAGTACGTTCAAAGAAACAAAATAAATATATAATAATATATTTTGTTTCTCTGAACGTACTTGTCACTTTGTTTTACCATAATTATATTATCTTTATGTTGGTTTTTAATTCATCAGGATCAGGCTGTTTTGGAGAAATTCATTGCTGGGTGTTGAAAAATTCCTTGTATGTAATGAGTGCGCTTGCGCAACGAAAATGGTAACTTTGGCAGTCTAGTCATTCAGAGACTTGTAGTATAAAAGTGTTCCTTGAGAGACATTTTGACGAGCGTAGATACTTAACCCAAATAAGCTTGGCGTCCCTTTTGTGTGATATAGGCAAATAGTGCAGACCCAGATCAAACGCCGCCTAATACGGCGTCTGATCTGGGTCTTCACTGTTTGCTTACAGGAATTTCAATTACGAATAGAACAAAAATGAAAAAAGCATACACCTGAAACCTCTTTAATGACAAATAGACTTACCCAATGTATAAGGATGCTCAACGAAAATAGACTGGAGACGGTATCCGACGGGTCATTCAGAAGAATCAAGTTCAATACTGATCCTAGAAACTCCATTATTTGTCAATCGTAGTGGCTCAGTGATTATGGTTGTCTCTGAACGATAAGGCATCTTTGGAAGTGAGAATGTGGGTGGTTGGGGGGCGCGGGGGGGGGGGGGGGGCGCAGTATTATGTAAAAATGAGGATGAATTTAGGGCTATGTTCACAAAATTTAAGGGCTTAAATTGAGATATTTGACAGAATTTAGTCCGATTATAACAACTGCCCGCATGGGTAATGGTCTATAATTAATTACTTTGATCGCAGTCCCAGCTTAAAACCCTCAACTTAAAAATAGCAAATAGAAAGGGCTTCTCATATCAAATAAATGGCAGTCTTCTGCAGGGTTTAGGGCGCTTGTCCCAATCCCTTCTACAAGTACCACGATCATTACAGATGTCAAAGCTTTTCGCCTTATGTGAACCATATATATATATATATATATATATATATATATATATATATATATATATATATATATATATATATATACACACACACACAAACTTAGAAATATAGGAAGGTGTTATTTATAATAGATCTTTAGTTACCGGTATTTTCAGTATTTGTTCAGGAACTTTAAAGAAGCTTTTAAGGGAGACTTAAAGCCTGAGCAAAATTTCGAACTTTTCAGTTTTGTCTAAGACAGGTTTTATTTGTAATGCATGTACTATAGTTTTAGAACATATATGCACATCATGCACATAATATACATATTAAGTAGTGTAGTAGAATTACAGACCGAAATGACTCCACTAAAACGAACCCAAGTACTATTACCAAAACTAAGGCTGGCTAATCAGAGCTGAAAAGATAATCGATTATCAGCCCTGCCATTGTAATCGATAATCGGTTAGTAATCGCTCAAGATTTGGTCATAATTTACCTATCTGAGCATGACCCTTCCATATACTTTATTGTATATATCTGGTCAGACAGGCCTGAGCAAACAGTGTAGACCCAGATGAGACGCTGCAAACGCGGCGTTTCATCAGGGTCTACACTGTTTGCCACTCATCAAGCTATTTTAGACACAACAGTGGGTAGTAAATTGGACTTGTTCAAATTTTAGATAAAGTATGGTAAGGAGTTGAGGTGTCTGAAAGGTAAATACGGTAAAGTAACAAACACAGAAATCAAATTATCTGTAATGATGATCATTTTTGTGGAATCTATCGATCAATTAATCGATTATCCGATTAATTGTGTCAGCCTTAACCAAAACGGCCCTTGATGAAAACAATATGAGCCACAACGTGAGAAAATGTACCTTTTGACATTTGCGTTCAACGAAGACTCAAATCAGCCTACGCATCCGCGCAGTCTGATCAATCTTCGTTGTCCACATGAGTTAGCTTTGCAGCCTTGTATATCCAAAATGCCCCCAATGAAGAGTCTGATCGGTTGTGCGAATACTCGAGTTGATCTGAATCTTCACTGGGTGCACATGTCCGAAAAGTAAGATTTCTCACGTTGTGGCTCATATGCTAACTACTAAGATTTTATGAATTTCTTAATTTTGCATACACCTTTGTGTATTATTGCATACAAGCACTTGTAGTAGAACATTATATTTAACTAACCGTATGTTCATTGTCTTTATTTTGTCACATCAAGAAACATTATCTAGGATCTTTACCTCTTGTTCTTACATCACTTTTCACAATACTTATGTGAGAGTGTCTATGGAAAATAACTCATACGTGGTCACTTTTAATGACATCGAATAGGACACACTCGAAATCCCAGCCAGAGTAAAAAGAATTAGCACAATTAACTGAAAGATTAATCGCATTTTTAACATTTGTGGAGAAGGGTTGTAGAATACGGGAAATGCATATAAACGATTTTTTTTTTTCCAAAATAGCATGTGCAAACAGTCGAATAACAGCTTCTGGCTTGAATTATCAAATGTAGATTTCAAACAATTATTGTCAGTCGGCGGGCAGAATGCAGAAAGTCTGATTAACCAGTCAGTTTATTAAACCATTTTGGAAAGATCTTCTTGGCCATTGGGCCCTTTTCTGTAAAAACAAAAGTTAAAACTGAGTCAGTAAAACAAATATTAGATTCACCTCTATGGTTTAATTCTAATTTTAATATTAAAGACTGGCTTTCAAAAGGGAATAACAGTTATATATGACCTCATTGATCGATACGAAAATTGGTATGATTTCGAAAGATTAAAAGAAGCCTACGGGATTAGGGGTACTTTTTTAATTAATTGAATGTCTTGAATAGTATACCTAATGCTTGGAAAGATGTTACTAACGATAATATAGTATACTCTATATTAAATAAGAGAAACGTAAAATGTAATGTTTATGTGTAATCAAGAATTAAAAGGGCAGTAGAATATTTTGTGATATAATTACTGGAGTCAGTGAAGTTAATACTTATCTAAAATGGAAAGAAACTCTTGGACAAATTAACGAAAACAAGTGGAAGTTATATCATTCATCAATTAATAAAATGAAAGAAATAAAATTGAAAGATTTTCAATACAAGATAATTAATAAAATATTAGTAACAAACTTCTTTTAAGAAAAATTAATAAAATTGACAGTAGTTTAAGTGTTTACTTTCAATTGTAAGAAGAAACCATAAAACATTTATTTTTAGAATGTCCATTGTGGAACAATTTTGGCAGCAATTAAAAGCCTGGTTGGAAACTCATGTTAATGTCAATTTCCAAATAGATTACCGTACTATTTTATTTTCATTTCAAGGTACAAACTAATTAATTACATGTTTTGTCAAAATATTATATATACAAAAATAAATTTTCAGATAAAAGATTGCATATTCAAGGTTTTAGGACATTGTTAAAGCAAAAATTACAAAGTGCATAACGAAAACATGCCTATATAATTTTGACCCCCTTAAACACCACTTCTATATAGTAAAACTGGGGGTTTTACTATATAAAAGTGGTGAGACGGTTCTAACGAGTACCTACGATCTATGTTTTGAGCAGAAATATGAAAAATATCAGAGATTTTTATCTGAAAGTTTCAGTTTTTTAGGTAATGTTTTCTGTATATTTGAATAGGCGTGTTTTCGTAATGAGGCATATATTGCTTTATTTATGGTAGACTTGATGTTGTATGTCTTTCCGTGTGTCATTTTGTTCTTGTATTTTTCAGTCCTTTTAGTATTGCGATTACCTCGCTTGGGGAAGAGAGAGCTAATCTTAGTGCTCTTCGTACGTTTGTTCGATTTGTGCTTGTTTGGATTTGTCGGTTTCCTCTTCCTCTTGGGGTCTGGGAAGGGCTGCGGTTTGTGATTGTGGCACTTCTTGGATTTTTCTCTTAGCTTTTTTTGACTATTTTTGTTTTAAAAAAATGTTTACCTATATATAACGTTTTAGTAAGTAAGTAAAGTAAGTAAGTTCTTTATTGAGAGAGGGTGACCCATTTGGTACAACCAGTCTTCTATGGGGTCCTCTTTTTAAAAAGAATCTATATGAAAAATATATACAAACACATTAAAATTACAGTCAGAGGAAAAACAAAACATCGTGAAAAATAGAATAACACATAAGTTGCATATGTTACATGAAAATGATATTTACAATGATAAAATGTGATGCAGAAATTATACAAAAATGATATTTACCAGGCAGATCTGTGGTGGAGGTATGTCTAATTCATGAAATGAGTTATTCGTTTGCAATCCATTCGACTACGTTCCTAGTAAAAATATCAAGCGTTGACGAATTCTTAATATCCAATGTAATTGTGTTCCATATAACTGGTTCAGAGTATGATAAACTGTTTTGAAACAAGGTTATCTTAGGTTTGGGGATATAAAAAATCTGATTCGAGACGGATAGTAATGAGGTATCAGGTACCGTGTCCGCTCGTTGCTGTAAAAAGACCTTTAATATATTGCGGAACCATATAATGTACCACTTTATACATTATTTTTGCTTTGTTGACAAGTACATTTTGATCAAAAGACAAAATATTAAGTCGTCTCCGTGCACTATCAAGGTCTGAATATTCAGTCCCTAAAATAATTTTGCAAACTCGCCTTTGAAGTTTAATTATTTGTGAAACATTATAATTAGATGAATTTCCCCATACAGTATTGCAATAATTAAAATGTGGTTGGATGTAAGCTTTATAAAACAACGATCTATGCTCCATAGTTAAATACGAATGTATCTTTGATATAAGCCAGATATATGATGAAATCTTTTTACAAACGTATTGAAAATTATTAGCCCATTGCATTCTGATCAACATTTACACCTAGTATTTTATCACCTCTTGTTAGTTGTAAATTGATATCACTGTGTGTTAAATTGAAAAGACCTTTACGTAGCCTTATACGCTTCTGTCTAGTTCTAATATTTTTGTTTTTTCGGCGTTAAGAAGCATACTATTTTGTTTACACCATTTCTGCCGTTTAATAAGAGAATGTTGTAAATTAGATTATAGTGTTTCAAAATCAGACTGCATGTCATAAATCGTTGTATCATCAGCATATAAATCAATCGAATGAACGTTTTCAGATAAAACCAATGGTAAATCATTTATTAAAATTAAAAATAGCAAAGGTCCTAACACAGATCCCTGAGGAACACCACACTTAATATCACAAATCCTGGAAAGTTTTCCATCAATTGATACAGATAACCTGAGTTCATTGACAAAGGTAAGAATCCATAAACTTAATAAAATGCTCGCTACATTTATATATATAAAAAAAAAAAGGTAAGAGAGAGAAAAGTCCAGGGAGTGCCACAATCACAAAACGCAGCCCTTCCCAGACCCCAAGAGGAAGAGGAAACCGACAAATCCAAACAAGCACAAATCGAACAAACGTACGAAAAGCACTAAGATTAGATTAGCTCTCTCTTCCCCATGCGAGGTAATAGACACCTAATTTGCAGATTCTATGGGCATAGTGGGCGAAGCTTGCTTGCCAAGTAATGCTTACTATCCGCGGACGCCTGATTACACCCTTTATTCTGGGGTCCATGTCTGTTGGTCTGAACATTCTGATTCGTCATTTGTTTACGGATTTATGAGTTTGGATTATGGCTTAGGCACCATGACCGCAACTACTTCTTTAGCAGCAAAGAGTGATCGACAAGGTCAAAAGCTATTCTAAAATAAACCATTATGGTGCTAACTATATCACCGTCATTAATTGCCTTCAGCCAGCGTTCGGCCATCAACGGTAATGCTGTTTCCGTTGACTGACCAGAGCAGAATCCACTTTGAGATTAATGTAATACATCGTGTTTATTTAAAAACTCCATTAAGTTCTTTTGAATAAATTTCTCAAGCAATTTTGACAAAAATTCAAATGTTTGAAACCCAAAATGCAGTTTAGGAGAACGCCTGTCCTCAGTTAAGATAAAATTAGCAAAATAAAGCCCCTGGCATGCGAGAGGTTAACATATTTACATATATTTGTGTAGCTTTTTGAAATGAATACAATCACCCAGTCCAGTCCGACCTGTCACCACTATACAATTAGATAGTTCATGCTAAATATGATCACGGTAGTTGTCCTGAGGTCTCAAAGCATTTTATTCAATACAAGTTTGCCGATAGAAGGCTTTTTATGTACAGTTATTTGACTAGTTCCGAGTTTGAGCTAATTCCGAATAAGTAAAAAAAATCGTCATCAAACACACGACAGCGGTCAAATTTAAAAAGGCAAACTTGGTAAGGTTCTGTCGTTCATTTATTCATATATCAGAAAATAAATATGGGAAATATAGCCTTATTGATCGATCGATCCGATTCCCCCCAGCAACTCTACGCATAACATAAATTTTGTAAATGTGTAAATAACATTCGCCTAGATATCCTTAAGTAGACAGTCAATTAAAACATTTTATTTTGGTTCAGCTATTGGGTGGAACATACTTTTCAACATCTACTTAAATGCTCCATGCAAGGAGTTTAAACAAAGTGCTTGTTTTCAACCATTAATCGATCATTAATTTGTGCATCCGGTTTATGTCTTTGGCTGACGATATGTCTTTGGCTTGGTCCGCCGTAGTACGAAAAGCACTAAGATCTCTTCCCCAAGCGAGGTAATCGCAATACTAAAAGGACTAAAAAACACAAGAACAAAATGACACATGGAAAGACATACAACAAATCGCCTCGTATAATAAGCCACAAGGCAACAAAGAGTAAGACTAACACCGGGACGACCGCCTTAGAACAGTCAGTAGAGTAAACCACAGGGTGGTTTAAAGCACTTTTACAGCTAGCTAACTTCACCCTGGGTCCCGATGCTACTCTTAATACAGAAACACATAAACATTCGGTTCGCATAAAGGCTCCCAACTTTTCAATGCATCACAGCGAAAACACAAAAATCAAATTAATCACTATAATAAACAAAGACGAGTACTCATGGCTAATTCTACTGTATGCCAGAGTAAATGAAAACCAATAGTTGAACCACGGCGGGCCAAGCCAAAGACATATCGTCAAGCCCCAACCCACTTGTTAAAGTTTTACGAAGAGGTCGTCATTAGGTCTGAGGCCCGAACCGCCGACGTGCAATTAAAGAGTGAAGCATAGCCATCAACAATGATTGGGTTGACAACTAGGCATGCAGTCTGCCGCATGATATCCAGGCTATAGCCAATTCTTTTATAACGGTTAATAAGTTTTCTGAATTGCTCCGAAAAGTTAGATTTACCTACAATTTTTCTAAATCTGTACACTAAGTCACCGTAAAATTCTGGTTCTGATATACCTTGTTGCAGAAGTGTTTTCAGACTGACGCTATATTTTTCTAACAAGGCACTGTCTGCGATAAAATTTCGAAAACGCCTTACGAAGTTTAAAATAACGATAGCCCTGCCTAAGAAGTTTGGCAGTAAGGGCTTTATTACGGTATTTAAAGTCATTAAGATTTGAAGAAGCTCTGGCGAATCTAAATAGTTGAGATATGTATACCCCATATGAGGTACGCCGGGGGACATCGCCATCCAGGAAAGGGAAATTGACTACATCAAAATCAAAATCGTCTCGTTTATCATAAATTTTGCTGGAAACCGTACTATTAGAAATACATAGATTCAAATCAAAAAAAGGTGCCTCGGTATCGGAAGGATTTGCTCTATTTAATTGGAGTTCCGTAGGGTATATCCGGTCCACCATTTGGTCAAAGTAAATATTGTCAATATTTAATAAATCATCAAGGTATCTTGTTGAATTGACAGCCTCAATAATGTCAGACTGATTTTCACGTGAGAGAGACTTCATGAAATCTCTCTCATAACAAAAAAGAAACAAATCTGCAACAAGAGGAGCACAATTAGTTCCCATCGGAATACCAATAGTTTGCCTATAAAGTTTAGTTCCAAATCTAATAAAAATATTATCCAAAAGATAAACAAGGGCATCACAGACTTTTTGACACGACCATAAATTGTGATTAATATATACATCAGAAGTGAAAAAAGCACATTCTTCGTTGCAGGCCAAATATTGGGTATTCTCCCGAATAAACGTTCGGTTAATTAATTCAATAAGTTTATCTTTTATAAGATGATGAGGTAACGTAGTATACAGTGTATACAGAAGCCCTGACTGTTCAAAGTGTTCATTCAGTCGGTTAAGTAGAACTCTTGCAAGGACCTTCCCAGCAATTGACAATAAAGAGATGCCACGATGATTATCACACAAATGAGGATGTCCTTTCCGTTTGAATAGGTGGGTAGTTGACGTATCCTTGAATTCTTGAGGGATGGTTTCTTTTCTCCACATAATGTGAAATAACTCTGTCATCTTCTTTGCAACTGGAGTACCTCCTGCTTTGTAGATCTCAGCAGGTATTTCATCTGATCCTGGAGCCTTGCCAGATGACAGAAGTTGTATTTCAATGTTTCAGAGACGGTTGGGAACTCGTCAAGCAGCAGATTACATTCCACTTGTGGAAGTTTATTGATAGCACCATCATTGATAGATGATGTCCGAGTAAGAACACTATCAAAGTGCTCAGTCCATCTTTTCAAGATAGCCTCTTTGTCAGTCAGAAGACTAGTTCCATCTGCACTGAGAAGAGAGGTGGTTCCTGAGCTCTGGGGGCCATAAACTGTCTTTCGCGCATCAAAGAACTTCTTCACTTCTTCGTATCCTTTCTATCTGCAAAGGACTGTATTTCATCAGCCTTACTGCTCAGCCAGAAGTCTTGCATATCTCTGAGCCTAGTCTGGACTGTCTTGAATATATTTGAATATGCCACATTATTGGATACTGAGCTGGTATCACTAAGGTATGTCTTGTGTTTTTGGTGTTTCTCTTCAAGGAGTCCCTGGATTTCTTCGTCAAACCAGTCTTCAAGGAGTCCCTGGATTTCTTCGTCAAACCAGTCTTGGTGTTTACGAGATACTGGTCCAAGGGAATCCATTGCTAAAGAGTGGACGGTGTCTCTGAAGACCGTCCAGTTCTCTTCTGGATCATCTAAACGGAGTTCCATTGCATCTAATCGGCTGCAGATATCATTGATGAAGGCTTGCCTCTTGCTGTCTTGTTTCAGCTTGGAGAAATCCAGTCTCTTTGGCACTTTCTTGCCTTGTGGTCGCCTAGATGGCTGAATGCGCTGGTTGAGTTTGCTGGCAACAAGCCTGTGATCTGTCCAGCAGTCTGCACCACACATAGTCTTTGTCAATCTGACAGCCTGTCTGTCCTTCCTTCGCACTATGACATCAAAATCAAGTTTTGATCAGCCAGTTATTTTGAAATCATTATGAAGCATAACCTTACCCGGAACTAGCCAAATGACTGTAGTTACTTCTTGAAATGATTAGGGGAATGGCAAGGGGTGAATATCCTGAACTGACGGCTTCTGTGGGAGTAGTTTGATTGGAATCTTCAATGTTTGTCTGTCCAGTTTGTTGGAGACGGTGGGGCATTTGCCGGGGGCAATTGTCGTTTGATGAAACATGACATAACACATGCCAAGTTGTGTGAGTAATACTATTTTGAATTTTGTAAACTCGAATATTTGCTTACATTTTTTTTTTTTTTTTTTTTTTTTTTTAAGAATATGTTTTTTTGTATACCATATGTTATGGAGAATTTGAATTGAATAAAATTACAAAATTAAAAAAAATAAATAAGTAAATAAATAGTATATGTAATAAAAGTTGTGGCGGACAAAAAAAAAAAAAAAAAAAAAAAAGACCCTGACCAGACTGATTTTCATGTGATTTGAATCTACATCGGAGATCCCTTTCACTGATACACATAACGTAAAAAATGAAAACAGTCCGTTGTGATCTGGATCTGCGCCGTTTAATCAGGTCTGTTTATCTAAATATTTATTAGTAATTTACAGACATTAACTTATTTCTGATCTGATCTAAACTCTACACTGAATTGCATACCATGAAAAGAAAGCAAAGTCATCTGATCTGGGTATACACTATTTGCTCTGTCATATTTGCTTATTGTGTTTGGCTTACCACAGCATAAACTAAATTTTCATTCTAATCTATTCTTCTTGATCCGATAGTGGGTTATAGTATC
Organism: Anodontia alba; assembly: GCA_964016985.1. Taxonomy (NCBI): domain Eukaryota; kingdom Metazoa; phylum Mollusca; class Bivalvia; order Lucinida; family Lucinidae; genus Anodontia; species Anodontia alba. The sequence continues at coordinate 88,716,706 of OZ024823.1, forward strand.
GTCTTTTATTATCGTCTTGCATTTCTTAGGAATTATTTGCGAACAAGTCAAGGCTGTGACCTTGACACTTTTGCATAACTTTCGTTTTGTAATAGCATGGCTTAAACCGGCAGAAGCTCACGTTTGCAGCGCATGTGATAGAAAGCCACTGACGGAAAAAATTCTGTATTTGCTTGGCGAACTAAAAGTAAGTTTAAAACGTTACTATTGACATCTCATTTTAACTGCTTATAATGACCCCGAATCCACATGCAATGCATATGCACCATCCGAGGCACCATCCTTGCAGCTGTAGCAGGGGAAAGAAGGTAAGCGTCAAACGAAGTAAGCAGTGACTAGAGCTATGGTACCGTACCCACAAGCGTGGATATTGCACCATTCCCTTAGTCACAGATGTTAGGCACATGGCACCATATCCATAGCAATTCATAGTCGGCCAGGCTGGAGGGACAGTAAACGTTATCCATGGGTGTAACATTAAGTCTGTGTACACTGTTCATTTTTCTTGGTGTTTTTTTGTTTTTTTTTGTGTGTGTTTTTTTTCTTTCAGTCGTTCAAGTTTTATTTATTCTGAGTTAACATTGGTGCCCTGTTGACAAGAGAACAATCATTCAGTATGGGCCATTGGTTTTGGTAGTTTTCAGCCTAAAATAGGTTGTGAATGTCTTTCCTTTTTCTTACTGTTTTTCATGTTTATCAAAATGACCTTGGAGCTTGCATCACTAATCACAATTGAGCATTATGTCATTTGGGGTGTGAGGCTCAATGTAAAAAACATTTTTAAAAAATGTGAAGAAAGAAAAAACCTGGATGGGACATTAAAACCATGACAAACAAAAATCAGATGTGCATGGATGAAAGTTTTCAGTATTATTCCTGATTTCAGGATTTTTGTCTCTATATAAAGTATAGGGAAAATTGTCTTTTCAGGATTAGAAAATCTAGATTTCAGGATTCTTGAATTTTAGAACTTTCACCCATAGATGTGAGCTAATAAGGCCTACCTCTGAAAGGGAAAATTGAAAGGAATTTAAACTCCTGTGCAGGTGTGTAGAATTATCAAATTTTATTACTTCTCCACAGATACTCATTAGAAGTGCCTCACTGAGGTGCTTCTAATGAGTACCCATAACATATATTTTCTGTGAGAAATAAGAAAAATATATATAATCTGGATATTCTCCTTAGCTAGATCTATGAATTACTTGTCCCAGGACAAGTAAATTTAAATTTCGTACTTGTCCTTAGGGAAATGGGACAAGTTGGACAAGTCAGGCATGGTATTTCCACAGCTCTGCCTGTTTGGGCTCTGCATCAGCTATTAGAGGTGAACCAGGGAAATGGTCAGGGAGGGAAAAAGAAAACTTCAGGGCATCACTGTAAGACAGATTTCTTGTATATATATTGTGAATGAGGATGCCCTACTTTGTCTCGATTTAGGTTCAGAAGTTTTGTGAAAGAAGGCAAAACATATTTCTGCCTGGCTTCCATAGCTGGCTGCTGCAGTTCCTGTGGTGGAGTATCTTGCCACTACTGGTGTTTTGCCAATTGAGTCCTCCGTGAAATCACCTGACCAGTAAATGACACCAAAACCTGACCAACCAAAATAGCTTACCAGTTAACGGTTAATGTTATTGCTTAGACAAACAATATTACCTATGTACTTTTTCATTGATAAATACAGGTTCACATGCAGTTTTCATTGACAAATACAGGTATCACGGTATTGTTTGTCTAAGGATTTACGCATGGGCGTGGTTATAGCCTTCTGACGGAAGAGTCAATTGCCTGCAAGTCCACCAGGCAGCAATTCTTGTACCTTTTCAGTTTGACCTGTTAAGACTTGAGTATATTGATTCCAAACTGCATGTTTTTGCTTGGGGCACACATGCATTTTGCACACAGACCCCATGGTTTCTGTTAGTGTCAGAAAAAGGTTTTGATAGAGGAAACTAAATGTCTTTATAGCTGTGGAAGAAATATGTGTATCTGAGACATGTTGACCCCAATTCAAATTGTCTGAATATATAGTAATACCTAGGTGCAATATTTTGTATTTGGCTAATTGAAACTTTCCCAAAGTTTGATTGTGTAATGTGTATTCATGTTTAATTTGTAGGAAGTGAGCTATGTCACTCACATGGAATGACGTTTGGCAACATATAATTTCGTTTGGCCAGATGACTTTCCACTGAGCAAGATTATCCAAGTCTTGTTATATCCTGCAGTCTTGGTCACTATTGATGTTGCCATAAAAGACACAGTTATCTGCAAACAGATGTGCTGAAAATGATCTTAATCCTTGTCATGCTGAATAAATTAAGATGCCATACCCGCTTCCAGATTTCAGCTAATCAGATTACTTAATCCAAGTTGATATAAATTCAGATGCTGAATGACAAACAGTGCAGATTCAGATCAGTTGGCTTCTTCAGAAACCAACTGATCTGGTTCTATACTGTTTGCAAAGGCAGGGTATATCCAGGTTCAGCAGGACCAGGCTTGCCATCTGTTAGTTCATTGATGAAAAAAGAAAAAGGACCAGCCCTCAGTTCTACGATCATTCTCTTCCTTCCGCTGATTCAAGAAGGGCAGTTGTCAGTTTCTGGCAAAAGAATGTGCACAATACTGGTTAACCACTTAGAGGACTAAGCCTGCCCAGTAAACGTGTGGTAGGTAAACTGACCGCGCTCGACATGACCCCATTGGGTTGACTGGGCCGTAAAACCTCAGCACAAACAAAACCAGCCCTCAGACCAATACTTGTGGGACTCCATCATTAGACTGAGCAGCTTGGGTCTGACATCTTGCAGAGTAACAGAGAACTCATAAACCTTTTAAATCTGGTCAGACAAATGATCAAATTCTTAGAAGTATTTCTTGACCATCCATGGACCGAACAGTTGTTTGTTGTTTTTTTTTTTGTTTTGTTTTTTTGTTGTTGTTTTCTTTTACATGTCTGGCTGTCCTGCAGGTTTTGTGTAGTCTAATCTGAGGCTGCACATTTGGAGTGCTCAGATAACCGGAAGCTAATCCAGTTTTGGAAGGATCCTCTAATGCCATAGTATACACTGATTTGAAATATTGTATACGGAATTTTTGGATCATCACGAAAACATGCTTATATAATTTTGACCCCCTTAAACCCCACTTTTATATAGTAAAACTGGGGTTTGCAGGGGTATACATTATTTTTCTTATTTCTGCTCAAAACATAGATTGTGGGTACTGTTAGAACCGCCTCATCGAGGCGGTTCTAACGAGTACCCACAATCTATGTTTTGAGCAGAAATATGAAAAATTTTAGAATTTTTCATCTGAAAACTTTCATTGTTTTGGTAGTAAAATTTTCAGTATATTTGAATAGGCTTGTTCTCGTAATGAACTTAGACACTAGTAAATTAAAACTCAGTTTTGGCTGCAATACTGAATGGAAATGCCTGAATATTTAGTGGTAAATTATTTATTTATTATTTATGTTTATTTTATTTTAATTTTTATGTTAGTTTAGAATATTGGATTTTTAAAAGCATATGCACAGGTTCTATAGAATGGTTCCATAGAACCTTTGCAGATGCAGGACTTTTGAAAACTTGAAATTCTGAAAAACATGTACCTTAAAAATAAATGATATAGAGGATATTTACTCTTTTGCTGTGAATACCATAAATATTGTCATCGAGTGAAATGAAAACAGTATTTTCACGAGTGCGAAGCACTAGTGAAAATTTGCATGTTTTCATTACTCGAGATGAAATTTTTTATGGTATTCACTGAGAAAAGAGTAAATTTTCTTTCTATTTTATTGTTTACATGCCGATGCACGTTTCTGACGTCATAACTGACGTCACGAAACAAAACATGAACATCATGGCGTCGGCGTTCAGTGCTTAACATGTGAAACGCTGGAGAGACAAAAACAAAAAAAATTGGGCAAATCAAAATAAACTTGATACATGTACCAAAATGTTCCTTACTTTCTAACTAAGAAAATGCATACCAACACTTAATAGTTTAGTTCAGAAACAAAGAAGTTAGAGGTGTTCAAAAATCTGAAATGGAGATAACATCCACTTTTGAAACAATGAAGAAAACCGAAGTCGTCCAAAGCGAGGAGTGAAAATATAAATCGTATCAGTCACTTGTGAAATGATACGATATCAGCTCACTAGTGATTGATACCACTTTTGTTTTCACCAGATATACACTTGATTTCACCGCTAACAATAAAATCAAAGTAAATATCTTTTCCTTTAAACATTCAGCATTTCCTGTCAGTATTGCAGCCAGAATGTGAATTTCAAGAATTTACTGCTGTCCAAGTAATTAACAGTCCATATTCAAGGTCATATTTCATAATAAAAAAATACACTGTTCATATTCTAATTTATATAAAAGCCTCCAGTGTCGAACCTTTTCAGAAGGCTTAGAGAAATTGATGATTATGTCCCTCCACCTATGAGGAGGGGGACAAGCTGATTTGTTGCGGATCCTGTTGGCGTGACAATCTCTTGTCTGCATATCTTGTGAACCAGTGGTTGGATTCTTACCAAATTTTTTGGATATATAATTGGGACATAACAAAGAACTGATTAGATTTTGTTGACCTTGACCTAATTTTCGAGGTCACAGCAGTAGAAAAACGGAAAATTCATGGTAGGGGGACATCTGTTTTCTGTGAAAACTCTGTTACTAGTATCAAGTATGTTTGTTTGTCCATGACTTACCAAATCATCCATGTTGCTGGCAAGATTGTGAACAAGCTGGACTGTATGGTTTCCAAAGACCCCCAAGCTCAGAATCCAAGCTGACAGTCAGATTTTTTGCATTGTTGAATTTTTAAAACAGTCAACATACTTTATGTTAAGCATGACCTCATTATTTTCTTTTATTTTACAGGATGGCAGGAAAGAATGATTTAGCAGGCCTGTTAAGGGGCTTGGATCTTATCAGAAAAGCATTGGCAGACAGCCAAGGGAAAGAACTTCGTCATATGTGGGAAAACTCTAGTCTTAAGTCCGCAGCCGAAGGTGTAGGAGCTAAAGTACAAGAGAACATAAACAAGGGTACACCAGTATCAGACTTGTCTGTAAGTGATAATGCTTTCTCTTCAAAACAAGGTTGGCAAAATGCCGGCAAATATGAGACTTTTCCATGGCCCCAGCAGCAAATACTTGAAAATACCAGCAAATATTGGTCAATTGAATTGACCACCTTGGAATTTATACATTGACCAACATTCAACATTCATAAGGGTAATTTCAGTTATACAGATCAAATGACTTAACTTATACAGTTATACTGAACAACTTATTTACATTTATGATTTTGTATTTAAAAGTTTATTTAATAAATTAAATTTAGAACTTTATTTAGAATTTAGAAATCATAAATGACATTTTATTGTTTCCATCATTTCCCCTTGCTATCTTGTGCCCCCTTGAATAAACATTATCTTGAATTTTATTGTTTTAGTAATTTAGACTGTATGGCTTGCTGATTGTCAATGGCCAGGTGCACAGGTGAATTTTTACCTATAATTTCTTACCTGTAATAGTTCAAATAGTAAAGATGAATTTTTTTTAATTAAAGATACTGCAACTGTATATATTTTTTGAAATTATTTCAAATTTGTAGCCATTAATTCACTTTTTGGCTGTTTCAGTATGCTTAAATTGTGAAATACATGTATTTTATTCTTTATGGTGATAACCTTACATAAAAATTAACTACATGTAAAATTACAGTTGTAATTTATTTAGCTTGATCATCGGTTATTTTACATGTAAGTCAAGTTGGTTAAGATTTCTGCAGTATTTTAAGGCAAAATATTTCAGTTGACCAGTATTTGCCACTTAAGAGTACATGTATTTACCATCCAACCTTGCTTCAAAAACATGATTCTGTTGACAAATACCGGTAGGAACACTTTTTTACAGTCATGGCTCTCAACAGGAAGAGTCTCCAGATGAGTGTATCCTTATTTCTCTGTAAAAATATGCACTGGATACTCATTAGAAGTGTCACAGTGACTTAGGTGCCTCCATTGAATACCCACAAGATACTGGTATGTTTGTGTGAATAAATAAGAAAACAACTCATCAGGTTTTTTCCTGAAAGCCGGCCTCAGTGGCACAGTTGGATGCGCCTTCCGACTGGAGACGAGGAGGTCGCGGGTTCAACCCCCGCCGAGGTCGGCAACATTTTTTCGTGAAGATTGACTATGAAATATTTTCTAAAAGTCATTCTCTCCCTTCCGCTGATTCAAGAAGGGCAGTTGTCAGTTTCTGGCGAAAGAATGTGCACAATACTGGTTAACCGCTTAAGAGGACTAAGCCTGACCAGTAAACGTGTGGTTAGGTAAACTGACCATGCTCGACATGACTCCATTAGGTTGACTGGGCCGTAAAACCTCAACACAAACAATTTTTCCTGAAAAAAAAAAGTGCCTTAACTAGAGATAAGCATCTTATCAGCTTTAGTTAATTTTTGTTTTAACTTGTGTAAATATATTGATCTAAGCCATGTGAGACAAAAAGGTAAAGACAGCGTTGATGAAGAATGTATCTGAAAGAAAAGACCTTTACAAACCAGGTATGTTGAAGCAAACTTTTCTGAAATTGGATGACAAATAAGGTAGATACCAGTGTGAGGAAATTTCAAAATTTATTAGTCTCCATCATTTTGAGTATTTAATCAGGCTTTATGACATCATAGAAAATTAAATATATTGCAAAAGTCCTAAAATTTCGTACACCAAAGTGTCTGACAAAATGGCCTAAGCAAACAGTGCAGACCCAGATCAGACTGCTCCTGAAGTCTGATCTGGGTCTACACTGTTTGCCATTCCACTAAGTATTTTTTGAAAGAACTAAATAAAAAGCAAAATTTAGGCCAAAAAAGTACAGAATAAAGTGTTCGAAATTTTAGGACATTTTCTGTACAACACCCAAATGAATATTTACAACAATGTTATAACACTGTACATGTATTTGTGTGAGTATTATAAATTATCTTCATTAGGCTCCATATTCCTCAAAGTAGACATTTTTTCTTATCTAAGAAACTTTTAATAAATTGATACATGTACATAGTATTAATACGATCATAAAATCTGCCATCTGACAGCCTGGGCCCCGGTTGTTCAAAGCATCGTTAGCTTAACGAGCTCGTTAAGGGTCATTTTGTTAACTGTTTTAGCGGATTCAATATACAATATTCTGATATTTTTTGCTGAAAAAATGTGAGTAGCTTTTGCATTGCAAAAGCTACTCACATTTTTTCAGCAAAAAATTTCAGCATATTCGCGTATCACTCGATTTAAATTTTAACGAATCGTTAACTAACGACGTCGTTAGCTTTGAACAACTGGGCCCTGTAAAATTTCAGTAACTGTTAGTGTCTCGTTTCTGAACTGGATCAAAAATGAAATGATTTATATCATATCTCTGAATTAATGTTGGCAATATTAATTCAGAGATACGCAATAAAAAAAATCATTTCATTTCAAGAACAAGAGACTAACTGGAATTTAAGAGGCTATTAAGTGCCATATTTTATGATTGTATTAATACCATATATCACATTTATTAAACCTTTCTTGGATAATAAAATGTCTATTTTTGAGGAATATGGAGCGTTTAGTACCAGAATTTACTGATTTTGCTTGACGTCTGCACTATTTTGTATCAGAAAGAAAAATTTGATAAAAAATTTTGAAAATATTGGAATGTCAGTAAATATTCAAAATGGTGGCTCCTGGCAACAGTTTTGGAACCTTGAAACCTCAATAACCATTTTTTTTTAATTTTTCATCCACTTTTGATACAGTTGATATCAAAATACGTTTATGACCCTAAGTAATGGGACATACAGGCCTGTAGAAATGTTGTAGACCCTGATCCAATGCCACATTCTGTCTACACTGTTTGCCACTTGTCCTTAGTTTGTAGACATATTCACAGGTAGTAAAATGGACGTTAAAATATTAGGACAAGTATGGTGAGGGAGTGCCTGTGGGGTGGGTGATTCAGGGTGTCCCAATATTTAGGATTAATATGGTACATTTTTCAATCAAAAAGTACTGGTACATGTACTTAATTCCCCACAAAAACATATATTGTGGATACTCATTAGAAGTGCCTCAGTGGGGTGCTTTAACCACAACATACGTTTCTGTGGAGAAATAAAAAATATTATGTAGCTACCCCCCCATCCAGCCTCCCCCCCTGCCGAGGTCGGCAACATTCTTTCGTGGAGATTGCTCATGAAATATTTTCTATGGTCATTCTCTCCCTTCCGCTGATTCAAGAAGGGCATTTGTCAGTTTCTGGCGAAAGAATGTGCACAATACTGGTTAACCGCTTAGAGGACTAAGCCTGCCCAGTAAACGTGTGGTTAGGTAAACTGTCCGCGCTCGACATGACCCCATTGGGTTGACTGGGCCGTAAAACCTCAACACAAACAAAGCCTCCCCCCACCCCCCACCCCCTTCTTATATTCTTATATGGATCTTGCGTTGTCTTCAATGTGAGGAAGTCCATTCTACTGCAAAAACTGCTGGATGAGTTGAAAACAGAGTAGATGCTGCATCTGATTCAGTAGAACATTGTTCAGGCATGTTTACCCGAATATTTAGGGTAGATGCAATAGTTTTCTCTTATTTTTTTATGAAAAAAATATTTTGGTAGTCATGAGACCTTACTCAGGCTTATATAAGGAGTACCTAGAACATACTTTTTTACAGAGAAATAAAAATGATACATGTACTAAACCTGTATACAGCTTTATCTAGAGCAAAACAATCACATTGGCATAACAGACGATGATTTTCACATGAACACATATTTTGGTACTAGCTGAGGCAGTTCTAATGAGTTCCTGCATCATATGTTTCTGAGTAGAAATATGAAAAAATTACCATGATTATTGTTTTTGCCTTGTCTGAGCTCTTGTCAGATTGCATGTTTCTGATCCACATTATTGCTTTACTTGTTTCAGAAAAAAATTCAGAGTGGTGTTTCCTTGATGTACACACAAACCTCAGAGGCTGTCAGAACATTAAAAAACAAAGATGTCAAAGTTCCTGAAACACCTTCTTCTGCCTCAGACAATTTCAGTGCTTTGCACAAAGACTTTGATGTCTCTACTTCTGGACTTGATAGTGAACAAATGTCTGATCAAGTTAATGTTAACATAGAAGATAATATTAGTGAACCTGCAATTAGTGAAACAGTAAAACAAAACAGTCTAAGTTTTGATAGTAGTAAAAACAGTATGTCAGTACATGAACAGATTAATATAGACAGACAGGAAACTATTAATCAAGTAGATTTAAGTAATGTAGAGGCACATAAAATTGGTGGCATTGAAATGGGAGAGTCAAAGAATGTGCAATCAGAGAAAGTGAGGGAGAATCTTAAACCAGATGTTAAGTTACCAAAACAGCCAAAACCCAAAACCAAGATAATGTCAAATTTCAAGCCAAAAGTAAGTATTAGCTGCTGAACCTAGATATGCCCTGCCTTTGCAAACATAGTAAATCCAGATCAGTTGGCTTTTCAGAAACCAGCTGATCTAGATCTATGCTGTTTGTCATTTAGTATGTGAATTTGTATCAACAACCTGGATCAAGTAATTTGATAGGCTGAAAATTAGAAGTGGGTGTGGCATAATGCCACACCCACTTCTAATTTTCAGCCAATCAGATTAATTTATCTTAATTTATTCAGCAAAACAAGGGTTAAACGCCGGCCTCGGTGGCTCAGTTGGATGCGCCGTCCAACTGGAGACCAGGAGGTCGCGGGTTCAACCCCTGCCGAGGTCGGCAACATTCTTTTGTGGAGATTGATCGTGAAATATTTTCTACGGTCATTTTCTCCCTTCTGTTGATTCAAGAAGGGCAGTTGTCAGTTTCTGGCCAAAGAATATGCACAATACTGGTTAACCGCTTAGAGGACTAAGCCTGCCCAGTAAATATGTGGTTAGGTAAACTGACCGCGCTCGACATGACCCCATTTGGTTGACTGGGCCGTAAAACCTCAAACAAACAAACAAGGGTTAAACAGATTGAAGAGCTGTGAAGGCTACACGTATGTGTGCAGTGTATTTGATACATGTACATTTAAATGAAGTTTGCTGTTGGGTTTGCAGCACATCACTATGTGTTCATTACTGAAATTTTGTAGTAGTTTGTTGCTAAAATGATAATTCAGTTAAAGAAAATACTGTTGCACTAAAAAATCATAATTTCTTACAGTGTTGAAAGGGCCCTTTTTTGGTGGGTAGGAAGAGTAAGGGGAAACAACTTTAAACTCCTTTTTCTGTTCCAAAATTTAAACAAATGAATTTGTCTACCAGATGAAGAATCTAAAATGCTTTGATGGAATGGCAAATAGTGAAGACCTTGATCAAGTTTGGCCTGGATCTTCACTGTTTGTGCAGACCAAACCATCCATATACTTAGCTATAGGGTAAATGTGATAATTAATGTCCTTTTTATTATTACCAGTTGAGTGAGAAAGCACAGGAAAGAAAGGTTCCCTCCTCCAGACTGGGAAGAGTGTTTACATTTGGCAGTAAGTATAGCAACACAGTCATAGTCCCAGACAAAGCAGTTTTTCAAAAAAAAAAAAAAAAAAAAAAAGAAGTATTGATTTTTTCTGATTTCTCCACAAAAACATATATTGTGGGTACTCATTAGAAGTGCCTCACCTGAGGCACTTCTAATGAGTACCCATAATATATGTTTTGTGGAGAAATAAGAAAAAGATTTATATAGATACTCCTCCTATTTAGAGCTTTGATAATAGAGCTGAGGTCAATCATCTAATCTCACAAATCCAAGGTCATAAGTTTAAGCCTCACTGGCAGAGATTCTCATGTTTTGTTTATTATCAGTCAATGGCATAGCTTCTTACAGTTACATGTATTTTGCAAAATTAACTTATAGTAAAGATCACCTTGCAGTTATTTTTTTCTGAACATTGAAAATGACCTGCTTTGAAAGACGATTTTTAAAATTCTTTTAAATGCTCTTACTAATATAACTGTCTCCATTTATATTTAAAATGGTGTGTATGAAAAATACATAAGTCACCAAGTGAAGTCATTGCCTGGCAAAAATAACTTTGTAAAGTTATTCAGAAAAAATACTGCTGGAAGTCACATCCCAGAGTGATGATTATTTCCTTTATTGTCTTCTGTCCCTTTCCCCATTTACTGATTGAAATACCAAAGAAAGGTCTTAGAAATTATCAAAAAGTCCCTTCATAAGATACATGTACATTGAGAGAAAATGATTTTCAGATTATGAGATAGTAAAAACATATCATTCTGCAATCCATACAATCTGTTCAAACATTGTTCTAGATAAGACAAGTTTTTCAACCAGAAATTATTGATATTGATTGTTCTTATTTCTCCACACATACACAAAAAAGAAATGTGTACTCATTGAAAGCACCTCACTGACCTGAGGACATTTCATGGAGATATAAGAAAATTTTGTCTGGATAGTCTTCTCATCTAGAGCTCTGTTGAAGTCTTTTATGTTGGCATACAATGTACATGGTGGTTTTACAGTATTGACTGTATGTTAGCCCTTGCCAGATTGCAGTCTCCTATAGGTGAGTATTATATTCACTGTTCAAAACTGAAAACAGTTTTCCCAGCACAACTTATATATTTATTATATTTATCTTAGAAACTTGGTGTATATGTACATGTGGTAGGGTAGATTATCTCTTAAAATGCTATTTATAACTATATCAGATGACACTTTTATTTTTGGGGGGGAAAATGAGGCTTGACATTTCATTTAAAGCTCCAGAAGACTTGTAAAGGAGAGGTATTTTTTGATAATTCTTGGATAGTTTTCTCCCCCTCTTAACCCTTGTCCTGCTAAACGCTGATATACCTTGAGTTTGCAAACAGTGTAGATCCAGATCTGGATCTGCACTGTTTGCCAATCAGTATATATAAAATCAGTCTCAGTGGCTCAGTTGGATGCGCCATCCGACTGGAGACCAAGAGGTCGCGGGTTCAACCCCTGTCGAGGTCGGCAACATTCTTTCGCGGAGATTGATCATGAAATATTTTCTACAGTCATTCTCTCCCTTCCACTGATTCAAGAAGGGCAGTTGTCAGTTTCTGGTGGAAGAATGTGCACAATACTGGTTAACCGCTTAGAGGTCTAAGCCTGCCCAGTAAACATGTGGTTAGGTAAACTGACCACGCTTGACATGACCCCAATGGGTTGACTTGGGCCGTAAAACCTCAACACAAACAAATGTGAATTTATAGCAACATTCTGGATCAAGTAATCTAATTGGCTGAAAATAAGAAGTAGGCGTGGCATCTTAATTTATTCAGCAGGACAAGGGTTTGAAAAAAAAAAAAAAAAAGCTGCTTCTAATGAGTATCCACAACATATGATTTTATGGAGAAATAAGAAAAAATATGAGAATTATCACCAAATACCCCTCATTCTCAAGTCTTCCAATATTTTCTCCAGAAAACAGGATTTGACTTTTCATTTTAATTGTCTGTCCATAGGAGATGGCTTTTAAGGTATTTCAGCCTCATCTCCCAATTGAGACAGTTTGCACATAATGTATGTGTAATGTCAAATCATTTTTCATGAAATAAAAATCAGAGTGTCATCTGATGATTTTTATTTTTTCAGCATGCTAAGATTAATTACTACTCATATATCTGCACACAACCAGTCACTCAAAACGTAAAACAGCATGTAAGCTAGAGCAATGTACATTTATATACCTCAAACATTCAGACAGAATTGTTTGTGCAAACAGTGTAGACACCGTTTAAACTGTCATAGCCTCTGATCTGTTTGCTTTCAATGTACCAGACAAGGAAAGCACCCAGATACAAATGTATGTATTTTTCTTATTTTTATAGGAAAATATATGTTAGGGGTACTTTTTGGAAGTGCTTGCCAAGGCACTTATGATGAGTAACCACAACATATATTTTTGTGGAAAAATAAGAAAAAAATGTCAACACATTTCAATTGAAAAGCACCTTTTAACTCCCGATAAAACAGGGTTTCCGTATAATATTTTTCTTATTTCTCCATGAAAAGATTGCGGGTACTCATTAGAAGTGCCTTACCATGGTGCTTCTATTGAGTACCCGCAGCATATATTTTCATTGAGAAATAAGAAAAATACTGGGCCCAGTTGTTCAAAACTAACAATGTTGTTAGTTAACGTATCGTTAAAATTTTGATCATTGAATATGGCATATAGGCTAATATTTTTGCTGAAAAACATGTGAGTAGCTTTTTCATTTGCAAAAGGTACTCACATTTTTTTAGCAAAAATACCTGTGAATTAGATAATGACTTACTAGAACAGTTAAAATTTTGACCACTAACGAGTCGTTAAGCTGAGGACGCTTTGAACAACTGGGCCCTGGTATTTTTGGGGTTGAAATAAGTGCCTTCTCTGGAACTAAGGCATCTTATTTGGAGCTAAGGTTAAAGCTTATTGGTTAAAGCTTTCCAGCCAACCATAGTCAGAAAGTTAAATGTAATTGTTCAAATATCAGGATAAATACCACCAGAAGAAAAAATGCCTGAATATTTAGAATAGTTATGGTAAAATACATTAACCCTGGTCCTGCTGAATCCATATATGCCCTGCCTTTGCAAACGGTGTAGATCCAGATCAGTTGGCTTCTGAAGAAGCCAGTCGGTCTGGATCTGCACTGTTTGTTATTAAGTATGTGAATTTGCATCAACAGCCTCGATCACTTAATCTGATTGGCTGAAAATTAGAAGTGGGTGTGGCATCTCAATTTATTCAGTATGGCAAGGGTTAACATGAATTTCCTGTATTGCATAAAAAAAGTAAATAGATATATAGCATTGGTTGCTTTCTAGGTTTAGCAGCTGGACTTGGTATGGGAGCTCTTTCAGAAGTGACCAAGAAGTCTTTAGGTCTCAAGAAAGAAGGTAACTTCAGAAATGGGCCTCAGAATTGAATATACAGTATTTGATGTGATTACCACAAATACCTATATAAGGTCACACTTGAGTAGTTTCTAATTCTTCAGATCACCACCACTATATGTTTATTCAGTTATCTTTGAAGCATATGTTGTGGCTACTCATTAGAATGGCCACACATGTGTGACAATTCTAATGAGTACCCACAACATATTTTATAAAGAAAAACTACATGTATTACACAAGTATCATTCAACATTACTTTGAAGTCCTCTGCCTATATTCAGTCTTTCAGTAAGTGTGCTCTTAGTAGATGGATATTTACTACACCTTTTCCAGTAGTTTTGAAAAACCTTAAGTACACAGTGCGGTAATTAGGTCCAATACAGTAATACTTAGCAATTACTCAATTATAATAGAATCATCGGCGCATGACAAAACCTACAATAAGTCCTGGGTAACCAGCAAAGACTCAGATCAGCATATACATCCACCCAGTATGGCAAGGGTTCTTATTTATCCATCTTTGGATAGCCTGGAGGCTGTAGAAGGTACATGCAATCAGTGAAGCTGTGCAGGTTGATCTGAGTACTTGCTAGTTGCACAAGTCTTATTGTAGGTTTTATTGTGTGCTGGCTCAATTAGTAATTATGAGGGATGTTCGAAATGAATTGCTTATTTCTATCTGGAGACTTCAAATTTCAAGTTAGCCCAAAAGTACTCATTTCATGCCCTCGGAGTACTCCCCGTGGCTAGAAATGCAAAGTTTCAGCCGATGTATCCACTTCTTGAAGGCGTCACGGTACGCTGATTTGGGCATAGTAATAAGGTACTGATGAGTGGCAGATCCAAGTGCCTGTCGGGACTGGTATTTCCGCCCAGCAAGGAATGCTTTCAATTTCGGAAACAAAAAGAAATCACATGGGGCAAGGTCTGGGGAATACGGGGGGTGAGGCAAAACAGTTATTTTTACTTTCTTCAAAAACGCCGTAACTAGTGTGGAGGTATGAGCTGGGGCATTGTCATGTAGAAGACAGACATGTTTAAAACCAGTGGCAGGGCGTCGTTTCTGATAATACTTTTTCAGTTTCTTCAGTACTACGTCTTTGTAGTACTTTCCGGTGATGCTTTTGCCCTTTTTCACTGGCACTTTTACTGCGACTCCTTCACCAGGGAAGAAGATTGCATACAAAACCTTCTTTGTACTCAAAGAACATTCGGCAATTATTGGGCGTTTGCTGTGTTTAGTGGCCCAGATCTTATTGCTAATCTTTCTGACGGGCTCAAAATAATGGACCCAGGTTTCATCACCTGTGATGACATTGGCAAACTGCTTTTTGTCATATTTTGGAAACATTTGAAGCAGCTTTTTGGCCACTTTAACCCGTTGCCTCTTTTGCTCGTCAGTCAACAGATGTGGCACCCATCTAGCAGAAATCTTTCTGACTTTCAAATGCTTCTTCAAAATAAGGTGAACAGTTGAAAGTGATATGCCTACCTTTCGTGCAATATCACGAACTGTAAATCTGGAATCTCCTTCAATGATTTCCTTTATTTTGGAAACGATTTCTGTACGAGATGCAGATTTTGGCCTACCTGATTTCGGTGCATTTTTTATGGACACCAGACTCAAATTTCTTTGTCCACTGCCAAACTGTGTCATAAGACACACAAGAAGGTCCAAAAGCAGTAGAAATTTCAGTCATCAGCTTCTTCAAAGAACAACCAAGTTTTGAGCGAGCTTTGATGTAAGCCCGTATTTCATCTTTTTTTTGTTGACGCTTCTACCAACCATTTTTACTGCAGTGGTCAATGACTGCGTGTATTGAAATGGCAAATTTTATGTCTTACACTTAGTCTAACATGTACATTTATACACCATTGTGTAGATATTGAATAACCCTATACAGGTATGTGTTGGTTTTTATTGTGCCCCACGTGGATATCAAGCTAGAGGACAATAAGCAATTCATTTCAAACATCCCTCGTATAATTAGTAATTATAATTATGTAATGAGCTCATGACAACCGTTGTTATTGAGTCAAGCACTGGTAAAACAAGCCTTTGATAAATATGTATGTGAACTGGAGAAGCATTGACAGTCTGTTATTTTGCATTCTAATCAGGATCTTTACTTTTCACATGATAGATAGCAAATATGGCAAATGCCTTGATCTGCAAGCAGCAAGAGCTGTCATGTACAAAACATGTCTGCTGAAATTTTTAATTGGATGTCTTTAGGGGAACTTTTCTAGCCCTACACCCAAGTCTTTCAGTGAACTGTTCCTTCATAGACTTTCTCAGTGAATGTTTAACCTGTTAGGCTTAAAATGAAAAAAAAAAAAAAAAAAAAAAAGAAAAAAAAAAAAATGTGTTTCAGGACACCCGAATGTACCTAACTTTTACCACAGACACTAAAGTTTCTGAGGAGTTTTCCCTTTTTGACCATATTGTTTTCCTATTAACCCTATACAAAAAATAGCATAGAAGGGGAAAAAAAAGGTTTTTAAGAAAATAAAAATATTTGCCAGCCTACCATCCCTGTTTTAAAGAAATGCACATAGAATTTTAATTGGCCTGAGGAAAGTTGAATGTTTATTATTAACAGACTTTAGCATTCACTGATATATAATGTGTGTGTGTGTGTGAGTGTGTGTATGTGTGTGTGTTTTAGGAATGAAATAACAACAAAAATGTATATATGCATGCATAGGTAGAGTTGAAAACAACAGAGTTGCTGTGATACCTTAACAAAAATCTTGCTGAGTCTATGTCTTTGAGAATTGTATGCAAAATTCACATTGTGATGAGACTGCAAAAGTTTATAGACAGATCTGGGCCCGTGTATTTTGGCTTTTCATTGGTCACATCAGAAGAGGAGAACTTTCAGATGATAATTCAGTTGTGCCCAAAACTCACATCAAAAGTATTTTACAGTAAATTTCCTAAAAATTATGCACCCCAAAGTTTCCAACAAAATGGAATTGGCAACCATAGGCAAACAGTGCAAACTCAGATCAAGAGCTGTCAGATCAGGGCCCAGTTGTTCAAAGCGTCATTAACGAGCTCGTTAAGGGTCATTTCATTAACTGTTTTAGCGGATTCAATATAGAATATTCTGATATTTTTTGCTGAAATAATGTGAGTAGCTTTTGCACTGCAAAAGCCACTCACATTTTTTCAGCAAAAAAATTCAGTATATATGCGTATCACTCGATGTAAATTTTAAGGAATTGTTAATTAACGACATTGTAAGTTTTGAACAACTGGGCCCAGGTCTACACTGATTGCCATTCCACTAAGTATTTTAACCCTGGTCCTGCTGGTCCTGGATATACCCTGCCTTTGAAAACAGTGTAGATCCAGATCAATTGGCTTCTGAAGAAGCCAATTGATCTGGATCTGCACTGTTTGTCATTCAGTTGGTGAATTTGTATCTACAACCTGGATCAAGTAATGTGATTGGCTGAAAGTTAGAAGTGGGTTTGGCATCTTTATTTATTCAGCATGACAAGGGTAAGAAGCATCTGCATAAAAAGCAAAATCTTGCCCAAAAAATAGTTGATTTAAGTGTTCAAAATTTTAGACATTTACAGCAGTTTGCAGGCTATCTTTTCTACATACATTGTATTTTGAAAGTGACTTTTAATAACAGATTTCATGTGTCGTTTTTCATTCTCATCAACTTTTCCAATGTTAGTGGCTTTCACCAACAATAAGCATGCTTCTGCACAGTAATGCAACCTATACTCAGGTTTTGCAGCATTTACAAAATTAATGGATTTAATCAGTTATATTTATTTGATGTTTAAGAGCATTATTTCTCAAACTTTGAATGTAGTTTTGGATAAATATGGGGAAAAAATCAGAAATGAAAACATAGCCTAGTTTAAGTGAGGAATGCATACATGCAGGAGGAAAATGTTAACAGACGGGACTAATTAGTATATGATATATCAATATGCCAGATTTGTTGCTACTAATGAAATTGCTACCAGAGAAGATGTATCATCAGCATTGGATTCTGGCTTCTGTACCCGTTACAAAGCTCAAGTTTCATGAATTTCTCTATTTCTTGTCATTTCAGTACCTTTGGCACTTTGATTACCTTATGCTTGGTTATCATTTCAGGATAAAGTAATCTATTGTATTAATTGATGTAATGTAACCAGAAATGATTTGTCTCTCTGTTTGTGTGCATTGTTATTATTATTTCATAAAATAATCTTATATAGAGCTACTGGTATGACATTCCTCTTACATACAGCTATGTTTGTTGTATTTTCAGATGTGAATAATGCTATTATGAGTAATAATCCATTCTTGACAGAAGCAAACATGAATAGAATTGTAGATACACTCTGTAGAGTGAGAGGTGCGGCATTAAAATTAGGGCAGATGATTAGTTTACAAGGTAATATACACTCTCATTGTTTTATACATTAGTATTAGTTTTAAATCTTAGGACATATTGAAATCATTTTTTTCTTATTTTTCCCAGAAAACAGGAGTTGACATTTCATGCAAATTGTCTCCATTGGAGACAATTTTCATCAAATGGCAAACCCTGTTTTGTGGAGAAATATCAAATCCTGTTTTCAGTTAGAGACAGTTTTGCAAACACTGTCAAATCCTGTTTTCTGGGAAAAATAAGAAAAAGCATCATCATTTTTTTTTTTTTTTTTTTTTTTTTTTTTGTCTGTTGAATTTGCCCAGAGAGTGGTAAAGGTTAAACAGAAAAATTAAAGAGAATTTCAGTGACATTGGTATGTTCATAAAATGGACTTTTTGATCACATAAATTGTGGATATTAGGGGATTTATGTTTGCAAAGGCAAAATTCTGGACATGCTCATGAGTAGTAGTTTTCTTGATTTTTTTTTTTTTTTTTTTTTTGTAACCTTTTGCAATATGTGTTTAGATATTTAATTTCAAGTCCCCACCCCTCCCCTCCCCCAATCCCCCACCACAATAGGAGAAAATGTCCCATACTGTATGCATACCCATCAGAGCCACTGCATATTCTGATAAGTCTTCATTGAGAAAGAATCGTTTGGATAATACCCAGCCTCAAAATGGGGTTATGCCCAGAAAACTGGCATTCTACACCCAGTAGAGCTCACAGTTTTCCAGACATCATGCTTTTGAGGCATGATTCGAATATGAATCAGTCTCTCCATATGTCCATGAAAACACTTCACAACCAGCACTTCACAACATGCATTTTTGTGGAGAAATAAACTAAACATTTGTCTGGATACCCCTCTTGTCTGAAGCTGTTGTCCGAAGAAACTTTAATATACATATGTAATTTCAGATGAATCATTAGTAAGTCAGGACCTGCTGAATATTCTTGAAAGAGTGAGACAGAGTGCTGACTTTATGCCAACCTGGCAAATGGAGGTATGTGACCTTAATTCCAAAATTTCAGATTATTAATGTATTTTATCGACATGACCCCATTGGGTTGACTGGGCCGTAACACATCAGCACAAACAAAACTTATGCAGGGATGCATTGACTTTATGGAAAGTTTGCAGAAGGATATATCATTGTAAAATACAGGTCAAGTTCAATATTAGTAATTATCCGCAAAATTTTGGCTGAGTTATGGCCCTTTTTCGACTTAGTTTGTGTCTGTGTGTTGATATTGGTTTCCACTCAATAACTTTTGCGGGAATGCATTGATTTTATTGAAAGTTTACAGATGTATATATCATTGTAAAATACAGGTCAAGTTTGATATTAGTAATCATCCGCCAAATTTTGGCTGTTATGGCCCTTTTTCGACTTACTTTTTGTTGGTGTGTTGATATTGGTTTCCGCTCAATAACTTTTGCAGGGATGCATTGATTTTATTGAAAGTTTGCAGAAGGATATATCGTTGTAAAATACAGGTCAAGTTTGATATTGGTTATCGTCCTCAAAATTTGGCCAAGTTATGGCCCTTTTTCGACTTAGTTTTTGTTGTTGGGGTAAAATACAAGGTAAAGATATTGTTTCCCTTCAATAACTTTTGAAGGGATACATTAATTTCATGCGAAGTTTGTAGTGAGGGGTTGCCTTTAGGGATAGGAGTGATTATAAGGACCATTTTTTTTTTTAATTCTTTTTCATACCAAATGGTTGGCACTTTAAGCAGGCGACACTTCCGATTCTCGGGAGTCTAGTTAAAGTAAAGCATTTCAACTCCTCATCTCCACAGTAAATTTATGGATTCTGTCAGACCGGTATATGGTATAATATATATTTTTGTGACCTAGACCCAATTTTCAAGATCACCACAAAATTTGCACTAGTTATTTAATAAAAAATGAGGTTTTCAACATTAAGTCACCTGAACCAGGACATGGATTCAGGCTCTACCTGACCTGGGGATTTCATCAGTATGCATCAACATATCATTTGGATATGCCTTAAAGTTAATTAGATTTTTGTGAAGCTATAACAAGGTAAGCATTTAACTTAGATTGTTGAAGTTGTTGAGGGTTAGAGTAATTTGTTTATTGTTTTGTTTTGTCTTGAAACATTGTTCTTGTTCTTACTGTGTTGATCTTGAATATATGGATATGGTATTTCTAGGTGAGAAATAAGAAAAGTTATTATCTTGCTACTCCTCTTCAAATAGCTAAAGTTATAATGTGTTGGCATAAATGACAAGTCATGATGGAAAATGACACAGTTAATGTAACCAGATATATTTTCATTTTCAGAGAGTGTTGAAGAAAGCCTTTGGTCCAGAATGGCGGAACAAGGTGGCTAGTTTTGATGATAAACCATTTGCAGCAGCATCTATTGGTCAAGTCCATAAAGCAGTGTTGCATGATGGGAGAGAAGTTGCCATGAAAATACAGGTATTCAGCTATATAGATTTGTTATTATTTTTGAAAGTACATGTATAGATATCAGCATTGACTTATTTCTGTTGTTTCCTCGTAAAAAGTTATTGTTACATCTGAATTCATATATTATGTCTTAAAAAGCAAAATTGTTCCATTATAGGTGGCAAAATGATTAATGACAAAATCAGCATGAAGGCTAAGTTGTCACTTAAGAAACACAATAATGAATAAAATGGACAGTTTTCTTCAGTACCTGAGCTTCACAATACATTTTAAGCATGCATGTTGTTGTCTGTTTTGTTTGTAGTCCATTATCCAACTCTTTTAACAGCTTTTTCTCTGAAATTAATTCACCAATTTTTATCAAGTCTCATATGAAGCCCTCTTGGATCAGGGAATGAAAGTTCAAATGGTCATTCCCCATTGACCAAGATGGCCAGCACGCCCTTATATGGTAAGCAGTTGAAAACACATCTTTTTCAAAGAGTTGAATCTTGATATATAGTATTGGCTTTGCCTCCTCTCAAAATGAATTCATTCTCCTTAAATTTGTCTTGAAGCCCACAAAACTACTATATTTCAGTATCCTGGTGTAGCTAAAAGTATTGATAGTGATATCAACAACCTGATGTCAGTATTAAAAGTTTGGGATATCCTGCCAAAAGGTAAGAAAGTACTGCTATAGCTCTGTTAAAATATCAAAACATTATTTTTGAAAGAAAAAAATGCTGACTTACTAAGTAAGTCAGCATTTTTTTTCCTTTTAAAAAATAATGTACTGATATTTTACTTATTTTCAAAGAAAATATATGTTATTATATGATTTGAATTGTCTTGGTGAGGCAGTTTTGAAGAATACCTGCAGCATTTGTTGCAGTGGAGAAATAAGACAAGTTGTTTTCTGGACACTCACTCATCTTGCATAAAGCTGAAATAATTGCCTAGTAATCTTCTTTGGGTTTGATTAGTTTTATCAGAAAACATTCAGCCACTTTGATGAAAAATTCTGCGAGAGAATCCTTTTCCTCAGGATGTAGGTAGAATTATGTTTTAATACTCAAGGGTACCAGAAAGGGTACCAGAAAGTATGAAAATTCTCAGACATTGTTTTCTCATTGCTGTCACTGGAATATAATTTTAAAAGTTGTATTTTGATGTAAATGATATTTGAAGGCAAACTACTGTATTTACCCTTAGTATTTAGATAGGCAGAAAAGCAGGCCTGACACAACAGTGTAGACCCTGATCAGATTCTGCAGAATGTGATGTCTGATAAGGGTATACAATTTTTGCCAGTCCTACAGGGATTTTTAGAAAAGTTAGCAGGTAGTAAAATGGGATTGTTCATGTTTTAGGACAGGCATGGTAAGTACTTAAGGTGTCTGAATACATATTGCAAATACGAATGCCTGCTTATCATTTCCACTGTAACTTGTCTAAAATTTCACCTGCTCTTTTCATACTCCACTTCAGAGGAAACACATGTACTCATGCCATGTTGTTCTCTCAGAGAATTTGATCCCCATCTTTCGGACTAATATTATATCAAAGATGGGTTAGTGGGGTATAACAGTTCCATATTTTTCTTATGACTGAGACCATAAATCTCTGCGGTGATGCTAATAAAATGATGCTCTATTATGCAATTAATAAAGTAATACTGATAAGACAGTTAACTAGAATTGAAGTAGGTCAAAACCGATTCCAAAATATGCAGCTGCATCAAAAGTTAATCAAAGTTCAAATTTTAAAGATTTGAAGATTATGTATTACATAGCAGGGAACCAATGGTATGAGAGAAAAGTAGTCCACCAGGTAAATCTGGTAATATGCCGGCCTCGGTGTCTCAGTCGGATGCGCCGTCCGACTGGAGACCAGGAGGTCGCGGGTTCAACCCCCGCCGAGGTCGGCAACATTCTTTCGTGGAGATTGATCATGAAATATTTTCTACGGTCATTCCCTGGCTGGATTGGTGGCTCAGTTGGATGTGCCGTACGACTGGAGACCAGGAGGTCGCGGGTTCAACCCCCGCCGAGGTCGGCAACATTCTTTCATGGAGATTGATCATGAAATATTTTCTACGATCATTCTCTCCCTTCCGCCGACTCAAGAAGGGCTGTTGTCAGTTTCTGGCGGAAGAATGTGCACAATACTGGTTAACCTCTCTTAGAGGACTAAGCCTGCCCAGTAAACATGTGGTTAGGTAAACTGACCGCGCTCGACATGACCCCATTGGGTTGACTGGGCCGTAAAACCTCAACACAAACAAACAAACATTCTCTCCCTTCCGCTGATTCAAGAAGGGCAGTTGTCAGTTTCTGGCGAAAGAATGTGCACAATACTGGTTACCTGCTTAGAGGACTAAGCCTGCCCAGTAAACGTGTAGTTAGGTAAACTGACCACACTCGACATGACCCCATAGGGTTGACTGGGCCGTAAAACTCAACACAAACAAACAAACAAATCTGGTAATGCCACCTGTTGTGAACAGACTCATTAGTGTATGAAGAGTTGAGAGCAGTAGCCATAGAACATCTGGTTAAATTATCAGTTGAGCATGAATTTTTTAGCCTTTTTTTTTTATTTAGAGAAAAACTTGTCATGATGTTGTGGTTTTATAATACAATCGACTCTCGTGATCTCGAATTCCAAGGGTCTCTTTGAAATACCTCGAGATATCCTTACCTCGACATATCAGATTTGCAGAATTGAGGGAAAAAATTCGCACAGCCACATTAACAAATATATATGTAATTGGACTCTTGAAGTTAGAGATATATTGAAAATATTGTGGAAAAGAGGAGAAATTGCTCCTTTCTCCTCTTTTCCACAATATTTTTACCTGTTGTTAGATTTTCATGTTTAGGCAGGGACCAGATTTTCACTTCGAGACAAGCGGTTATTTGAGATAAGCGAGGTCGAAATATCGAGAGTCAACTGTAGCTACTAAACCTTAAGTATTAGAACACTATAACTCTATACCATATTTGTCCTAAATTTTGGACAAGTTCATTTTACTATTTTTTTATGTGTCTAAAAACAGCTGGATGAGTGGCAGGCAGTGTAGTTCCTGATCAGATGCCTACTCCGCTGCATCTGATACTGGTCCATATGGTACATAAAAGGCACACTTCAAAAAACAATAACACTGAAAAGATAAATTTTATTGAGTACAAGAGGTCATAGACCCAACATCTACACAGTGCTATACAATGAATACCAATTAACACAGTCAATGGTGTATATATCAAACAAGGCACTCATCTTACATAAAATTCAACCTACTGACATGTTTGTACCTAATAGCTAATTTTACATCAATTATCACTCTGGGTCCAGTTGTTCAAAGCATCATTAGCTTAACAAGCTTGTTAATGACAAACTCGTTAACTGTTGTAGCTAAGGTATTTTCAAATACATTGACATTTTTGTGGCAAACTTTTTTTTCAGCAAAACTATCAATGTATTTGCCATATTTTAACTTAGAAATTTTATGGTCATGTTAGCTAACAAGTTCCTTATGTTTTGAAAAACTGGGCCCAGTATAAGATACTAGACATACATGTATAATTTTTCAACGTTGATCAATAGATGGGGTTTATCAACATCTCGCTATCGAGATGTGAGCCAACTCTGCTGTCCGTGTGGCACCTACACAGGCACCACACAGTAAGCTTTGGGACGAGAGAGCATGTGAATCAATGTCCAGACAGCTCATCCTTGGCACTAGGATTGGCCTAAGTGACAAATAGGAATAACCAATACAGAGTCAGCCCAGTATGACAGATATCGTTTATTAACGTCTCGCTAACAAGCTGTGAGCTGAGTCTTTGCTGGCTGTGCAGCCCACACAGGTGCTACTCTGAAACCCTGTTTATGTATTTCATATACCATGGTATGTATCAGTACACATATATCAAGGCCATGATGGAATACACATAATTATATTAAGGTCATTTGCATCTTGATGCTTTGATTCTCTGATTATCGTCAAGTTGCAATAAATGAACTGACCAGATATAACTATCATTGTGGAAAGGGCAGTGAAACCACACACCAACAGCACCAAAAACCACCACAATCACCACAAGAAAAATGCTAAATGTGTTATCACATATATAAACGTAGAAAATATCCTCTGAAAACCACATTTTCCCTATTAAAGTACCAGAACATAAAGGACTAAGCGAACAGTGAAGACCCAGATTGGATCTGCAGATTGCCACATCTTATCATAGTCTACACTGTTTTGCTACCCATCCAGCAATGTTTACAGACACATTATTGGATTGTAAAATGGTAAGGCTGGCACAATTAATCGGATAATTGATTAATTGATCGATAAATCCAACAAAAATGATTATCAGTACATATTTGCTTATAATCAATCATTTGATTTCTGTGTCTGTAACTTTACTGTATTTACCCTTAGTATTTAGACACCTCAATTCCTTACCATAATTTATCTAAAATTTGAACAAATTACTACCCACTGTTGTGTCTAAAATAGCTGGGTGAGTGGCAAACAGTGTAGACCCTGATGAGATGCAGTATTTGTGGTGTCTCATCTGGGTCTACACTATTTGCTCAGGCCTGTCTGAGCGAATACATGCAATAAAGAATAACATATGGTAAGAATCATGCTCAGACAGGTAAAATTACTACCAACTCTTCAGTGATTACCAATCGATTATTGATCACAATGGCAGGACCGATAATCGATTATTTTTTCTGATCTGATTAGCCAGCCTTATAAAATGGTCTTGTTTAAAGTTAAGGACAAGTATGGAAAGAAGTTGAGGTGTCCCAATTTTTATGGCACTTCCTTCCATTAGAGCTGTGGTTAAATAAAGAGGTCATTTATTTCAGGTTTATATGTTGACAGTATGATCCATACAGCTAGAAGAGAGCTAGCCTGGGAGGTGGACTATATCAGAGAGGCAGACTGTTGTAAACAATTCATGTAAGGATTGGTGTTGTATTCAGAAGTGTCTCTTTGCTCTCAATGATTTTGTAGTATGTTCAGTTTGGGATTTATTTGTAAATATAACACATAGATTAGGTGCATAAACTTTGGGTATGTTAACATGGTGATTACACAGCTGAATAACAGATAGTTCTGTATTCCCATAGAACCGTTAAAAGCATATACATGTATGCATAGCTTCATTTCAGGCATTTTTTTTTTTTTTTTTTTTTCAGCCAAAAAGTATTGATACTAGCTTGAGCAGAAGGCTGGGGATGAGCTCTAGCAATCACTTCCTTTCCATTTATTCATGTGTCCAGCCTTATTTTTCAAATGACTTCTCCTCTGAAACCAACACTCAAGAGTACTGCCATGCCCATATATGGAAAAACTTAAAAAAAAATACACTTCAAAACCAAGAAAGCTTTGGTGCTGAATCCTTGCATATAACATCGGGAATGTGAGATCTACCAATTAATTTACTAAAATTATTCTCCATGGTTGACCTTTAACTATTTAACAGCATGATCAAACTGCTCCTAAAGGGAGGTTTGATAAAGATTAATTTTTCAGACACACCAAGTATATAAATGGACGTTATAGCTCTAGATGAGAGGGGTTTCCAGATAATTTTTTAATGTATTTTTCTTAGCTCACCCTCAGCAAAAGCATCTCTCACAAAAGCTTCTGCTCCAGAACCTATTATGTAAGTGGTAATATTGCTGTAAAACAGGATAGTATTTTGGAATTCTCATATTTTGTGTAGGATATCTGTATTTCAGAGCCACCAAATCTGTTTGATAATAAACAATGTAGAAACAATTTCCTCTCCTAAACTGCCAAAACAGTATCTTGTGATCCCAATTGTCAAATCACAATTTTCCAGTGTATATAGGGTATTTGAAAAATTTGCATATAATTAAATATTGGCTCTCCCTCAAATGACCTTTAACCTTTACCTTTCTCAGGGCTAATTCAGCAGATGACCAATTGATGTTATTATGTCCCCCATCCTATGGGGAGGATAACATATTGATTTTGGGGTGGATCCCGTTGGTGGCATTGGTGTTGGTGGCACACTTCCTTGTCTGCACAGTATCTTGTGAACCAATGGCTGGATTCTAACCAAATTTTCATGGCTATATCATTGGGACATAACAAAGAACTGATTAGATTTTAGTGACCTTTACCTAATTTTCAAGGTCAGAGCAGTAGAAAAAAACTGATTTTTTTTTTTGTCTGCACAGTATCTTGTGAACCAGTAGTTGGATTTTTATCAAAGTTTGTGGATACATTATTGGGACATAACAAAAAACTGATTTGATTTTGATGAACTAAACCTAATTTTCAAGGTCAGAGAAGGAAAACTGAAAAATCATGTTATGGGCTGGGTGTGTGTGTGGGTGTGGGGGGAGGGACATCTGTTTTCTTTGAAAACAGCTTTACTAGCCTTTCTGTTTTTCTCAGAAAAAATTCTTTGACATTTCAGGTAAATTTTCTCCGTAGGGCAGCCTCAGTGGCTCAGTTGGATGCGCCGTCTGACTAGAGACCAGGAGGTCGCGGGTTCAACCCCCGCCGAGGTCGGCAACATTCTTTCATGGAGATTGATCGTGAAATATTTTCTACGGTCATTCTTTCCCTTTAGCTGATTCAAGAAGGGCACCTGTCAGTTTCTGGCTAAAGAATATGCACAATACTGGTTAACTGATTAGAAGACTAAGCCTGCCCAGTAAACGTGTGGTTAGGTAAACTGACCGCGCTCAACATGACCACATTGGGTTGACTGGGCTGTAAAACCTCAACACAAACAAAATTCTCCATAGGAAAAAAAAAATAGCGGTAAGAAAAAAATATTTCAAAATGTCATTTGCTGAAATTTTTTCACGACATGCTAAGCATTAATAAGTGGTATTTGCGTATATTTCAGAGACTTACTGAAGAATGATCCTGAGTTTCTTATCCCTGAAATTATAGATGACCTGACAACATCTGAGGTTCTAACAAGTGAATTTGTAGAGGGTCTGCCTATGGATAAATGTTTCGACTTAGACCAAGAAGTTAAAAACAAGGTATTAGCAAGATGTCAGATGAGATCATTTCTTACAACAGATCATACTACCATATTACCTTTAATATTTGGACCGGCATACCTGAGCAAGCTGTGTAAACCCAGATTAAACTGATCAGGATCTGTACTGTTGTCCTTTACATCAGTACTATTTTTTCATACACATGACCAAGTAATTAAATGTAGTTGTTCTAATTTTACAACAAATATAAAGAATTAGGGTGTCCAAATGTATTAAAGATATCTTCCATACTTCGAGCGGGCACAGGATAAAACCAATAATAAGACTTGTATAACCAGCAAAGACTTGGATCAGCCTGTACAGCCACCAAGTATTCAAAGAATTCTTGTTTACCTCTCTTTGGATAGCTTGGAAGCTGTAGAAGGTACATGCAACCAGTGAAAACTGATCAGACTACCTGGATGCGCAGACTTGTCTGCGTTTTCGCTGATCGCACATGTCTTGTTGTAGGTTTTGTCGTGTGCTGGCTCTTTTTATTTCATATTGAAGACTGATGTTATGGTCATATATAAGATTCATCTTGCTTATACAATTCCACTTAGAGGAAGTGAGGGAGCATGGGTATCAAGTGGCAGAATGTAAAATAAGGACAAACATTGACCAAGCCTGTCAAGTCTGCTTAAGCAGACTTGACAGGCTTGGTCAATGTTTGTCCTTATTTTACAGGAGGGACACTTTTTGTGACTTCCTGTTTACTTTATTGCACACCAAGCCCCTGGTGTAAAGGGGTCTACTTTAAAATGAAATTCACTCCTAAGGGAGCAAACTCTTTCCTTTTAGAGTAGAACCCTTTTCAGAATGGAGGTAAATTTCATAGTGTGTGTGAATTCAAATATATCAACATATCTGAAAACTATACTAAACTGGGCTATAAATGAAACCGAGAACATTGATAGAAGGGTAGTGATGAGAGGAAGTTTAGAGTGCAAGAACCATAACTTTATTATAAGTGTGTAGTGTTCATTTCATTGCAAATTGCACAGTCAAATACTTGTTTCTGGGAGCATCCATCAGTTTCGTTATTAGTCTTGTTCTTGTTCCACCTAGGGCCTCATTGATGCACTAGTATTTGTTGAGTTCAGTTTGGGATTTTAAGGGCAGTCAACAATATATCAGTTCTGTTGAGATGTTGCGACTTTTACCACACACAGGATGACAGATAAATTTAAGTCCTGCATAAAGTTACTAGCATATCTACTTATGAGGCAGTAGTTAACCCATCTATATCACATGCCTCACTGGGATGGAGATAGGTCTAAAGAATGGCTATTTCTATTGATCACCGAATAGCTGTTTTGTTTGAGACCCCTAACATTACCTTTTTTGTGTTTCAGATTGGTGAGAAGCTTCTAGAACTTTGTCTAAGAGAATTATTTGAGTTCCGCCTTATGCAGACAGATCCTAATTGGGCGAATTTCTTCTATAATCCAGATACTGGCAAGGTAGGTAAAATGCCATATTTACATGTAATATTAATGTAGAAATTCCTGAGCAAAGTGCAGATCCAGATCAGGAGAAATTTGATCAAACTCTGCACTGTTCCATTCAGCCTGCACTTTTTAGACACATTATGAATTAAATTCAAATTTTAACATTTATATAGTAAGGAATTATGGTGTCTGAGTATTTTGGGTAATACTCTAGCCACTTCAAGCAAAAATGTTTTCCCAGTATTTATGAGAAAACTCTGCAGGCTCTTATGCAGTCTGTTCTTTCCCCTTAGCCAAATGACTGAGTGTACTGCCCTACCATTTTTTTCATGATCTCTGATGCCAAAAAATTGTAGTAGGTATCTTTTGCAATAGAGGCGATATGATTCATTGAAATAGTATCATATCGCAATACTTTTTCTGACGATACAGGTATTGTATCGTTGGGCTAGTATCACGATACCTGATGATACACACAAAAGTACAATTTCAAAAAAAAAATGATAGCTTTAACATATTTCAAGACCATTTTTATAACAAATTACAAAGATCTAAAATGTTACTGAAATACACTGATCACTTATATGGCAAACAGGGTCATCTTACACAGGCATTGTTACACAAGAATGAACCTCAGAGATGGTTTTGAGCCTGTTTTCCAAGAGTATTAAAATTTTCAAACTGTGACATGTATAAAAATAGTATCGCTATACGTATCCTATCATGAGGCAAGCATCACAATATGTATCATATTGTGAGGTAATTGTATCGTAACAGCCCTGTTTTGCTATGTCCCACCTTTCATCTTTTTTCCTATGCTCAGTCACCATTTGAAATATGGTTATTCACTTGCATTTGTATTTTCTGATGGTAGATTATCAGCTATAACAATTATTGTAATAATCATCTGGGCCCAGTTGTTCAAAGCATCGTTAGCTTAACAAGCTCGTTAAGGGTCATTTCGTTAACTGGTTTAGCGGATTTAATACACAATATTCTGATATTTTTTGCTGAAAAAATGTGAGTAGCTTTTGCACTGCAAAAGCTACTCACATTTTTTCAGCAAAAGATTTCAGCATTTTTGCGTATCACTCGATGTAAATTTTAACGAATCGTTAACTAACGATGTCGTTAGCTTTGAACAACTGGGCCCTGACTATTGAGCCAGTTACTTGTGCAGTAATAGAGCAAACATAATATAACTGGCTGTTTTTCATTCATCCATGTGATGTATTTGATGCATATGATCTTCATGAGTTGATGTGTCATTAAACCTGAACCCATTGAAATAACCATCCTGCATGAATGATTTAAGGGAAATAGATACATTTTAGTTTTTTGTCCCCTTATGAAAAAGGGGCCACCTCTAAAAAGAAATTCTTTCCTTTAGAGTATACCCCTTTTCAGAAGGGATTTGGTGCAAAGACTGCCAATAGGAAGTCACAAAAGTTGTCACTCTTGTAAACCTGACAGAAAATCTATCTAGTGTATCAAGTCCCCTTAATTGGTTACCAGCATTAACCCTTGTCATGCTGAATAAATCAAGATGCCACACCCACATCTGAATTTCAGCCAATCAGATTACTTGATCCAGGTTGTTGATACAAATTCACATACTTAATGCCAAACAGTGTAAATCCAGATCAGTTGGCTTCTTCAGTTGGGTTCAGCAGGACTAGGGTTAATAAGCGTCAGTGTGGCCTTGCAATTAGAGCTCTTGCTTGGATCCTGAGCATTCAAATCCTGCTGGAGATGGAAATCAGCTCATGACTGTACAATACTTCATTACCCAGAGTCTGCCGTCCTCGGTGGCTCAGTTGGATGCGCCGTCCGACTGGAGACCAGGAGGTCGCGGGTTCAAACCCCACCAAGGTCGGCAACATTCTTTCGTGGAGATTGATCATGAAATATTTTCTACGGTCATTCTCTCCCTTCCACTGATTCAAGAAGAGCAGTTGTCAGTTTTTGGCGAAAGAATGTGCACAATACTGGTTAACTGCATAGAGGACTAAGCCTGCCCAGTAAACGTGTGGTTAGGTAAACTGACCGTGCTTGACATGACCCCACTGGGTTGACTGGGCCGTAAAACGGCAGCACAAACAAAATTGCCCAGAGTCTTCCATTATCATCCTTATCTCTTTGAAAGAGACATAAAACATTGACTAATCATCATGGTTACCAGTTTGAATCTTGGCATTTTCCAATACTGTATTAAGTGCTTGTAATCAGGTAGATTATCAGAAAGATCTGAAATGGAAGCCCAGATTTACTTTGAATTTTTGAACACTGGACACATAAACAAAGTATAACATCTGATTTTGATATGAAAGCATATCAAGGAGTGAATACAACAATCTCCTTTGTACACAATGGCCAATAATATACCAAGTTCTTTCATAGAGATTTGATCATGAAATATTTTCTTCAGTCATTCTCTCCCTTCAGCTGATTCAAAAAGGGCAATTGGCAGTTTCTGGCGAAAGGATGTGCACAATACTGGTAAACCGCTTTGAGGACTAAGCCTGCCCAGTAAAAGTGTGTTCAGGTAAACTGACCACACTGGACATGACCCCATTGCATTGACTGGGCCATAAAACCTCAACATAAACAAATCTACAAACTGTATCTTCTCTTAATTCTTTTTAAACACTTACCATGCTATGGGCAAATTCAGCAGACTACAAACTAATGATATTTTTCTTATTTTTTCTAGAAAATAGGACCTGACACTTAATGCAAATTGTCTCCTAAGGAGACAATGTGCATGAAATGTCAAATCCTGTTTTCTAGGAAAAAATAACAAAAATATTTTAAGATGTCTGCTGAAATTTTTATCAAGCATGCAAAGAGATAAATAGATTTATGAATTAGTGAAATCTTCCAAACAAATGAAACAGTTTATGTGTAGTGCTGCCATAACTGGTTTTAGTCTCCACGTCCATATTTCATATGTTTGAAGTTCCCTTGTACGGTATTATATTCACTTTTTTTTTGTTCCAGATTGTTTTGCTTGACTTTGGAGCCACAAGAGAGTTCAGTAAGGAATTTACTGATGGTTATATACGTGTAATTAAAGCTGCTGCTGATGGGGACAGGCAAGGGATCCTGCTGAGGTCACAGGAAGTTGGCTTTCTTACAGGATATGAAACCAAGGTAATAATACAAATACTACATGATCATCTGTGGTGGATCTTACCGACCACCTAAACCTGTCACTTTATGCATTACAGACCCGTAACACAGTTTCCTATTTGATACAGTTTTACAAGCACTCATAAGACTTTTGTTGATAGTCTTTGTGTAATTCCACTATGACAAATTTAAACACAGAATATAGAAGGTAGTGGATATTTCGAGGGTTGATCGCAAGACTGTAGCAAGTCAGATGGTTGTTTTTCCCAATACTTAATCTCCTCACCATGAAGGCATTATGAAGATTACAACATTTCTTTCTGTAAACAATGGAAATTTAGGTGCCATTGCTCGTATGAGCAATGGCACCTAAATTTGCATTGTTTACAAAGGAGTCAAAATTGCCCCTAAACAAGGGTTTCAAAAATATGTTTGTGTTACTACAGTCTTGCGCTCAACCCTCGATTTCTTCTAAGAAGCTTGATTTCAAAATCCCTTCATACCCAACATAATGCTGAGATGGCTTATGCTAGGGCCGCGCCATGCTAAAATGTGTCTTCGGGCATATGCGGTCAGCGCAGGCCCAGATTAGCCTTTGGATACTTTAAAATGTTTCAGTGGAGAGCAAATGCCAGATGGGACTTGGTGCATGCATGGGATGAATCTGAATCGGTGCATTTTGCACATGTTCCAAGACACATTTTCTCTTGATGCATTAGATGCATAAAGGTCAGGGGTGATCTGTCCTTTTAGTCCGTCAGGGTTACAAACTTTAAGTTCTTACACGTTTATTGTTTATGAAATATGGAATATGGGCATATGCATGGGATATGTATAACGTTGTTTTCTTTAGTTGGTTATGGCAAAGCCAGTGTAATGGAGTTGGGATCACAATTATTGTTTTTCAGAACTAGATCATGTAACACATCAAACTGAATTGACTTAAGTTTTTGGCATGAAGTGGATCAACCTGAGAGTGCAGGGACTGACGGTGACAACCCAATCATATGTATTTTTTTCATTTGTAAGGGGGTTGGGAGATGGTGCTTCTTTGCTATTGATTGCAGCTAAGTAATATGAAACAAAGATGGTATGTCAGTACCCAGCTAGCATTCTACGTAAATCGATATCGGGCCGTCATCCGCCCGTCAGGGTAGCTGACGGGCCGATGACGGCCCGATATAGATTTACGTAGAATGCTGACTGGTTATATAGTATATATTGACAAAGCATTTTAACAATTTGAAACAATTAAAATAAAATATTGAACAATGTTTCCAGAGGCTGATTTTGTGTTTTTCTCATAAGTGGGGTTTTCAATGAAATACCAAGCTCTGTTTTCAAGAAAAGTTATAAGAATACATATGCTGAATTCTGTTTACCAGTGTTCATTTGAACTCAGTCGGTTACCTCAATTAACTAATTTGCCTTCATTTCCAGGCAGTGTTTCTTCTTTCAGTAGTTATTTTAGCATTTTAATATATCTATTTGCTTAGCTGATGACAAAAGGTACCAGCTAAATGACAAACAGTGCAGACCCTGATCAAACTGCTCCTTTAGGAGCAGTTTGATCAGGGTCTACACTGTTTGCTCTAATATGTTATCCAAGAATTTATTGTACGTTATCCTTATTGACAGGAAATGGAGAAAGCTCATATAGATGCAGTGATGATTCTAGGTGAAGCATTTGCTAAGGATGGCCCTTTTGATTTCCAGACACAGGATACAACGAGAAGAATCCACAACCTCATTCCTGTAATGTTGAAGCATAGACTTACCCCACCTCCTGAGGAAACATATTCTTTACATAGAAAAATGTCAGGGGCATTTTTGTTATGTACAAAACTTAGTGCTAAGATCAACTGTAAGAGGATTTTTGATCCTATATGGCAGAACTATAAATTTAATCCTACAGTTACTGAGGCTAATAATAAAACTAATGAACATTCCAGCACTAGTTTTTTGAACAAGAATACAGCATTACCAGTGTCTTGAAACAGTATACTACTAGGTACCTTTTAGTCGAGAAATAGGAAAAGCCTGTCATTCACAGATGCTAATAGCTTAAGTCAGCATGTATATCTGCACAGTCTGTCAGAACCTTTGTCATCTGAAGTGTCCAGGTGGCTATGTTGTTAGCACTCTCAACTTTGGATCACAAGGTTCCAGGTTTGAATCCTTATGAGGGTGGTCGGGTGGTGCAAAGGTGTCGTGTATCTTACGTCACTGGGGCGTCCAACTGATATTGGCTTACAGTTGGGCAAGGCCTGCTATCCTCCTAGCAGGTAAGGGTAGAGGGGGAATGTTTTTATTTCTTCTGTTTCTTCACTTTCATTCCAGTTTCTCTTTCTTCTCTGTCCCTCTCTTTCATCTCTTTTACTATCTCTTCTATCTCATTTCTCCCTTTCTCTGGGAGACGACACAAAATGACCCACAAGGGTTGACGTGTCGTTAAACCCCAACACAATCGAATCCTGCTGGAGGCGAAAGTCTGCTTATGACTGTATGGCTCTACGTTGCACAGATCTTTTTATTATCTCACTTTCATCATCTTGATGTATAGTATATAATCATGAAAGGGATGTAAAACCAGGGCCCAGTTGTTCAAAGCGTTGTTAGCTGAACGAGCTCGTTAAGGGTCATTTCGTTAACTGTTTTAGTGGATTCAATATACAGTATTCTGATATTTTTTGCTGAAAAAATGTGAGTAGCTTTTGCACTGCAAAAGCTACTCACATTTTTTCAGCAAAAAATTTCAGCATATTTGCGTATCACTAGGTGTAAATTTTAATGAATCGTTAACTAACGCCATCGTTAGTTTTGAACAACTAGGCCCAGATCATCAGCAAGCATCTGCCTTTGCTGTTGACTCAGCATATTTGTGTAATGTCAAGAAAAGGGGTCTCATAGCATTTGTAGACAGTGAAGGCTCAGATCAGGGTGCTCCTCATCTGTTCGGGCAGAATTCAGATTGGATACAATAACATTATCTGATTGTTAGGGCCCTGACCTTCAGTCTGATTTAGCATAATGGCCATTTTCTCATGACATACTCATTTGACTTTGAACACTCCTTGACAAATTCAGCAGATGAGAAATTGATATATTTCTCTCTCTTTTTTTGTCCTGAAAGTAGGGTTTGACATTTTCACAGTTTGCATGAAATGTTGAACCCCATTTTCTAGGAAAGATAAGAAAAAACTTATTTAAATGCCTTCTGCTGCAGTTTTTATCCAGCATGCGAAGCTTTAAACTTACCAGATTACCATACTCCCCTAAACATTTGGACACCATATATTGCTTATTCTGAAATTTGAATAATCAGTTTGACTGCTGGTTTTGTGTCAGAAATGAACAAGTAGATATTAAACCTCAATAACTTGAACACCTTTGGGACCATGGAAATTTGATCGTGATATGGGTTGTTCAAGCCACTGAGGGTTAATCATGTTTGTTTGTGTTGAGGTTTTACGGCCCAGTCAACCCAATAGGGTCATGTCGAGCACGGTCAGTTTACCTAACCACACATTTACTGGGCAGGCTTAGTCCTCTAAGCGGTTAACCAGTATTGTGCACATTCTTTCGCCAGAAACTGACAACTGCCCTTCTTGAATCAGCGGAAGGGAGAGAATGACCGTAGAAAATATTTCATGATCAATCTCTACGAAAGAATGTTGCCGACCTCAGCGGGGGTTGAACCCGCGACCTCCTGGTCTCCAGTTGGACGGCGCATCCAACTGAGCCACCGAGGCCGGCAAGGGTTAATCATGACGCCAGGTCAGGAAGCAAATGGTGATAATTTAGGAAATGTTTTTCGATCTAGACAATAATGGTATACTGAGTGTACTCATTAGAATCACCAAAATGAGGCAATTCTAATGAATACACACAACATACAATTTCATGATAGAATAAGAAAATTTCCATAAATATTTGTTTTCTTGAGCTTTTGGAAGAATTTCATAGGGACTCAAAAATGAGTTCAAATCATCCAAGGTAAACGAGCCATCGATGTTCGAGTTGTCAAGTTTTTACTTTCTGTATTGTAATGCTGTTCAGATTGCATGGATGTGGGGGCTGGTCTGGATCTTTGTTGCTCATATGGGCCTCGTCAAGCAAAAAAGTGCCTTCGAACATGCGCAAAGTGCACATTCTGAACAACCTGTGCATGTGCATAGTATCTTCCGTGCCTGCTCACCATTCATTCATTCTGAAGTATCCAGTCTGAAGTTCCCACTGATTCTGTTAGTGGACAGTATAGGCCCTGATTAGATTGCACAGATGTACAGGCTTATACGGGCCTTTTATGTCCGCATATGCCTGTTGACACATTTCATCATGAAAACATGCCTATATAATTTTGACCCCCTTAAACCCCACTTTTATGTAGTAAAACTGGGGTTTACAGGGGTATACATTATTTTTCTTATTTCTGCTCAAAACATAGATTGTGGATACTCGTTAGAACTGCCTCAACGAGGCAGTTCTAACGAGTACCCACAATCTATGTTTTGAGCAGAAATGTGAAAAATACCAGAATTTTTTTTATCTGAAAAGTTTCCTTTTTTGGTTGTAAAATTTTCAATTTATTTACATAGGCGTGTTTTGGTAATGGCATGCACTGCCCATATAATGTGTGAAGCAATGTTTTTGCATGACATGGCTTACTTATGTATTACCTCTTATTCAGTATTTGATGCTTGTATTCCAGCTGAGATCATATTATATTTCTATAGGAAAAAAATGTAAACTTGTCTGGTGATCTGAGGCTTCTGGTTCTCAATCAACTGAATTATGTCAAACAGAAAATGGAAACGAAAAGGCACAGGTCATCAGACTCATATATTTATACCTGTATGCTTGCTTGGTTCCAAAAAAAAAAAATAAATAAAATAATAAAAAAATGTTTATTGACTTTTAAAGTTCATTTCATCCATTTTAAAAAATAAAAAGTGTATTTTAAGTGCCAATCCTTTTAGGTTTGGAAAAGAAACCATCAGCGCTATAAAGTAATATTCTATGTAGTCTGTTTGTATAAGTGGCTAGAAATTGTAAAATGCTATCGTTTAGGACTTAATTTACCATATTTATCCAGATAATAAACCCTTGTGCATACCCAGTCAGCATTCTACGTAAATCTATATCGGGCTGTCATCGGCCCGTCAGGGTAGCTGACGGGCTGATGACGGCCCAATGTAGATTTACGTAGAATGCTAGCAGGGTATTTGTTAACAATTTGACAGTTTTTGGGCAGTAATTTTGTTCACCATTTCAATCTTCATTGTGATATGTTGAGTTTAAATTCTTTAACTCATAAAACACCCAGCAGAATTGTAGCAGATGTCATTCTAAGTTTTAGAATTAATTTTTCAGTGAAAGGTTTGGCATTTCATGTGAATTGTCAGCACAGCAGTGGAAATTCTTGGCATTTCATGTGAATTGTCTAAATAGATAATTCACATGAAATGTCAAGCCTTATTTTCACTTAAAAATACAAAAGAGGAAAATCAAACTGATGTCTTTTGCAGTTGTGATTAGTATTTTAAGGATTAATTCTGCCTAAAAGCACACCGCAGGATACTGTATGACAAAAATAAACACACGATGCAGCGCACTGCAAAATCTACAATAAGACTTGTGTGACCAGCACAGTCTGATCAGAGTCTTATGTGCCTTCTACAGGCTACTCAAACACATATAAATGAGAATCATTGCTAACTGGGAGTATGTACAGGCTAATCGGAGTCTTTGCTAATCACACAGATCTTATTGTAGGTTTGCCGGCCTTGGAGGCTCAGTTGGATGCGACTGGAGACCAAGAGGTTGCAGGTTCAACCCATGCCGAGGTTGGCAACATTCTTTCGTGGAGATTGAGCTTGAAATATTTTCTACGGTCATTCTCTCCCTTCCGCTGAACCAAGAAGGACAGTTGTCACTTTTTGGCGTAAGAATGTGAACAATACTGGTTAACCGCTTAGAGGACTAAGCCTGCCCAGTAAACGTGTGGTTAGGTAAACTGACCGCGCTCGACATGACCCCATTGGGTTGACTGGGCCGTAAAACCTCAACACAAACAAATTATTGTAGGTTTTGTCCTGCGCTGGCTTATATAAACCAAGACATGGATATACAGTTACTATCCACTTTATACATGCAATATCTGTATTTTAATTTTATTAATTTTAATCTGAGAGTTCCTTCCTCCCTGCAACCCGATTTTGAAAACTCTTAGATTTTGTGTTGAATAAGCTCAAAACAACACTTGAGCTGCGGCACCTTTGGACATGTCAGCCCACAGAGAAGCCTCAGATCAGCCTGCACAGCTACAGTCTGATTAGACTCTTTCCTTTCTGCCTGAAAAATCCTTGGGCTTTCCAAAGAGTGTCTCAACAAAGACTGATCAGACTGCGCAAATGCAGATTCTAATCTGAGTCTTTGCAGGGTGCACATATCCAAAGGTACATTTCCTGAAATTGCAGTGCATTCTTGTTGTTTAGTGTGCTGTGCATTATGGAGCCCCAGTGTGAGAAAATACACCTTTGGCCATATATGCCCAATGAAGAAACAAATCTGCCTGCATATCTGCACAGTCTGATCAGAGTATAGGTTGTTATGTGAAGAAATTTTGCATCTTCGACTACCCAAAATTTGCCCAGTGAAGATTCTGATCAGACAGCAAATGTGCAGGCTGATCTGAATCTTTGCTGATCACACGTTGTGGCTCAGTTGTATTTTAAGGTGTGTGTTTCATAGGTCTAGATAAGAGAGGGTACCAGGTAAATATTTTTTCTTATTTCTCCACGAAAACCTGTGTTGTGGGCCTCACCGAGGCGCTTCTAATGAGTATCACAACAAATGTTTTCATGGAGAAATAAGAAAAATATCAATTCTTTTGGGCTGAAAAAAGCATCTTATCAAGAGCTATGTGTTTGTATGTCTGTGTGTGTGTGTTCTTTATCAGTTGCAATAGGGTAACTTCTTTTAAATTCCAATAGTATGGGATATAGCAAATAAAATTGTTCTTTTATATCATTTTTGCTTTATCTTTCTTACCGTATTTACCCCAAGTATTCAGACACCTCAACTCCATGCTTGTTCTAAAATTTGAACAAGTACAATTTATTACTCGATGTTGTGTCTAAAAATTGCTGGATAAGCGGCAAACAATATTGACTCTGATGAGATGCAGCAATCTGCGATGTCTCATCTGGGTCTACACTGTTTGCTCAGGCCTGTCAGTCTGAATACATACGGTAAATATGGTACTTCCCTTTGCAATTTTTTATGGGCCTTCTTTGCAAGACAGTATTAGTTCCAAATGTTTGAACTGTATAATGAGACACAAGTGAAACTGATTTTCAAGTTGAAGTTTAATCAGTGTCTATACTGTCATTCAGACAATGATTTTAAGCTATAGCACACAGAGTCAAATACACATGTGCACATAGTCAAATACACCAGGGCCCAGTTGTTCAAAGCTAATGACATCGTTAGTTAACAATTCGTTAAAATTTACATCGAGTGATATGCAAATATGCTGAAATTTTTTGCTGAAAAAAATGTGAGTAGCTTTTGCAGTGCAAAAGCTACTCACATTTTTCAGCAAAAAATATCCGAATATTGTGTATCGAATCCACTAAAACAGTTAACGAAATTGCCCTAACAAGCTTGTTAAGCTAATGATGCTTTGAACAACTGGGCCCAGATGTGCACATTTTAGGACAATAAGTGGAATAGATATGCTTTCATGGGAGCATAGCGCCTGATAATATTGATATTTGGATAAGTTTTTATTTCTCCTATTTGTTGTTACTCATCAGAAGCACCTTAGCGAGGTATCCACAACATAATTATGTTTTTGCTGAGAAGTAAGAAAAATTCATTTTACCATTGAAAACACCTTTAATATCTGCAAGGGTGAAAGTTTTCAGTGTTAGTACTGAATTCAGTATTGAAAAGCTTTTTCTTCCTATATAAAGTAAAGGGAAAAGGAAATTTTCACTATTGCATAAGTGGACTTTTAGTATTGAGGATTTCTTGGACTTTCACCCACGTATCTGGATATATGTGGGAGACAACTTTCAGTTTTAGCTTCCCTTCTGAAAGGGGGTTGTTTTAAAGCCCTGATATGTGTTGTTTAAGATTTACCAGTCTTTTGGCAAATCCAGCAGACGACAAAGATGTCATTTTTTTTTGCAGGAAACATGCTTTGACATTTCATGCAAAGTGTCTCCATTAGAGACAATTTGCATGAAATATCAAGTCTGTTTTCTTGGGGAAAAAAAGCAAGAATGTTTGTCAAAATGTCTGCTGAAATTATTACCCAGCATGCTAAGTATTAACCCAATCACAACAATTGTCGTCTGCTTTGTCATCTGCCTATGATTTTAAAAGTCATTTTTGCAAACAGTGTGGACCCAGATCAGACTGCTCCTCTAGGAGCAGTCTGATCAGGGTCAACACTGTTTGCCTGTATGCTAAAATAGGTTTGAAAAGTTTGCAAGAATACTCAGCAGACGACATAAACAGACGACATATTCAGATGCAGGTTTTCCTGGCATTTTAAGGGTTAAAAACATAAGCTCATGCAGGAAAATGAAGAAAAGGAAAAGAAGACGGTAGAGAAATGAAATAGATAGATGACACTAAGGGAAAAATGAAAGCAGTAGAGAAACAGAAGAAACAAAAACATACCCCCTACCCTAACCTGTTGAAGACCCTGATCATTCCGAACTTACTGCCTCGATCAGACGCAGATGTGCCCAGAAAGCACTGTGCCCTGACTGCACATTTTCTTTGTCACGGTCCATACAGAGTGCCTCTGATTTTGATATTTCGAAATGTGGCGTTTGTCTAAATGGCCAAAATCTTTTAAGAATACACAAGACGCATTTTCAAGAAACAGGTACGTTATGGAGAATTATATACGTTTTCAAGTTGTGTCAGTCGCAGTTGATTTTCTTTCTTTACAATTACGAGGGCAAGTCAATAAGTAACCAGCCTATCCCATTTCCAACTGACCGAGACACCCAAGATTTTCATGCCTTGTTTCAATACATGTTTTAGCCTGAGGGCAAAATTGCACCCTTATCGTGTCATTCACTCAAGATATTGAATGTCAAACATGGCTAGCGATGCAAAAGCAAGCTTTTCGTCAAAAGTTGAGTACCGTGCTGTAATTCGGTACTTGTATTTGAAGGGAAAACAGGCCAGGAAATACATTGCGAGTTGACCAATGCTTATGGGTCTTCAGCACCATCGTATGCACAAGTTAAATTCTGGGTTGGGGAATTCAAACGCAGTAGAACGTCTTTAGAAGACGAAGTCAGGCCTGGACGCCCATCAGATGCCACCGATGAAGAAATGTGTAACAAACTACGGGATCTGGTGTACTCTGATAGGCGAATTAAGGTGGAAGAAATAGCGAATACATTACACATTACACATGGTAGCGTTTCAACAACTTTACATGATCGCTTGGGTATGCACAAGCTAACAGCCCGTTGGGTCCCAAAATCCCTTAGCGACGAGCAAATGGCAACTAGAGCATCAGTAATAAGCTCATTGTTGAAGCGGTTTAGGTCAAAGGAAGATGATTTCCTTTCACGTCTGGTGACTGTAGATGAGACCTGGGTCCATTATTATGAGCCAGAGAATAAAGCTCAAAGTCGCCAAAGTGTAGGGCCGGGGTCTCCAAGGCCAAAGAAGTTCAAAACGCAATCCTCTGCTGGTACGGTGATGGCAACTGTATTTTGGGATGCACAAGGCGTTATTATGTTGGACTTTCTAGCAAAGAAAAGTACAATAACAGGTGCGTATTATGCAAATTTGCTCGACTGAGAATTGTGATCCGTGAAAAACGCCGAGGTAAACTCTCAAAAGGGATTCTGCTCCAACAGAACAATGCGAGAGTCCACACTTGCAAAATTGCAATGGATGCTGTTGAGCGGAATGGGTACGAGCTAATACCGCACCCCGCCTATTCTCCGGACTTAGCTCCTAGTGACTATTTCCTATTCCCAAACTTGAAAAAGGATATCCGTGGACGTCATTTCCGGTCCAACGAAGAAGTAGTGACGGCAGTTGAGCAATTGGTCAGAGACAAGGACCCTGGCTTCTTCAGTTCTGGGCTGATGACACTGGAACACCGTTGGTCCAAGTGCATCATTCTAGAGGGCAATTACATCGAAAAAGAAGAGATCGATCTCACCCAGAAATAAGTCAGGTTGTTTTTTTATTGACTCGCCCTCGTATATTCTTTTATTATCCCCGAGAAAATTAGGCTTGACATTTCATGTAATTCCACATGAAATGTCAAACCTAATGTTCTCGCTTGGCAATTCCTGTGACAACCGAAAGATACATCCATCTAAATCAGCTCTTGCAGACAGATAATTCACCAAAATAGTAATTCTTATTTGGTCGGAAAATTAATTTGAAAAAAAGAAAAGCAAAAAACGTAAATGGCGCTTTAAGAGTGAAGAAAAAGCAACTGCCCATGGACAATAGGCAATGATGCCTAAATGTACCAAATACCTGGATCTGATAAAAGGAGCAATAGAAAATGAACAGCAGAAAATGTAATAAACATTAAATTTATAGCATACAATCTTTATTGAAGCATGAAAGAAAATATGAAAGACACACCTCCGGACCTTTGTACATGTATTATCCGTATTTCTGGCGAATATCCGCGAGAACCGACAGGTCTTATTATAAAGATACCTGACGATGATTCGAAGCAGGCACCGTTCATAATACAACCGGCGGTCCCCGGGCTACCTCACCCACCCCTTAGCACTGGAGAGTGATTGCGGGGTTGCTATGGGTGAGACCCTGGACCTATGTCTCAGAACACGAAGATTCTAAGAGGTTACGAAGTAAGCTGAATCTGTTTGTTTTAGATTACTTTGTCAATTGACAAAATCCACTTCCAGTCTGCCATGATTGCCCGTACTCACGACGTAAGATGAAACTTACTGCTCGTGAGCTGACGAACCACAGTTTTCCAAATGTGGGCTGCTTCTGTCGTCTGACGACAATCTGCAGTTTTTATACCTAACCCGTACAAATACATTTGACTTTTAATGATTAATGTCTTTATATAGAAATGCAAACGCATACAAACTATATTGTAAAATCAGTCTTATATCGGTTTTGACATTCGTTGCAGATCGATAAATATAAAAGTCAATAATATAGGGGTCCTTTTTGTTCGTGTGTGTGTGTGTGTGTGTGTGTGTGTGTGTGTGTGTGTGTTTTGCACTTCCGATAAACAGTTATGATTGATTTTTTACATATATTTTTATTTATTGTCAAAATTGTGTGTGTGTGTGTGTGTGTGTGTGTGTGTGTGTGTGTGTGTGTTTGGCACTTCCGATAAACAGTTATGATTGATTTTTACATGTATTTTTATTTATTGTCGAAAATCAGACCTGCATTATCGTATTTACCCAAGCTATATAGCATTCTACTTAAATCTATGTTGGAGTGTTATTGGCCCGACAGGAATCCTGTCGGGCCGATAACGGTCCAATATAGATTTAATTAGAATGCTAGCTGACCTTAAGTATTAGGACAGAGAGGTATTGATAAACAGTGTAGATCAGGGTTTGCGCAGTTTGTCACTCATAGAAAGTTTTGGATGCGTCAAAAGGTAGTCAAATGGACATGTTCAAATTTAGTACAAAATACGAGGGATGTTCGAAATGAATTGCTTATTGTCCTCTAGCTCGATATCCACGTGGGGCACGATAAAAAACCAATACATACCTGTATAGGGCTATTCAATATCTACACAGTGGTGTATAAATGTACATGTTAGACTAAGTGTAAGACATAAAATTTGCCATTTGAATACACGCAGTCATTGACCACTGCAGTAAAAATGGTTGGTAGAAGCGTCGACAAAAAAGATGAAATACGGGCTTACATCAAAGCTCGCTCAAAACTTGGTTGTTCTTTGAAGAAGCTGATGACTGAAATTTCTACTGCTTTTGGACCTTCTTGTGTGTCTTATGACACAGTACGGCGGTGGAAA
The DNA here is from genome assembly GCA_964016985.1 of Anodontia alba. Taxonomy (NCBI): domain Eukaryota; kingdom Metazoa; phylum Mollusca; class Bivalvia; order Lucinida; family Lucinidae; genus Anodontia; species Anodontia alba. The sequence continues at coordinate 88,761,178 of OZ024823.1, forward strand.
AAAGAAATTTGAGTCTGGTGTAGAGTCCATCAAAAATGCACCGAAATCAGGTAGGCCATAATCTGCATCTCGTAAAGCAATCGTTTCCAAAATAAAGGAAATCATTGAAGGAGATGCCAGATTTACAGTTCGTGATATTGCACGAAAGGTAGGCATATCACTATCAACGGTTCATCTTATTTTGAAGAAGCATTTGAAAGTCAGAAAGATTTCTGCTAGATGGGTGCCACATCTGTTGACTGACGAGCAAAAGAGGCAACGGGTTAAAGTGGCCAAAAGGCTGCTTCAAATGTTTCCAAAATATGACAAAAAGCAGTTTGCCAATGTCGTCACAGGTGATGAAACCTGGGTCCATTATTTTGAGCCCGTCAGAAAGGTTAGCAATAAGATCTGTGCCACTAAACACAGCAAACGCCCAATAATTGCCAAACGTTCTTTGAGTACAAAGAAGGTTTTGTATGCAATCTTCTTCTCTGGTGAAAGAGTCGCAATAAAAGTGCCAGTGAAAAAGGGCAAAAGCATCACCGGAAAGTACTACAAAGACGTAGTACTGAAGAAACTGAAAAAGTATTATCAGAAACGACGCCCTGCCACTGGTTTTAAACATGTCCGTCTTCTACATGACAATGCCCCAGCTCATACCTCCGCAATAGTTACGGCGTTTTTGAAGAAAGAAAAAGTAACTGTTTTGCCTCACCCCCCGTATTCCCCAGACCTTGCCCCATGTGATTTCTTTTTGTTTCCGAAATTGAAAGCATTCCTTGCTGGGCGGAAATACCAGTCCCGACAGGCACTTGGATCTGCCATTCATCAGTACCTTATTACTATGTCCAAATCAGCGTACCGTGACGCCTTCAAGAAGTGGATACATCGGCTGAAACTTTGCATTTCTAGCCACGGGGAGTACTTCGAGGGCATGAAATGAGTACTTTTGGGCTAACTTGAAATTTGAAGTCTCCAGTTAGAAATAAGCAATTCATTTCGAACATCCCTCGTATGTCCAGGAGTTAGGAGAATTTTTACCCGCAGTCAGAAAACGTACATGTGCGTTCAGCGAAGATTCAGATCAACCTGTGCGTTTGCACAGTCTGATCAGAATATTCACTAGGCGCATTTTGGATAGCCAAGGACATTTTTTCATTAGGAACAGACCGCGCGAATGCGCAGGCCAAATTTTCGTTACTCGGGATTACTATATATGTTATGGATTAATAAAGAATGCATTGTCAGGCTTTGCGTCAATTTTAGATTTCATTTTATAATTTTAAAGCTTTATACGGACTACCTGTAAGGAATGAATTTTGCTGACAACATACGTATTTCAATAATGCGATTTTAGTAATGCGCATTCAGCATAAGCAAACGCTACGAATACAAAATAAACAAATAAACACCTTTACAAATCTATAGAGTGTTATAATTTAAATACCAATATCATAAGATCGATAAGTACAGTGAACCCTCGTTTCAACGTCAGCATTTATTTCCAAAGATGTTGCAATTAAAAATGAATTTGCTGTTGTAAATATCCCTTAATGAGCAGAATGATATACAAGAAAGGTCTTGTGTTATTCTTATTTCCTCACAGAACATATGTTTTGAATAATTGTTAGAATCGCCTCAGTGAGGCGATTCTAACAAATATCCAAAACGTTTTTTGACATATTAAATACAATATTCTTGCATTCTTACACATAATTTCTGATTAACTATCATCTCTTGCTTGAGCGAATGTTTCGAGCTAGTCAAATTATCATTATAACGAATTTTATCGTTGTATCGAATGTTGGTATAAAACGGGTTGACAGTATTATAGTCTATACGTTGTAGTTACCAGTGTACCGTATTTATGCTAAATGCTCGGACACCTTAACTCCTTACCATACTTGTTCTAATCTTTGAGCAAGTCCATCTCAGTACCTGTTGATGTATCTGAAAACTGCTTGATGAGTGGCAAACAGTGAAGACCCTGATCAGACGCACATTCTGTGGCGTCTAATCAGGCTCTACGCTGTTTGCTCAAGCTTGTCTGGATACTTAGGTTAAACACGCTACCATGAATATTTGGGAGAGCGGTGTTATACTCAGTTCTCATATGGTGAATAGAGCAGGCTGTGCCCCCTCACCAGATAGAAACTTTCGGCACAGGAACAACAGTTTAGTCATAATTACATCCTGTTCTTGTTCTTGTATGATGAATAGAACAGACTGTGACCCTCACCAGATCTAAGTTTGCATCACTGGAACATCAGCAGTCAATAGCCGATTGGAATTTCTTTTCAAATATTCCTGCACATATATACAACTACAAATATCTTGTTGTCATTTTCTTTTTTTTTTTTTTTTTTTTTATTTACATAACGATTTTACGAGACACGACATGCATGTACATAAAATACACAAATGTGAAGTTCCAAAAAACAAAGAGAGCTGGTCAAAGAATACATACTTGTATCCCATGAGGAAAAAACAAAATTTTGATAAATCTTTTTCCTCCGATTATGGTCACGACGGTAGGAATACACGGGGTTCGTAGGAATATACGAGGGGTGATCAATAAGGCCACTACAAATAGACAGCTTTCCTGATCATGAAAGTATTAATCTTCCTTTTCGAAATAACCCCCTTGCATCGAATGCAACCACCGCTTTATAACAGTCAGTAGTAAAAATTATCACGTGGGGTCAATAGATTTTATTAAATCTTTACCCTGTGTTCAAGTATAAAAGACAATAAAGCATGAACGAAGCACATACAATACAGAAAGAAAGAGAAAGAAACAGAAATCAAAGCAGGGATTGAAAAAAAAGAAATAACAAATGGCATTAGCCCTCAAATGAAAGGTTTAAGTCAGCACTATCACTTGGTCCGAGACATCACGAAAACACGCCTATATAATTTTTAACCCCTTAAACTCCATTTTTATATCATAAAAATGGGATTTACAGGGGTATTCGTTATTTTTCTTATCTTGCTAAAACATAGACTGTGGTACTCATTAGAACCGCCTCGCCAAGGCGGTTCTAACGAGTACCAACAATCTATGTTTTGAGCAGAAATATGAAAAAAATATCAGATTTTTTTTATCTGAAAATTTTCCCTTTTTTTTGGTTGTAAAATTTTCAATATATTTGAATAAGCGTGTTTTTGTAATGACCTGACCCACAGCCATGCAATTAAAGAGCAAAGCAAAGCTGTAAAAGCGTCATTCGGTGCTTCATGGCTTCGTACGTGGTTCTGTGTTCAGTATCTAAGGACTTTCCGACTTTCCTGGGTATCTCACAAAATTGAATTATCAGTTTATTTGCCAAGCTGCCATAGTTTACAGTATAGATTATGATTTTAACCCGAATAATATTTTGTACTGAAATTCTAAAAGGAATGGCCCTTGAGAGCAATGAACAAACGCACCTTTAAAAGTGGCTGAAGTGTCAAGCTTTCTGGGCCAGAGTAGCTAGTTTCGGCCAATTAGGTCTCATCAATGACCCTTATACAAATTTAAAAAAAAAAAAAAATCCCAGAAAGGGCTCAGTGATCACAAATAACCAGAAAATATAAACTACACTATATAGTGAAGTACGGGAAAACATTTTACGGCCGCCATACAGCACTAAAACCAGCTATTGTGAAGATAAATCATTCTAAAAGGAATGACCATTGACAACAATGAACACAATCACAAAAGTCATATATGTTGTTTATCCCTCTGTTAATTATTTTTGCACGTACTATTTAATATAACTGTAAAGGAAACAACCTTAAACATACTCTAAACATACTCTAAAAGAGACTATTCAGTGGCATTGACACACTTGGTCGATTTTCTGTAGTTTTTAACAATGTAGACAACTTTTGTGACTTCCTGTTATGAAAGAATTTGCTCCCTTTGCAAGCAAATGTCTTCCTTTTAGAGTAGACCCCTTTTCAGAAAGAGAGCAAATAATTTTGATAGGGTTGTCTCTGTTGAAAGTGCATCAAATCCCATTAATATAATTCCAGGTTAAGACATCATTTGGCATATAGCATATACATACTTGTTAACTACATAAATGCTATTCATTGAATAAATCATCAGTTTCAACCTATACAGCAATTTGCTCAGTTAAGTCTTAAAAGAGAACCGTAAAAATACGCAGTTAGTCTGTTTGATGGACATTCTCTAATTTATTTTACAAGTTAAGAGTTTTGGATGCCCTTTCAGAGGCGGTAACTCTGTCAAAGTTTGCCTCATTTCTGAAAATAGGTGTTCTTTGGAAGTGAAGAACAGAGGTGCAAGCAGGAAGTGACACAAGCTGTCTTGCTTGTAAAAACTGGAAGAAATTCTACCAAGTGTATCCCGTCTCCTTAAATGAATTTTAAAAGCATGCAGTACCGTCCGGTCATGCATGCTTTTAAAATTCATGACTCGTAGTGGCACTGCATGCTTTTAAAATTCATGACTCGTAGTACACACAGCAGTTTGTATTAGTAATTTGTTTAAACTGATATTCCAATGCCTGTCAACATATCTCAGGCACGTCGGGAAATCTCTAAGAAGAAAGAGATACAAACGACGAATGGGCTAGATGAGAAAAAAGCACCAAACACTGAGCTTGCTTCTAGTGAGGAAAGAATATTTCTACTTAAAGCCAACGGTTGCACACAAGGTGAATGGATATATTTTTAGATGCGGTAACTCTGTCATTTTTTTCCTGAAATTCAGTCTTCTTAATTTGCTCTCCTTTGGAGAAAATTCTTTTCTTTCTGAGTAGACTCCGGTTCTGAAGATATAGGTATGCAATCATGCAATCAGGAAGTAGTACGAGCTGTCTTCCTCTTAAAAGTTAAAAAAAAAAATCAAGAGGGCGTCTGCCCACCGTAAGCGTATTGTATTTTGCAGCTCACCAAGTGTGTCAGCGTCGACGTATTGGGACAGTAGACTTTTATAGAGACTGGAAAGATTATGAGCTCGGTTTTTGGAATGTGGACGAAGAACATTTGAATCTGGAGTTGGAACTAGGTACTGCACAGGCTGTAAAGCCGACTGTGGCCTGTGCGGCGGTGCTGTTCTAAATGGCTATACTTCATTGCGGAAGCTGAGAATAGAATTTTGGTAACCAACTGCTCCTGGATATGCCCAAAATGTGAGGTTTTGTACTTTTCTGACTCCTTAAGTGAACCTATGGAACTGGATAATCGAAACAGATTTTAATCTCTGTAAGGGAAAAAATGAGATAAAGGCGATAAATCTCCAACCCCTCACACATCTAAGCCTAGTTTTCTTGAAGGATTTAAAAATTTGCAGTATAAATATCAGTGGTATCAGAGGCATAATACTGGAACTTTTGGCTTTTCTAGATGCTTACCAACCACATGTTGTGCCTATTTAAGAAACAAAGATTGACAGCACAATTACAACTTCTAAACTGTTCCCAGAAACTTGTATGTACAGAAAAGATAAGAATGCTCATGGTGGTGGGATGATGCTACTCATTCTTAGAGACATCTCTCACATGCCAGTCATTGAACTGGAAAATAACTCGGAGTCAGTTTGGGTAAAAGTATTCACAAACAAATCTTCTCACTACCTGGCAAGTTGTTATCGACAGCCAAATGAAACTGTCGAAGACTTCCAGTTGTTTCGAGATCGGCTTGATCATATCAAATCCAAAGGGTAAAAAACTTCCGTCAGTCCATGTACTTGATGACTTCAGAGAAATTGTCTGGCCTGAAAGACTTAGCAAATCAAGTACCATGCTGTGTCAGTCCGAAGGACAAATGTTACTTGACAAAATAGATGATCATGGCTTGGAGCAAATGATACACTTCCCCACTCGTGAAAAAAAAATAATAATAAGTATAAAAAACAAACAAACAAACAAAAAGCACTTTGGACTTGATTCTTACCTCTTTACCGGGTCAATTTCAGGATATTCACTATCCAGACAACTTAGTGATCATGACATTGTTTCAGGATTTAAAAAAAAAATTCATTCCACGTATAAAAAAATCTCAGAGGAAGGTTTCATATCAGAAAGGTGACTATGATACTATGAGAAAGGATGCGCTAAGATTTGCAAAGGCGAATACTTCAACGGCCACTCGGATGCTCGATTAGTACAGAAAAACTTTATTTTACTTCACTGCAGCTGGTGTTAGTGCCGTGCGGGGCCGTAGAACGTCCCCGCACTTCACCATAGTGCAGATTCTATTTTTATTTCCTTTGGGATCATTTGGCCATTGTGGTTTCTTTGAAAATGGAGTTCTGCCCATGTATACGCTAGAGAACGTAAGCATTGTTGCAAACGTCATTACTGCTTATGAGGAGTCTCAATAAAAACCGTGACTCCCATTTTCTATCTGTAATGTGTTCTTTGTTTCCAAAGGCAACATTTTTTTTTTTTTTTTTAATTTGATAACTTCATTCCTTCAAGATTTAGCCGATAAGCATATGCCCTCATTAACTAGTAGATCTGTCTCTTCGATTACTGGATCACTCCAGAGATAAGAAGAAAGATTCGCAGAAGAAATAAAATTTATGCTAAGGCAAAGAAGATAGGTAGTGGTAAACCTCAGACAAAATTAGAAACTTTGAGAAATGAAATCAAGCTTAACATAAAAAAAGCATGATTTCCATGTGAATGATTCGGTAGGTGATGCAAAGGCAAATCCCACCTACAGATACATGAATAGAAAAAAATAGGCAAGGTTTTCCACCCCTTAAAAAGGGGAGGAAATTGAGTTGCAGAATCACACTGTGAAAGGGCAGAGGAACTAATTGGTCAATTCAATGATGCGTTCTAAATAAATTGAGTGCAAGGAGGTTCCGTTAACTGGAAGGTCAGCCCCTTTCACGGATAGTACTGTGATCTTGTCAGAGGGAGTCAACTTACTTAAAGGCTTGAATTTTCCAAAAGCTTTAAGACCTGATGAGCTTCATCCTAGAGTTCTAAAGAAAATAGCAAATAAACTAGGTCCATATTTGTTCCAGAAATCTCTTGATACGGATGAAATCCCCAAAGAATGGCCTCTTGCAAACATTTGTCCGCTCTTTGGGAAAGGGAATACAGCTCTTGCTTATAATTATCGCCCTGTGTCCCTGTCATCATGTCATGTAAGTTGCTTGAACATATCGTATGCTCAAAATATCATGGTTCACTTGGATGAATAGTAACTTTTTTTTGTCGGACAGGTAACATGCATTTAGGAAAAGGCACAGTTTTGATACTCAACTGACCATTCTTGTAAATGATCGGGTAAAAGTTTAGACAAAAAAGGACAGGTTTACACATTTATTCTTGACTTCGAAAAGGCTTTTGATACACCCCGCATGAACTATTTAAAACAAACTATTTGGTTATGGCATTGGCGGAAAGACACTCAGATGGATAGATTCCTTTCTTGTACATGCGATAAGGAAATCCTGGATTTAATCCAGGGATAGAAATTCTTATCCTAATCAAGGTAAGATAAAAATCGAGAATTCTCACGTGTTTGATATGCACTGGTTGTAATTGACGTCACATCTTTAAGGTTTACGTCACTGAACGTAATGACGTCATTAAACGTCACAGTAATGTCATCACAATTTGGCGGACGTCAGTAATCGAAGTGACTGCATTGTTAAAAAAATCTACGTTCAGAAATGAAAGGTGTGCAAGAAAAAGAATCTATCATGGGTGTGAGGGGTGATAGAAAAATCCGTCCCTCGCGATCACAGTCTGGCATCATTCGGCAAGCCTTGTGATGCCAGAAAATGATCCTCGAGACGGATTTTTCTATCTACCCCTCATCCCAATGATATATCCTTATATTCTTTGTTATAAAACAGAACGAGCTATTGTAAACGGTGAATGGGCTCCAGTCTGGTCTGGTGTGCCTCAAGTTCTTGGTCCATTGTTGTTCTCTTTGTGCATTATTGATATTTCCACAGACATCGACTCAGAAATAAGACATTTTGCAGATGCTTGTGTTTGCTATCGTGAAACTAGAGATGCAGATGAGTCGCTGAAACTTCAGAAGGATCAGATAGATTAGGATGTTTGGTAAGAAAAAAGGTTTGAGATTTCAACCTGTTAAATGCAATATAATGTAGATAACTAGGAAAAGAACAAATAAAATCGAGACTTCTTACAGCTTAGAGGGAAGGGTCCTCAAAAATGTGGATTCCGTTAAATACCTAGGCGTGACAATCACACATGACTTGTGATGGACTACACATATTAGTAACATGTGTACTAATGCAAATAGAATACTTGGTTTCCTGAGACGAAATATTTACCTGTGCTCTAAGGATGTAAAAAAGCAGCATATAAAGGACGTACGCCCGGTTTTGGAATATGGCAGTTGTGTTTGGGATCCTCAAGACGTGGTTCTTTAAAAAGAAATCGAAAATTTTCAGAAAAAGGCTGCTAGGCTTGTAGCTAGAAATTACTGCTTTGAAACTGGATCGAGTATGACTGAAATACTGGAAAAATTAGGATGGGAGTCTCGCAAGAAAAGGAGGAGAGACAGTAGACTAATACTTTATAAAAAGATCTAAAGAGTGCTGCCAGCATTCCAGTATCCACCTTATCCACCCACCCCGCCACCCGCCCAGTTAGGCGCTGTAGAAAGCACCACTCATTGAATGTTCAGACCCCCACTGCAAGAACTGAAACTGACAAGGACTTATTTTTTCCTCAAACCATTATAGGTTGTAGTGCCCTTTCCAGGTTCGATCATTTCTTCCGCTGAATGTGCAGAGGCTGGTGTGGCTAGGTTTACCGCTTTGGTGAGAGTAAGGGACTAATTTCCCATATCACAGGTCCTGATGAATGAATGTCATTGACCGTTTCACCAGTAAAATTCTGGTTCTCATTCTGCTGGGTAGGTAAATGGTAGGTAAGCTAGAAAAAAGGTAAATAAACTGTTTTGTGTTTAAACCCATTCGGGATTTTTGAAATTGAACAAAGCTAATTCTGCTGATACCGAAGCCCCATTTGTAGATTTACATTTATTATTTTCTAACAGTTTTGTTTCAAAATTTATTACAAAGGCAATGATTTTGATTTTGATATTGTCAATATCCCTTTTTTGGATGGCTACGCTCTCCGTGTCCCTTCTAATGGTGTTTACATTGCTCAGCTGTTCGGTTTGCAAGAGTGTCTAGACGTTTGGCCTACTTCAGTGCTCGTAACAAGACTTTAACTGCCAAACTTCTCCAACAGGGGTATCGGTATTTAGGAAAGCTTTTTTCTAAGTTTTATCGTCGACATTACGAATTTGTCTTTAAATATCGAAACCAGAATTCTGTCGTGACTAAGTGTATAAGTTTAGAAAAATTGTGGGAAAACCTGAATATTCTGATCATTTCAGTAAAATTGTCATATGTTATAAACGAAAGGGGACATTTATGTCATAAAACAGACTGCATGCTTATGTATTTCTGTATTAAGAGTAACATCGGGACCCAGGGTGAAGTTGGTTAGCTGTAAAAGTGTTTTAAAACCCCCGGTGGTTTACTTTGCTGACTGTTCTAAGGCGGTGGTCTCGATGTTGGTCTTATTCTTTGTTGGTTTGTGGTTTATTCTACGAGGCGATTCGTTTTATGTCTTAACCCTGTGTTATTTTGTTCTTGTGTTTTTTCAGTCCTTTTAGCATTGCAATTACCTCGCTTGGGGAAGAGGAGCTAATCTTAGTGCTTTTCGTATGTTTGTTCGATTTGTGCTTGTTTCCTCTTCCTCTTGGTGTCTGGAAAGGGCTGCTGTTTGTGGTTGTGGCACTCCCTAGACTTTTCTCTTACCCTTTTTTCTCTACTGACCGTTCTAAGGCGGTGGTTCCGGTGTTAATCTTACTCTTTGTTGCTTTGTGATTTATTCTACGAGGTGATTTGTTTATTTCTTACCTTGTGTCATTTTGTTCTTGTGTTTATCAGTCCTTTTAGCATTGCGATTACCTCGCTTGGGGAAGAGAGAGCTAGTCTTAGTGTTTTTCGTACGTTTGTTCGATTTGTGCTTGTTTGGATTTGTCGGTTTCCTCTTCCTCTTGGTGTCCGGCGGTTTGTGATTGTGACACTCCCTGGACCTTTCTCTTACCCGTTTTTTTTTTTTTTTTTTTTTTTTTTTTTTGCTTAGCGGTTAATCCTATCATGGTTGACCGCTTTGCTTACTTCTTTAATTGCACGCGGGTGGGTCGGGGTTCAGGCTCTGTGGTGGCACCGACTTAAAAATCTGTTCATTAGATGGTCTGGGCCGGATCTTTTATGTCTGTTCCTCGGCTCAATGGGGTTCAACTGGTGGTTTTCTTTTACTTCAGAATTCCAGTCGTGTTGTTTAACAATCCAATGATCTCCAAGTGTCTAAACACTTTGTTTCTGTTGAGTCCTCATCTTTGCCTCATTATAGGCTTTCTCTTTGATTTATTTGTTGTTCTTCGTAATGATTCATGGATGAGTAAGAAGACCTCTACACGGACCAAACAAATATTGGTTTTTTATCACTATGGAAGCGGAGGGCGAGAGTTAGGATCCCGTAAAGCTAGCGTAAGCCCTTTCCTTCCCCACCCTTCCCCACCGCCAAGTAATTCAATACTGACCGTTACTTTTATTGTAGCCTTTTTGTTAACCGTTATGTAGTATTTCTAATGTTTTTGTTTGTTTTATTTTTTTGTTGTTGTTGTTTTTTAATAATGTAAGTTTAAGATATATTCAGTTACGTTTTGGTAAAAGAGTTACCACCTTTTTTTGAGAAGAAGTTACCAACTTTGCTTCCCATCTGTTCATTTTGTAGCTGCTTAATTGTATTTGTCTGTCTTTCCCTTTGGTTTTGGGGGCTAGATGTGGATCTGATTGTATGAGTTCCTAAGTTTGATTATTTACTTTACTGTTTTGATATTATATACTCGATCCCTTATAAAAGTATTTTATACCCTGCCACACGACAGTGGCAGGGTATTATGGTTTCACGTTGGTTGTCCGTGTGTCCCTACATCTCTCCGCCCGCCTGTCATACGTCCGAACGGTAACGAGTGAATGTCAATAGATTTTCATCAAACTTGGTATGTGTATTGATGTTGTGACGATCTGGTTTGGGATTCCTAATGGGCAAATTTCGTCAAGTTTTGACAGAATTACCTGCCCGCGATACGTCTGATTTTTCGTTTCCGGACGATAGCGTAAGTAAATATCAACGGATTTTCACCAAACTTGGTATGTGCATTAATATTGTGGACATCTGGTTCGGGATTGCTAATGGACTATCGTCGATTTTTGACAGAATAATCTGCCCGCGACAAATCCATATTTACGTTTCAGGACAATAACATGAATAAATTTCAACGGATTTTCACCAAACTTGATATGTGCATTGATATTGTGCAGATCTGGTTTGGCATTGCTGTTGGATAAATTTCGTCAATTTTTGACAGAGTTATCTCCCATTGACAAGATAATGGAGAGTATTATCGTTTCACGTTTATATTTGATATAAGTTATTTACTCTAATATCAAGTCTCGTCAACGAGAATAACGACTACTCTCTAATTTGAGGTCACAGAGGAAGGGTTCCGAATAACCGTACAAAAAAACTCTATCGTTGGGAAAACTCTATCGAATGTTTTGCTTTATTAAACACAGCCCTGGTTTACTTGTCGTGAATGTGTTTATTGCTCTCACTCAGACGGAATGGGCAATGATCATAAAGGACCAAAATACATGTACAAACTACACTGCAGTGAAGTACGTCACTGAACCGACGCCAGCAGCAGTGGGGAAACAAATTCCAAAAGGAAGGACGCTTGAGAGGAAAGCAATTAGCACATCACTGAAAACTGATTTTGACCCCAATAACACAAAGAGCAATACCTGAAGCATTGTGGTTGAAGAGCAGAATTTTTAACCACAAGTGACCAAGACTGCACAAAATTGATTAGTCGGTAAGATGTATGTTGAAACAGATTGTGGTGCACATTGCAAGAACATCCTACTGTCTGATCGTTAAATAGTAAGCTCCGGATTTATAAAAGTAACCGTAAAATATTTTTCAAAGAAATAGCTTGAATTGTTTAAAATATGTTTCATAATTTTATAACATTTTGCGTCGAATGCGCATTTGTTCATTATTTTTCATTCAACGCAAAATGTTATAAATTTATAACATTTTGCGTCGTTATAACATTAGTTTATGTGTGCGGTGTTCGATCCTAAAATGTCTTTAAATGACAAATAGTTTTCAAACGTATAGTAAGAATTTGGCAAAATTCGTTTTCAAAAGTTTATAACATTTTGCGTCAAAGATGCATTTTCATAACATTTGACGATCAACGCAAAATGTTATAAATTATTTATATGAGTTTTGTCTTAGAGGTTTGGCATGTAAATGAGGTTTTCGATCCTAAACTGCCTTAATGGAGAATTATTTTTCAAATATATAGAAGGAATTTGGCAAAATTCGTTTTCAAAAGTTTATAATATTTTGGGTCGAAATCCCATTTTAAGACATTTTTTGCACACAACGCAAAATGTAAATATTTGTTGAGTTCAGGTTTTGTGGCTAGGCTGGTAAATGAAATTTGTGAATTTAAACCGTGATTTATTCAATAATATTTTTCAAAGAAATAGCTTGAATTGTTAAAAGTATGTTTCATAATTTTATAACATTTTGCGTCGAATGCGCATTTGTTCATTATTTTTCATTCAACGCAAAATGTTACAAATTTATAACATTTTTCGTCGTTGTAACATTTTGCGCGGTGACAAACCGTTCTTTGAGTTCGAATAGCTTGCTGTACGGCTAAGCAGGCTTATTTTACTGCTATAAAGTCCTTTAATAATTGTAAAACAGACGATAATAGAATAAATATGTTCAATAAAAAGGCATCCTACAAACGACTTGTAAAACAGAAAAAGCGTAGTTTTGAAGGTAATAAAATAAGAGAGATTGAGAGGCTGAGGCATTCTAAACCAAGGGAATTTTGGAAATTGTTTTCAAAAAGAAAGAAAAATGTCTCAAACATACCGCTGAAAGATTTTTTTGAATATTTTTCTAATATGCATAAAGACTTATTTATTACACAGGATAGGGAAAGCGAGGATTTCTGCCAAAACAATGATTTTGACTCAGTCAATTGTACATTTGAAGAGCTTGATAAAGTAATAACTTTGGAAGAGGTTAATTTAGTAATTCGTTCTTTGAAAAGAAACAAGTCGTTTTCACGTGATCAGTTACTGAATGAATATTTTATAGAGTCTTTTGATATATTATCGGGACATATTGTTGATATCTTTAATGCTATCTTAAACTCGGGAGTTTTCCCGAGCCTGTGGTCTGAGGGCATTTTGGTTCCACTTTTTAAAAAGAACGATCCTAATGATGTAAATAATTATAGGGGAATTACTCTGGTTAGTTGCTTCTCAAAAATATTTACAGGGATTTTAAACAACAGAATAAAAAAATGGGCTGAAAACAATGATATCCTGTCTGATTCGCAGTTTGGTTTTCGAAAGGGTCGTTCGACAACCGATGCAATTTTTGTTTTAAATTCAATCATACAAAAAGTTTTAAAGGAGAAAGGGAGATTATTTTGTGCCTTTATTGATTTAAAAAAGGCCTTCGACAGTGTTTATCTGAATGGTTTATGGTACAAGTTATTTAAATTAGGTCTTAACGGTAAAATGTTACGGATTATTAAAGATATGTACAATAAGGTTAAAACTTGTGTAAGGGGATGTAATTCGTATTCGGATTTCTTTGAATGCGCAGTCGGTTTAAAACAAGGGGAGGTAATCTCACCAGCTTTGTTTTCATTATTTATAGAAGATTTGGAATTATTCTTACAAGGGGATCAAACTTGTGGGTTAACATTTGATGATATTACTTTTATATTGATGTTATTTGCAGATGACATGGTAATTTTGGGGAAAGATAAGGACGATTTGCAGACAAGTTTAGACTTGTTAGAAATGTATTGTCATAAATGGGGACTACAAGTAAATACTGACAAAACCAAAATTTTAGTTTTTAGGAAACGCGGGGGGCTATTAAATGATGAATCATGGACATATAATGGTAGAAATTTAGAAGTTGTTAGTAATTTTAATTATTTAGGTACTGTTTTTAATTATACTGGAAATTTTGCATTGAATCAAGAAACATTGGTGGGAAAAGGATTAAAAGCCATGAACTGTTTATTACACAATACTAAAAGATATTCTTTTAAACCTAAAGTTATGTGTCAGTTGTTTGATGCCTTTGTTGGCTCTATTCTTAGCTACTCTTCTGAGATATGGGGTTTTGGAAAATGTAAGAAATCGAAAGAATTCATCTTAAATTTTGTAAGTATTTATTGAAAGTAAAGTCTTCAACGTGTAATATAGGAGTGTATGGGGAGCTCGAACGTTATCCTTTATATGTTACAAGATATACACGTATTATTAAATTTTGGTGTCATATAATTAATACTGATAATATTCTGGTAAACAAACTATATAGTTCACTTGTGGATGCCTGTAGCACTGGTGCAAATGCATGTAACTGGGCCAAAAACGTAAAGTCCCTCTTAGACAAGTATGGGTTTTCTTTTGTTTGGAGTAATCCATTCTCGGTTGATCTAAAAACATTTCATTTGCAGTTTAAACAAAGAGTATTGGATGTTTTTAAACAAAGCTGGTATAGCGATATCGCCAACAACAGAGTCCTTACACTTTATAAAAACTACAAATTGTCTTTCGATTATGAGCTTTATTTGAATATCTTACCAAACAAACTGAGAGTGGCTATATCCCGATTAAGATTATCTTCTCATCAATTACGTATTGAAACGGGAAGATATTCTCAAAATAGGGTTGATAGAGAACAACGCATATGTACTCTTTGTAATAAGTCTGATATTGAGGACGAGTACCATTTTGTACTCGTGTGTCCTGTTTATAGTATTTTGAGGCAGAAATATATTCGTCCATATTATTATAACAGACCTAGTGTTTATAAATTTACATTGTTAATGCAAACAAAACAACAAGGAGTGTTACAGAAATTAGGAAAATATGTATATGAGTCTTTTAGACTTCGAAGTTCACTTATGACATCGTGATATCTGTCTTTATTGTTAATATTTATATGAAAGTGCCGGTTTTCATATTGCTATGTTTGTGTAAATATGGAGTTCAACCTCCAGGCGTAAGAAAAATGATCTAGTCTTTATACATCATGTTCCGCAATCTACATTTGCAGCTGCATGGGTGAAAGTTTTCAGGATTATTCCTGATTTCAGGATTTCAAGAGTTTTTGTCCCTATATAAAGTATAGGGAAAACTGTCTTTTCACGATTTGAAAACCCAGATTTCAGGATTCTTGAATTTTGGACTTTCACCGTGCAATTGTAGTTGATACTTACATCAGAATCATCTACGAATAACATTGTATTTATTTGTTGTCAGCCATATATATATTGTGACCATACGATATTGTCATATGTGCATGCTGATAGACTAGAAACTGTAACAGTTTACGTCTAAATAAAAAAGTCTGTCTGTTTCACTAATGTTAATAAGAATGTAATCGTAGAAGAATATCTTGACTTCAACATGAAGCGCTCTTTTTATTCTACAATTTTTTTTTGTATGTTAATCAATAGTGTGTTTTATAAGACACCTATGCAGACTATTTTATCCCTCTGCCCCGGGTACCACAATAATTAACCCCTTCAACCTTGTAGACCGGTACAGATACCTACCGTATTCGACCAAATTACCGCACTGTGCGCTTAGGTTTTTCAAACTTGCAGGACACACTCATTTGTGGTCAAATATGTGTCTATATACTAAGGGTACACTATAAAAAAAAGATCAGAAAAGGACTTATTTGGTTTAAACATTTTATTATCCAAATATTACATAACACTATACATTGTAGCACATAAGAAATAGGATCAGAACGAAAGTATGACTACTTATTTAGTTCTTCTCCTTAACAATTACAGTTGTACAAATAGTGACGGAAAAAATGTTAAACAATATGGATCTCAATTTGTGGATGTGAATTAAAGATACAGAATTAAAAGAAGAAAAAAAAACACAAACAAATATAATATATATATATATATATATATATATATATATATATATATATATATATATATATATATATATATATATATATATATATATATATATATATATATATAAAGAGCAATGATAAGATAACGAAAGCAAAAAAAATTATATATATATACTGGAAATGACAGTAAGGTCAGAATATCAATTAAAGAGCCATAACTGTTAACTGGTTCATACTAATGCCACTTCTAAGGCTGATAATATCAGTCGTAGAAGTCGCTTTAATATATCACAAGACCTTAAGGGATTTTAATAAAAACAAATGGGGGGATAAGGGCAGCGCTTCCCTGGTAAGTATCCCACAGAATCTACTAACTTTTCAATAGAGAGTTGCATGTACAGAACATTGTATTTAAATGGCTTCAACAGTTAAAAGTGTTTTGTGTCGCTTATATACTTTTGGACTTTTTCAAATATAAGAACATTTGTTGTGTATGGTAAAGAGGCATCTCCATATAGTAGAAGATTAAGCGATATTGTTTGATACTCTGATACAGCGTTAAAGAGTTCGTTTCTCTGTGCGGTGTAAAAAGGACAACAAAGTAGATAATGGTGCGAATTTTCTACCTGTCCACAGTGGCAAAATGGAGATTCAGTTATATTTTTGGAGTAGAGATCGCTGTTTAAGCTGCTACATTTTGTTCGGAGACGTGTATGCAAGATCTGTGTTTTCCTATTGCCTGTATAGAAATATTTTGGAATAGACGTTCTGTTGCGGTTTAAATAATTCTTGAAAGAAGTAACCGAACTGGAACGTTTTGCTTCATCGGACAAGTCGTTCCATTTTCTTACCACAGATGGTAGAAAAGACTGAAAATATAGATTAGTTCTAGCGTGAATAGATTGTAGGTTATCTGCATTTCGGAGGCTGTACTGGGATAGATTGTTTATTGACTGTGGTACTAAAGAAGAAAGATAAGACGGAGTTAAGTCATTATACATTTTGTAGAACATGACGAGTTTATGATTTTCCCGTCTCTTTTCTAGTGTAACCCAGCCAGTTTCTTGGTACAGGGCATTAAGAGATACAAGTTTGGTTGTTCCAGTGGCAATTCGTGCGGCTTCGATTTGGATTTTCTCAATTTCTTGTTTTTCGAATTGTGTGCAGTTGTCCCATACTATATCCCCGTATTCAAGTAAGGGCCTTATAAAAGTTGTAAATATTATTTCTAGAGAACTCCTGTCCAACTTAAACTTGAGTTTTCGCATAATATTAATCCTGTTCCATGCTTTTTTAGTTATGTAGTCAATATGTTGGTGCCAAGTGCAGTCGTTGGACAGAATCAAGCCTAGGTGTTTATGAGATGACACTTCAGCTATTTGTACTTCTTGCATAAACAGGACTTATTTAATGATGACTATGCGATTTTTTCTGACTTTCTTTACAAAGGCATATGTTGTGGGTACTCATTTGAATTGCATCGACTTGTCGATGCAATTCAAATGAGTACCCACAACATATGCCTTTGTAAAGAAGTAAAGAAAAAAGTACACTGGTTGTAATCTGAAGACTACGGAATTTCTTGACTGTGCGCTTATAGGGGTATGTGCGGTAATTAGATCGAATACGGTATGTTAACAGTGTAGATCCAGATGAGATGGCTCATAATTGTATTGAATTTCAGCTTATGGTGATGATAGCAATAAGAAGCTATTTATAAACCCGTTAGATTAACCTATTTCAGCCTAGCTTTGCATATAAGGGACATTGGCAAACAATGAAGATCCAGATCAGAATGATCAGGATCTGCACTGTATGCATTAATTACAAGAATTATAGAATTTCAATTTAGCGACATGTTATTTTTTTACTTTGCATGTCTTTAAAGTAAAAAAAAAGACAAGAAGGAAACCGTAAGTCTAGTTAAATGCTTAGTTTGAATGATTACCACGTGCTGTCAAGTCGTGCAAATACATATGGAGACAAGGATGCTGGAATCATGTCATCGAACAATTGTACATCTCCTAGGCATTGACTGATTTCGGGTTTAAACTGTCCTTTGCTGTGAATTTGCCGAAACGCAAAAAAAACCAAGAAAGCTAACTGCAAAACAGCCACTATCTTGTTTAATGGGTAGTTTAGGCTGTCATTTAGTTCCTTGTATACACTTCAGACCTGCGAATGCTGCGCATAAGCGGTGCAATTTTTCATCATCAAAAGGAGAATTTAAACCCTTTTTCAAATAACTGTACCTCACCCTAAAGAGATATATTTTAATTGTACTGTTTTTAAGCTTAAGGTTATGATAACAATAAGACCACAAAATCTACTAAACATGATCTTGAAATAACAGCTAAAATTTACAGCCTGATACAATCCCTTGTAACAGAAGAAATTAAATAAAAGTTTGTAATCTAGTATTGTAAGCTGTTCTGGTAGATTTACTAACTGAATTAGTCATCAAGAAGTTCACTATCTCTTTAAGTCCCACTGTAGTTTGTCCGGGGTTGGGCACTAGGTTGGGTTCTGATCTGCATCTGGGTACAGCTGCTTGAACTTGCTGACCAATCTGTGATGGCTTGATTACAGGTAGTCTGTAGCTGTGTTCTTCTAGGCCTGTGTTTCTTTGTCTGCTGATCCTTGTATTTGTAGAATAATCTGTTGCTCCTTGAATTCAACGAACATTTTCTTTCCTCCAAGAATATGAATACAAACATTTATTTGCTAATTGAAAACACTGATGTGTTTTCAATTAGCAAATAAATGTTTGTATTCATATTCTTGGATCATTAAACACAACTTCTTAAACACTGAATTTGCCATTTTTGCTATTTATACTCTGCTTTTCCTAAGATTGCAACTTTTTAATACTCTGCCTAAATTGCCACAATTATGAAATGCACAAATATTACTCTGCTTTTTCCCTAGTGTTACCACAAAAAAATGCACAAAATTCCCTGATTTTAAATAAGAAAAAAACAAAACAAACACCAGAATTTCCTCATTTGAATAATTTCACCAACAGAACAAAAGAATTTCCAACATCGAATAAGACATTCCACCAATAGAAAAATGAATAATTTCCACCAAATGAATAATTTCCGCCAAATGAATAAATGAATAGAAAAAATGAATGATTTTAATAAACACTTGAATTTTCCTAACTTCAGCTGTTTCCACCGTTGATTGCTACCCTGGGAGTCTCCAACCACTTGCAGCCAGGACGTCTATACGTCTGGGATTGTCCTGTGGGATGTGCAGAGGTGTTGTTGTGTCAGCGTGATATGGATCCCATTTGATGAAGGAGGAGGGAAATGCTTGCTGCTTAGTCGGCTGGATAGTACTGCTTCATAGAAGGTGCCGTGTGGACGACAAATGTCCAGCTGCTGTTTCTGTCGTCACGATGGTCGCTGTAGTAGCCATCGCTTGGCTCCTATCATTGCCTTTGACTTAAGCCTGATATGATGACTACTACAGTTGCCTCAGTCCTCCACACACCGCTTGTGACAGGATACAGTTTTTGTAAAGTTTGGGATTTAGCTCTGGACAAATCTTGTTACTATTTCTTTGTTCCCAGTTACGGGGTCTGATCTGACTAAATTTTACTTTAATCGGACACGGAAATGTTCCTAACTTCTGATAAATAGCAAGTCCAAACACAGTTGCAGAATTTCTCAAATTTTACCCAAATTAATCTAAATGTTTATGCTGAGTATCACAAATAAAATGTCATGATAGTAACGTAAGTAACATGTAATAATAGTTTTTTTCCAAATAAATCTTAGTTCAAAATACTAAATATTGTGTGTTTTCTTCTTTTTTCTTCTCCTTCTTCTCAGTTTTCTTTCTCTAATACCGTATTTTAAAACGTAAAATGCTATACACAAACACATAACTGATTTCTTTATTATTAAACAATTTATGCATGGTCAATCTTTTTTTTTTTATTTCTTTGTTATTATTATTATTATTTTATTATTATTTATTAGGCGGAAAATGTCACACTGTGACATTTGTCTCGCTATTATTTCCAGTTTGACTGTTACTAGTACTGGTCCCATTTGATGGTGGTAGAGGATCATTGTTGGGCGTAGTATCCATACTTTCAAGAGAAGAATAATCTCTTGTGGGGCCATTCCTGGAGCTCAGTTTGCCAAGTAAAGGCTTTTAAGTTCTGCCTTAGTGTAGCTAGCTGGCACTTATATGTTCAGTTCAGCAACTTAGCACGAAATTGATCAGCATACTAATTGTTGATGTCCCCCATGTCATATGGAGCTGACCTGCTCTGAGTCCGTATCCTTGATGACATAATGGATCTACTTAAACACTAAATTCCTTCAGAATATTGATTAACCATAATTGGAAGAGCCCTTATTCCAATATGTATAGTATGTTCATGGCAGTTTACCAATTACTATTATGTTTATTCACACAATAGTTGACAACAGTTCTTCATGGTCAGGATATGCCCAACAAAATTTACACATGACAAAATCCAGTTTCTGTTTAATTTATAATAACCCAGCCACAAAGATAATATACTAATTTCTGCAAGCAAACATCAGCTGATGCTGAGACTGAATGGCAAGGGGAGTATAGGTAGCTTATCAGAAGATTTAATCACCCTGAGCATATATACTCTCTTGTAGAATTAGTAACTGAGCCAGCAGAATAAGATACCATAACTTCCCATAAACTCCAATTAATGACAAGTCATTAATTGTCATGTAACGTTTAGGAAAAGTGGTAGCTGCCGTGACGTCATTATACACTGTCTAAATCTTGGTTGACAACGCCATTCTTGTTTTTTTTTTTTTTTTTTTTTTTTTTGTTTTGTTTTGTTTTTGCGGAATAAAGCCATTGTATACAACATACAAACAATGATGATTTTATGACATCTCGGATTTTTCAATGGGACTTAGAATCACACAAAGATGCAAGATCAACGATCGCACATGTTAACATTTGCCGGGTCCCTCGGAAGATAACAACTTCCTCGGGACCTCCAAAAATTAATACATGAGAAAAAAAAACATGTGTGGTCCCTCTTTTGTGTTAATCTTTTCTTCTCTTACGAAAATGGATAAACTTCAACTGAGGCAACTCAGTATTGTTTAACGTCCGATCTGAAAAGGATTCTTCACGAAATTGAAGGAATTTATTTTCTAGAGGAGTAAATTCGTCCTGTTAGAACAGATATATTTTCAGAAGAGGTTTTGTGTGCAGGAATGCAAACAAGAAGTCACTAAAGTAATCTGTCTTATGAAACGCCGGAAAATTTACCACCCGATTAGTTTAACACGTTACGTTCTGCTTTCGGTGCGTCCCAGTAAGCATTCTACATAAATCTATAGCGGGCCGTTATCGGCCCGTCAACTACCCTGGTGGGCTGATACCGGCCCGCTATAGATTTATGTAGAATGCTTACTGGGACAGTAGGGCGACTGTTGTTCAGTTTACTTGTTTACTTTCTAAACGGGGAGCAAATTCTTTACTTTTAGAATATACCCATTTTCAGGAGGAATGCAAAACAATTCTCACAGTTGCCTCCCCCCCTCCCCCCCCCCCCCCCCCCCCCCCCCCCGCCCCCTGAAAAATGCTTATTTTCCATTTAATAAGAGTACATAAACTCGTGCGTTGGCAATAACTTACCATTATGAAAACATGCCTATTCAAATATATAGAAAATGTCACCTCCAAAAACGGAACATTTTCAAATAAAGAAAAAAAACTGATATTTTCTTCATATTTCTGATCAAAACAAAGATTGTGGGTACTCGTTAGAACCGCCTCTGCGAGACAAAAATATAGATTGTGGGTACTCGTTAGAACCGCCTCTGCGAGGCAATTCTAACGAGTACCCACAATATATGTTTTCAAATAAAACTAAGAAAAAATAATGTATACCTCTGTAAACCCCAGTTTTACCATATACAAGTAGGGTTTAAGGGGGTCAAAATTATATAGGCATGTTTTCGTGATGCTATTTAACATATCTATATTCCATAGATTTGAGAACCACTTATAGTTTGGGCTGCGTCATGCGAAAATGTGTCTTTGGGCATGTGCGGACAGCGCAGGATGATCTGAATCTGCGAATTTTGAGCATGGTCGAAATCACTTTTTCGCTTGACGCGGCCCATGTATCATAATGCTACTTTTATACATTAAATGCATTCGCATGTAACTTTGGGGATTCAACTGATGCATTCCTGCCATGTTTTTATCCTTACTGCGCTAAGCAAAATTGTAGCCAGACGACATTCTATTTCTATTATTTTTAAATGGGGAAATAAGACTTGTAGGCAGATGAGTCACATGAAAAGTCAAGTCTCACTTTCTCTGAAGAATACTAAAAAAAATCAACATGCCGTCTGCTGCAATTGTGATTTACGCTTTAAAGGTTAAGTAGTTTGTAGTTTTTGCACCTTTCCAATATTAAGGGGACTGGATACTCTTGGTAAAATTTCTACCGTTTTTACAAGGGAGACAACTTTTTTGAATTCCCGTTTGCTTTGCTGCACATCAAGTCCCTTCTGGAAAAGGGTTTCGTCTCTCTCTCTCTCTCTCTCTCTCTCTCTCTCTCTCTCTCTCTCTCTCTCTGTTTGGGGTGGGGTGTGGGAGTTTGGGTGTTTTTGCGTGTAATTTCTTGCTAGTATTGCAGCATATGGCCCTGAGCACACTCGCCATACTTCATCTGAAAACACAGCAGTATCACAGTTGAGCTGATGCTTGGAATCCGGGTTCCTTCAGTTTAATTTGGTACGTATTCCACGGTTTCCCTCATCTCGAACTGAAAAATTGTCATGACATCGGTAGTGTATTCTACCCAGTGGAGTAGTTGTCCCTCTCCTAACATAGACGCTTACTTCGTAACCACTGAACATTTATAAGGCTATTTCGTGTTCTGAGAATGAGAACATTCACTGACGCCTTTAGGATGTTGGGTAAAATATCAGCAGACAACATTTTGAAATGTTTCTTATTTTTACCAAGAAAAAAGGTTCTGACATCTCCTACGGAGACAATTTGCATGAAATGTTAAAGCCTATTTTCTGGGGAAAATAAGAAGAAAAAATATCATTAGTTTTTTTGTCGTCTGCTGAATTAGTCTATGAGGAAAAGTGTATCTAAAGCTAAACAAAAAGTGAAGACCAAGTTCAGCTTGAGTACTCATCGGGGCTTTCAATGTCCGCTAACAGATTGTTGTCTCTGATGAAGAGAATATGCCCTCCAGATCGACACGCGCCCATTTGCCTCTGATATGATGGACCTTGAAAGAAACCGGACCAAAAACAGAGTCAGAGGCACAACTACAATCTACTACACATCGATAGACAAGAAAGAAACTAATATTTCAGAATATTGAAAAGTAATCGTCCGGAACTTAGCAGAACATACAAGCATGCAATTTAGCAACGTATCAATTGAGATTCTGAACCTAGTAACACTACCTACTCGTACCATAAAACCACAAAACAGTACACCGACCTTAATTCCAGTGGTGTCCCAACGTTCTTTTACAGGGACGGACATCCAAAGATAATGTTACGGCAAAATTCTATGTTCGACGTGCGATTTACAGCTTTTAAAATAGTACAATTTCTCTGAAAAATAATAACAAAAGATCAAAATGTCGCCTGCCGCAGTTTTGATTAGCACTTTAAGAGTTAGGACTGAATAGTCCTAACTCTTAAAGTGCTAATCAAAACTGCGGCAGGCGACATTTTGATCTTTTGAATAGTCCTAACTCTTAAAGTGCTAATCAAAACTGCGGCAGGCGACATTTTGATCTTTTGTTATTATTTTTCAGAGAAAATAAGGCTTGGCATTTTATATGAATCGACTGCCCAGCAGACGATTCACTGAAATGCCAAGCCTTATTTTCTCTGAAAAATAATAGAAAACTAGAAATGTGTCCAAAGGACGGATGTCCACGCTTGAAAAACCTAAACGCAAATTGCTAACGCCGGACGCAGACGGAGACGGACGGACAGAGAGGGGTAACAGTATATGCCCTTTCCACTTTTCGGGGCATAAAAATAGAATGTCTCCTGCTACCATTTTGTTAGAATGATAATCACAGATAGATTGTGTTCAGAGGAAACAATTTTCAAACATTCAGTGTACCAACCGAAAGAAGTCGAGCAGTAGCCGAACCTACTTAAATAGGCCTAAAGTTGCATATCGTGACTAATAATACAGCAGAAAAGAAACTTTATAATTTATATGAGCCAGCGCACGACAAAACCAACAAAATGGCATGTGCGCCCAGCGAAGACTCAAATCAGCCTAGGCATCTACCCAGTCTGATTAGAGTCTTCGCTGTCCGCATGAAGAAGCTTGGTCCTTAGCTATCCATTGAGCGCACAGCAAAGACTGATCAGACTGGACAGATGCCAAGGCTAATCTGAGTCATCGCTGGGCGCACATCCATTTTGTTGGTTTTGTCATGCGCTGGCTCATATACTGAGTTAAACTAAAGAGAGAAAAAATATTTCTAATAGTTCGAAAAGAAGGTAATAAAGACATAGCCCAGTACCTGTATCAAAACTGTTATCCATTTCTCTGGCGAAAGTCCACGAGAACCAGCCGGCCACATGATAAGGATGCCTAAATAAAACTCGAAGCACCACTTACAATACAACCGGTGGTCCCCGGGCTACCTCACCCACCCCTTAGCACTGGAGAGTGTTTGCGGGGTTGCTATGGGCGAGACCCTGGAACCTATAAGTTCTTAGAACACGAAAATTCCAAGAGGTTACGAAGTAAGCTTAAACTGTCAGTTTAGGGTTAATTGCTCCATTGACAAAATCCACTTCCAGTCTGCCATGACTGCCTGTTCTCACGACGTAAGATGAAACTTACTGCTCGTGAGAGGACGAACCACAGTTTTCCAAAAATGGGGGAGTATCCGTCGTTCTTACTATGAAACATAGCTTATATACCCTTGTCGTGAATGTTTTATGATTAGGTACCTAAATATAGAAATACTTGCGTAAACAAAATTGCGGTATCACCTGTCTTGTATTAGCTTTGCGATTGAGATAATATATTTCATTATATCATTTCACTTTGGTCGGGCCTTTTCTACAACGAGCTTTTTTCTGTTTTGTAGCTTCTTATTTTCAAAGATATTTGTATTTACTCTAAACGACATACAGCTATAGACTATTTCATAGCTTCTATTAAAATCTGATAAAGACTACACAGTGAAGCCGTCTATTAATGACAATGTTTTAATATATTTCTTTAGTGCACAAAAAAAACCCAACAAAGTCATGAATTTCATATTTTCTGGTCTTGTGTGACCACTGAGCACATTTAAAAATACATCACGAAAACATGCCTATATAATTTTGACCCCCTTGAACCCCACTTTTATACAGTAAAACTGGGGTTTACATGGGTATACATTATTTTTCTTATTACTGCATAAAACATAGATTGTGGTACTCGTTAGAACCGCCTCGCCGAGGCGGTTCTAACGAGTACCCACAATCTATGCTTTGAGCAGAAATATGAAAAATATCAGGGCTTTTTATCTGAAAATTTTCAGTTTTTGGAGGTGAAATTTTCCATATATTTGAATAGGCGTGTTTTCGTAATGATATGAGGGTCACAAATGAAGCCTAACTGGTCGAAACAAGCTAATCCAGTCCGGAAACAGGATACTTAACTCTCACTGCCATAGGCGATAACAATACGCTTTTGCAAATAGCATAGATCTAGACGAGACGGGTCTTGATGAGCCGTCTCATAAGGATCTACACTGTTTGACATTCAGTCTTTCAACTTTACATATAAACTTCTTTCCAATCTATAGTTTGTTTAATAAAAAAAACAGACGACAAATGTAATACACTAGCAGTGGTATAATTTATATGTAAAACACAACGCTTTAAGCGAACGGTATGTAGGTATTGTTGATTATCTACTTGTATAGTTTCAAAGTGTTGTGCAATAAATATGGGCAGCAAGTAAAACAGTAATATGTTTGTGTGTTCTTCTTCATCATCTTCTTCATCATTATCATCGTCATATTCTTCTTCTGTTATTGTTGAGGGAGGACATTTCATGTGCAGGTTAAGCGTATTGTATTAACGCACATGGTGCATTAATTATTACTGTGATAATACTCGTATAACATAACATACTATGATGTAAATTCTGAAGGGATGGGTAGGGGGGGTCGTGTAAAGACAGTCACTGGGGCGTCCACTTGATATTAGCTTACAGATGAGCAAGGCCTGCTATCCTTGTAGCAGGTAAGGGTAGAGGGAGAATGTTTTTATTTCTTCTGTTTCTTCACATTCATTCGTTTTTCTCGTTATTCTCTGTCCTTCTTCTCTGTCCATAGTTTCATCTCTTCTACTATCTCTTCTATCTCTTTTCTCCCTTTCTCTGGGAGACGACACAAAATTACCCACATGGGTTTACGTGTCGTTAAACCCCAACACAGTCAAATTCTGAAGATGATTTTTAGCTTGTCTTCAAACTCTAGCTTTTCAGTTTATATTATTTTATCAGTTATATCCCTTAGTGGAAAATATGGTAGTAAACCTTTGAAATGGGATCAAAGAAACAAACTTTGCTGCAGCTACAGGAAGTGATAACGAATGACAAAAAAGTGCAGAACGACTGGAGCCAGTCTAGAGATGACCTGACCGATAATTGTTTTCATCATTATTCAAAGAGTTAATCTTATACTATTAGAGTTGTACGAAGTGATGACCATAACAAATTTATCAGATCCACGAGCCCAAGGAGTTCCATAAGGCAATACAATATACAGTAAAACCTCAATGACTCGAACACCGACGGCTCGTTTACCATGGCTAATTCGAACTCGTTTTTGAGTCTCTAGTATGTTCTCTTGGTAGCTGAAGCAAACAAATATTTAGGGAAATTTTCTTATTTTATCATGAAATTGTATGTTGTGTGTACTCATTAGAATCGCCTCATAGAGTCGATTCTTATGAGTACACTCAACATACCATTATTATGTAGAAAATCGAAAAGACGTCCCTAAATTATCACCGTTTGCTTTCCTGACCTGGCACCATGATGGATCCTCAGTGGCTCGAACTACCCAATATCTCGAATAATCTTCCATAGTCCCAAAGATGTTCGAGCCATTGAAGTTCGACTGTGACATTAAAACAGTATGGAAGATGTCACAATCACAGATCATAGTCTACCAAAGACGCCAAGAGGAAGAGCAAACAAACCATTACAGACAGTACACATGCGGCAAACTAACCCAATGTAGACTGAATGAACTCGCCTACACTATATATATAGGAAGATATATAGGAAGATTCTAATTTCGAGTCTAGGTAGGTCAGGCAATATATGATTTAGATATTCCTAGAGAAAAATGGTTGAACTATTTGCAAACAGCGGAGACCCAGATCAGACGCCGCATTCTGCGGCGTCTGATCTGGGTCTGCGCTGTTTGTCAGTTACACTTTTAGGGATCTCTAGATTACAATAGGTTAGAGAAAAAGCAAAGTATCCGGCTCCCTCTTCCCGTGCGAGGTGATCACAACACAACAATAATACAACGTACAGGACAATACATTAAAAAAAAAAGCTTGACAGCAAGACTACACAAAGAATAAACAGCCTTAACACGGTCAGTAAGTGTGTTTATGTGGGAGTGGTAAATCGATTTTACATGTATTAAAATTTCACCCTAGGTTCAAATTTAAAAAAATATAGCAACTGATTGTTCGGATCGCATAGAGACTTCCTTATTCAGGTAGTGAAACATCACACATCAACCTCTAATTAATTCAACCTGAGGTTTAGGCTGGCACCTTCATACAGTCTGAGACCCTACCCACCATCCTGCAACTTATGAGGAGGGCGTAGCTATCAACTATGATTGGGTTCTAAACCGGTTTTAACATAGCAATAACCTCGCTTTTGATATTGAAGTTCCTCCAAAATTACAAATATTCTAATCGTTTATGACATCATAACACATAAAGCAATCATCACAGAAATCACACAATTAGCAAATATGATAAAACAAGGCCGATATCCACATTTAAAGTAAAAGGACACAACAGTAAGACTATGATGAGTCTGATCAAAGACTTAGGTGATTTAGCTTCAGTTATCCAATACAGATTTAAGAAAGAAAACATTCGTTCTGAAGTCGGGCCCTTCGTTCTACAACTGTCATCTACAGGTCTATAACGGTACTCTTTTGCTCTGACGTTTTGGTTGGCAGTCGATTCCCAATCTTTGTTTTATCATAGTAATGTAAAGTTAATTTATATGTTTAATAATGAGTTGGGGAACCCTAAGTATAGCCGAGAAATTATATGTAGATGGAAGTGTATCAGGATTAAGGGCGAGTGTATATATTCATAAAACCCGGTTTAAGCCCACCCCGCACGGTTTTATTATTTGACTGTTCCAAGATATAATCTTGCTGCAGTTCTTCTTCATTTGTTTGTTCTCTCTTCGTCTGCTGAGTTTATTTTCGATCAGTTGCCGATTTGCGATGTCTGTTCCAACGCCTAGTGTGATGCCTTCCTTTGGAAGGCTGTGCTCCGTGTATCGTCACCTTAGCGCAAAAAGTCAGTAACTCCCATTAAAATATATAAGGAGTTACTGACTTTTTGCGCTACGGTGACGGTATGGTCTTTCTGGGTATCTCCATATTGTTTTCCTTCAAACACTTAATGATATAACTAGTAATTTATCTCGGGCAAGTCGACTTCCCATACATTTATCATAAATACACGGATAATCAGGCCTAAGAAAACAGTGCAAACCCAGATCAGACTATGTTTGCCACTCATACAACCGTTTTTAAACACATCACTATATACTATTAGGACAAGTATGGTAG
This sequence comes from Anodontia alba, assembly GCA_964016985.1. Classification (NCBI taxonomy): domain Eukaryota; kingdom Metazoa; phylum Mollusca; class Bivalvia; order Lucinida; family Lucinidae; genus Anodontia; species Anodontia alba. The sequence continues at coordinate 88,790,059 of OZ024823.1, forward strand.
TGAGTTTAGGGTAAACACGGTACCATTTACTATCATCTGAGATTCTTTGCATAAAGCAGGTAAATTTTGCTGACGACAAATGACTGAATGGGTAGCAAATGGGGAGCCAATTCTTCCCTTTTAGAGTAGACCCTTTTGCAGACGGTAGAAAAACAATTTTGATAGAGTTGCCTCCCATAAAAGTCTTTCCATTCCGACCTTGTAAGTTCATGGTTCTTACAGCCAGGGCCCGGTTGTTCAAAACTAACGATGTCGTTAGTTAAGGTATTGTTAAAACTTTGATCATTTAATATGGCATACATGCAAATATATTTGCTGAAAAAAAATTGAGTCTATTCACATTTTCTCAGCAAAAATACCTCTGAATTAGATACTGTACTTACTAGAACGGTTAACAGTTTGACCACTAACGAAATCGTTAGGCTAACGATGCTTTGAACAACTTGGGCCAGACATTTAATTCTCAAGTTCAGTCCTGAAGCAGTTCCAAGTGTACATAACAAAATAGCAAAAAATACCTGTGAATTAGACACTGTACTTACTAGTTAACATTTTGACTACCAACGAGCTCGTTAGGCTAACGATGCTTTGAAGAAATGGGCCCAGACATTTAATTCTCAATTTCAGTCCTGAAGCAGTTCTAAGTGTACATAGCTGTTCGGTCCGCGTTAGATTTTTTTACTTTTTTAACACAAGAAACATATAAATTAACTGTTTAGCACAGTAAAGAAATAAATGTGAGATTTCGACTGCAAGCTCAGAAATAAAATAAATCACGAAGAACCCAATCACATACAAAATTTGAGCCATCATCTAGACTGCGGCCGACGCCATTTCTAAACTTTGTTCCGATCCACACCGATAATTATATTTAACGGAATGGAACAAGAATATCCAGTCCTGCTTTCAGCTTCAAGCAAATTAGAATAATGAACCCTAACGGCATGCAGATATACGAAAGACTCTATATGACGATTGCTTTGCAATATAGGAATGAATGCAGAACTCCTTTTAGACGAAAGTAAGATAAGGCGAGACGACAGTACACACACAATCAAAATTTCAAGATTGCTTTGCATTTTAGGAATGGATGGAAGGGAACAAGAATATGCATAACTCCTTGCATTATTTCTTCTTGTAAAATGTTTTAAAGAATTTGTAGTTGTCCAGTAAGGCTCAATGGATCCTCTTGAAGAGTTACAAGTCCTTTGATTGTTAGACTCCCATTTTCTAATCCGTAGTGTGTTCTTTCTTTCCAAAGGCAATCTTTGTGACGTTTATTTGAATGAAAGATTTTGTATTTTGCTATTTCTAAACTTTGTGACGTTCCGTTTCGCAAAGTATAATTATCCACACAGATAATTATATTTAACGGAACGGAACGGAACAAGAATAACCAGAACTGCTTTCGGCTTCCAGTAAGTATGAAAAACAAATTAAGTTGGGAGTTCGGAGGGGGTGGGGGAAGGGTTCAGTCGAACCCCCTTTTGACCCAATATTTCATTTTCATAAGAAGTTTTGGATTGGATACATTTTAAATTCTTGATAAGTTTGGGACACCATAATGATCCTAAATATTCCCACTCCTTATTCTTTATATTTCTCTTCAACAAGTCGGTCAGATGCCGCAACCCGTTGCGCCTAATCAGGGCCTACACCATCGCCAGAAACCAACAATTCTCAGTAAAATAGCAATGTAAAGTTATCTGCTTGTTAGGATGCACCAAATAGTGCATACCAAGGTAAGACGCCGCAGCTTGCTGCGTTTAATCAGGACCTATACCATCCGCGGGAAAACATCAATTCTTAGCAAAATAATCATAAAAAATTATCCCCATATTGGAACGCAGCGAATAATATCTACCCAGATCAGACGCCGCAACTTGCTGTGCTTATTCGGGGTCTACACCCCTCCCGGGAAACCTACAATTCTCAGCAAAACGGCTATCCAATTTTTTATCTTCATGTTGGGACGCAGCGAATAATGTCTACCCAAATCAGACACCGCAATTTGCTGTGTCTAATCGGGGCCTACACCCTCCGCCAGGAAACCTCAGAAGGAAACCAACCATTTTCAGAAAATACAACCATCCAAATTTATCTCCATGTTGGGACCTAACAAGTAGTACATACCCAGATCAGACGCCACAACTTGCTGCGCTAATCGGGGCCTACCCCATCCGACGGGAAACCAAGAATTTTCAGATAATAACCAACCAAATTTATCTGCATGTTAGGTCGCAGCAAATACTGCATACCCATATCAGACACCGCAACTTGCTATGCCTAATCGGGCCATCCGCCAGGAAACATAACATTCTCAGCACAATAACCATCCAAATTTATCTCCATATTGGGACGCAGCGAAAAATGTCTACCCAAATCAGACGCCGAAACTTGTTGCGCTTAATCGGGGTCTACATCCCTCGCGGGAAACAAACAATTCTCAGCAAACAGCTATCCAATTTATCTATATGTTGGGTGGCACCGAATAATGTCTGCCCAGATCAGACACCACAACTTGTTGCGCCTAACTGAGGTCTACACCCCTCGCGGGAAACCAATAATTCTCAGCAAACAGCTATCCAATTTTATCTCCATGTTGGGGGGCAGCGAATGATGTCTACCTAGATCAGACGCCGCAACTCGTTGCGCCTAATGGGGTCTACACCCCTCGTGGGAAACCAACAATTCCCAGCAAAACAGCTATCCAGATTTATCTCCATGTTGGGACGCACTGAATAACGTCTACCCAGACCAGACGCCGCAATTTGTTGCGCCTCATGGTGGCCTACACCAACCGCCAAAGAAATCAACAATTTTCAATAAAATAACCATCCGAATTCATCTCCGTGTCGTTGCGCCTAATCGTGGCCTACACCATCCGCAGGACGGTTCGGAACATCCGAATAACTGAATTCTCCCAGACGAATGATCCAGTACTGGCTGAGTTGCAGCAAGAAATGCATGATTAGAATCGACACATCAGGCGCAGCAACGTAAGCGAATCAGCAATAACTGATGAGGATGTTCGGTTTTCGCTGATCTAGGCGGCACGTGTGCAATTCGCCAGGACATTCACTGATCACACTCAACATGAGAACTGATTTGAATCATGTCTGAGCAAAAATCACAGTCGAACTTCAATGGCTCGAATATCTATGGGATCATGGAAGTTTGTTCTAGACATGGGTGGCTCAATCCACTAGAGGTTAATCACAGTGCCAATTCAGCAGGCAAATGGGGATAATTTAGGGATGCCTTTTCGATTTTCAAATTATAATGGTATGTTGAGTATACTACGAGAAACCACTGGGCCGATTTAAATATAACTTGGCAGAAATGTTTCTTTGGTGACCCTTTACCATGATTGTTCAAGCCGTCATGATTTGTCAAAAAACATGGCCGCTAGGGGTGCGGGTCTTATTTTCCCTATATATCTATAAAGAAACCTTTAATGATCTTCTTGTCAGAAACCACCGGGCCTATTTCAAAATAATATTCCAGCAATGTTTCTTATGTAACTCTCTATCAAGATTGTTCAAGCAGTCATGATTCGTCAAAAAACATGGCCGCCAGGGGGCGGGGCTTATTTTCCCTATATATCTATATAGAAAACTTGAAAAATTTTCTTATCAGAAACCACTGCACCAATTTCATTGTAACTTGGCAGAAATGTTTCTTTGGTGACCCTCTACCAAGATTATTCAAGTAATCGTGATTCGTCATAAACATGGCTGCCAGGGGGTGGGGCATATTTCCCCTATATATCTATATAGAAAACTTAAAAAATCGTCTTGTCAGAAACCAATGGACCGATTTCAATATAACTTGGCAAGAATGTTTCTTTGGTGACCCTCTACTAAGATTGTTCAAGCCGTCATTATTCGTCAAAAAACATGGGCGCTAGGGGGTGAGGCTTATTTTCTCTATATATCTACATAGAAAATTTTAAAAATCTTCTCCTAAGAAACAGTTGGACTCAGTTCAATGTAACTTGGCAGGAATGTTGCTTTGGTGACCGTCTACCAAGACTGTTCAAATTGTCATGATACGTCAAAAAACATGGCCCCTAAGGGGACGGAGCTTATTTTCCATATATATCTGAACAGAAAACTTTAAAATTCTTCTTGTCAAATACCCCCTGACCCATTTAAATATTGCTTGTCTGGAGTGTTGCTTTGGTGACCCTTTACTAAGATTCTTCAAGCAATCATAATTCTTAAAAAAAAAAAAAAAAAAAAAAAAAAACATGGCTGCTAGTAGGTGGGGCTTATTTTCCCTATATATCTAAATAGAAAACTTTTAAAATCTTCTTGTCAGAAACCACTGAACAGATTTCAATATAACTTGGCAGGAATGTTCCTTTGGTGACCCTCTACCAAGTTTGTTCAAGCTGTCATGATTCGCCAAAAACGTGGCCGTTAGGGGGTAAGGTTCTATAGCTATATAAAACACTTTAAAAATCTTTTTGTCAGAAACCACTGGACCAATTTCATTATGGCAGAAATGTTCCTTTGGTGACCCTCTTTCAAGATTCAGTTCAAGTCGTCATGATGCATTAAAAAAACATGGCCTCTGAGGTGGGGGTGGTGGGGGGATGGGGGAGCAGGGCTGTAAAATTTATACAAAAATCTTAGAGCAGTAAACTTGGCTGAAACTTCAACAGTAAGTATGCAAATCTGTTTGCTCAGGTGAGCGATATAGGACCATCATGGTCCTCTTGTTTTTGTCTTAGGGTCAAAGTTTTTACGTTGAAATTTATAAGACCTTATGTTATGAAGACCCTTTGATGGATTTCATTCAGATTTGGTCTGATGGTAGATATAGGGCTTAAGTTTTTATCAGCACCAACCCTGTCCTGGGGGATAACCTTGGGGTCAAGGTCACAGACGTAGAATTTTCATAAATAAGTAAAAATGTATGTGTTTATGTTAATATAGCTACACCATCAAGACCCTTTGAGGAATTTCATTTATATTTTACATGTTGGTAGATATAGGTCTAGCGTTTTACTCAACATCATCCCCATCCCGGTCAAGAACAAAGACTTAGAAATTTCATATAAAAGTAAACAAAATTGCATCTAAGTTTATATAGCTATATCATCAAGATCTTTAGTTGAATTTTGTTATCCTCCTACCGAGAGGTTTAGGGATATAGCTATCAGCATGAAATCTATCCGTCCATCCATCTGTCTGTCCATAAACGCATTATTGTGCACCCCACAACTCCTAACTACTCTTTGAGCTATTTTCAGGAAACCGTCAGGTTGTAGAGGGCATTTGGTGGGGGTGTCAGGTACAAGAAAGACAACTCTAACTGACTTGGTCCATGAGTTATCTCCCATTGTCTCAAGAATTGTAAAAAATTTGTGCATACCATAACTTTAAAACACGTTAAGATATTTTCATGATACTTCACCAGTATGTAGAGGACATTGAGTAGGCATATCACATTCAAGAATGACACTCTGACTCCATTCTGCAGTTTTCTCCCTTGGTTATTTAAATGTTATGCGGGCAATAACTTTAAGATATTTTTGATACTTTACCGTTATGTAGAGGGCATTGAGTAGGCAGGTCACCTTAAATTTTCATCAAAATTTTTATAGCTATATTATGAAGACCCTTTTGTTGGTTTCATTAATATTAAGCATGATGGTATATATAGGTCTAAAGTTTTTCTCTGCACCATTCCTGCTGGGGCATGGCTTTTAAGTCAAGGTCACAGGCTTTTCATACAAATTTCATTTTTGCTTATATTATAAAGATATCACTGGTCTATGGTGATAGTTATAGGGCTAAAGTTTTATTTAGCTCAATCCCTGTACCTGTGCCTGACCTTTGAGGTCAGCTACATACTTTGTCCTCTTTAAAAAGTGGTGGTAGCACTTGTCAGGGGTATATGTGCCCCACTGGGCACTTCGTCTAGTTTTAAAAAAGATTGATTAGTGTTTTGGATTCATATTTTGTACACAGGTATATAGTCATAAAATATGGACAAGTTCGATTTAGGATAAAATCTGCCAATTATTATGAGAGTTATGGCCATTTTTTCAGCATTATTTTTCACAAAATGCCTGTGTGTGGGTGAGGATGGCCCATGGTCATACTGACACATTTCTAGTTTTTTTTGTTTGTTTTTTTTTTTGAGAAAATGGCAAGGTTTTTAACCTAGCCATTTTACAACAGCTGCACTTAGTGATGGTTAATATTGCACATACATGCCGTAAGCTGTGTACTAAAATCTGTGAGATAAGGCAAAAATTTAAATTTTCTTAAACATCATTTTGGAACTTCCCCAGTATAGTCTAAAGTCCCTTTTTCATGTAAGAAGCTTGTGACAATCACAACAGTGTGTGATTTGTGTTTATTTCTTCTTAAAATCTGTTGTAAATGATCTGAAAATTCTGTGAGATTTGAATTTTTGTATGGGAGATTTTATCTCACAGTGTGAGATATGGCATGTATGATTGCATCATGAAATCTACTTCTCTTAGTCTCTTAGAACTTTTGTTGGATCTTTTCAAAACTTTACATATACATTACAGGCTTATTGTTGATGAGCATGTGAAGCTTTGATGCTGAACGAATATTTTCTTACAAAATAACAGCATTTTTATACCCCCAGCATACGTAGTATGCCAAAGAGATATATAGTTTTTGTCCGTTCCGTTAGTCTGTTCGTCTGTCTGTTCGTCCGTCCAGGTGTGATTCTGTCCGTTTACCTTTTCTATAACCAAGTTTTACTTCGAAGTTTTTTTATTACTTATAACTCTGCAGCCACTGATCAAAAACTTTTCATATTTGGTATAGGGGTACCTGTGATGGTTCTCTTTCATTCTACATCTATGGACATCCCTGGGTCATGCCACAGGGCAGGGCTAGAGGTCAAAATCTAGGACACCCCAATAAAGTAGTATTTCGCAGTTTGTTTATACAAACAACATCTTATTAAAGAAGGATGGGCATCAGACATGTTTATCAAATCAAATTTCAGTGTAATAAGGTCAAGGTCATTTTGACCTTATTTTCATGCTTCAGTGATTTTGATATATTTTGAAGCGTATGTCATGGATTAATGCCTCAATAAAGTAGTATATGTTGCAGTTTGTTTATACAAACAAGTTCTTAAAGAAGGATGGCTATCAGACATGTCTATCACATCAGCATTCAGTGTAATAAGGTCACGGTCATTGGGATCATATTTTCATGCTCCAGCGATTTTGCCTTATATCTTGAAGACTATTTCATGGATTAATGTGATACTTGAAATATTGGTTCTGTGTGACAGCACGATTGACAGCATAACAAATGTAGGTCACTTTGACCTATATTTCATGGTCCAGTAATTTTGCTTAGATCTTGAATGTTAATTGATGTATGAACATCATTATTTGGGATTATGAATTAGTTTTGTCCAACAGTTGACCTAAAAATAAATGTAGGTCACTGTGACCTATATTTCATAGTCCAGTGATTTTATGTTACATCTTGAAGACAATTTGATGTATTTACTATCATATTTTGGGATTATGTGACCTACATTTCATAGCTCTGTGATTTTGTCTTGTATCTCCCACTGTTTGATACCTAAATGTCATATTTTCATATAATGACACAGTGTGACCCAAACTTCCACCTCAAAGTAAATATAAAGCAGTATGACCTATATTTCATGGTCTAGTGATTTTGCTTAATATCTTGTAGATTATTTAATGGATTAACATCATAGTTGGTATAATGCATCAGTGTGACCATCAGATTAATTTCTCAAGTATATGTAGGTCAGTGACCTATATTTTATGGCCCAGCAAATTTGCTTCATATCTTGAAGACTATTTGTTCCAGGAAAGTTGTACTTGGGATTATACATCAGTGTCACTCAGAGACTGACATTGTAAATTATATCTTGCCTTATATCATTGTCATTAACTTTAAAATAGTTTATAATTAAGAAATGACGCCGGCTGGGGGTATTTGTGACCCTCTGGGCATTTGCTCTAGTTACCTTAGTCATTTTAGGACAACTGTATCTAGCCAATGATGGTTAATAGTGTATACTTTGTGTAAACTCCTCTTACACTTTTTGTTGGAGCTTTCAAAGACATTGAATATGTTACAGACATATTAAAGAAGTGTGAAAGTTTGATGCTGAAATTTGTTTTTAGACAAAATGGCAGGATTTTTAACTTGGTCATTTTATCATAAATGTACCCACCCCCATCAACCGAACCCCACCACACAAACTTGAGTTTGTAGAGAGGGAGGTACACTGTTTCACATTGTCTGTCCATTCATCTGTTACATTTTGCTTTCTGAGTAGGTGGTATCTAATAATCCCTGCTTACTGACATTTCTTGTTTATCCCAAACAATGGGGTTTGCCATTTCATGCAAATTGTCTCCATTCTTAAAAAATAGGGTTTGACAATTCCATGCAGCATATAAAGTCAAAATAGAAAGGAAAGCAATGATCAGGAACCGATACAATTATCCCACACCTCCCATCAGAGACATCAAAGGGAAAGAAACACAAACACGAAATAACTATACCCTCATGGAAACATCACTAGCGGAAAGCCAAACGCCTTGGAACGGTCAGTGAAAAGTATTTCACTGGGGGGCTTAAATCAATTTTACGTGCCCTTACTTCTGCCGCGGTTTAGACACATAATTTGTTCAATAAGCATGAAGGCTTCCTAACTCATCAGTGCTACATCTCAGAGAACACAAAAAAATCAACTAATTACAGAGATGCAACAACGACAAGGACTCGACAGCACAAAACAACTGAAATGCTGGAGCAAAAGAAAACCAACAATTAGACTCCGGTGGGCCCGACCAAAGATAAAGCATCAAGTACCAACCAACATTACCCAAAATTAAATTTCAAGTAAGCCTTTACGCTGGAACCATCATAGAATCTGAGGGCTAACCCGCCGGCATGTAATTAAAGAGGGAAGCAAAGTTATTAACCGTGATTAGGTTAACAACCATGCATACAGTCTGTCGTATAATATTTCTGTTGTACCCAATGTTTTTATATTTAAGAGTGATTTTATGAAATTGGGTACTGAAGTCATTGCAAGCATATATTTTTCTGAATTTATACATTAAGTCACCATAAAATTTGGATTCCAATAGGCCTTGTGGCAGAAGAAATTTTTGTCCAACATTGAATTTTGAAACTAAATCGGAATGACGTCTATAAAACTTAGAGAAGGCTTTACGAAGTTTATGATACCGATAACCCTGATTAAGAAGTATAGCAGTTAGCAATTTATTACGAGTGTTGAAGTCAGTTACTTTACTAGACACTCTGGCAAATGGAATTAATTGTGAAATATAAACACCGTAGGATGCCGCACGAGGAACATTATTGTCCAAGAAAGGAAAATTTACAATCTCAAAATCAAAATCATCGCGTTTATCATAGCCTGTTTTCTGGGGAAAACGAGCGAAATATCAATTTGTCTCTTACTGAATTTGCCTAGAGAGTGGTAGTAGTTTAAGTGTCAAGCAAAATTGTAGCAGATGAAATTCTCAAATATTTTTCTGTTTAATTTTTTAAGAAAATAAGCCTTGACATTTCATGTGAATTTTCTGCATAGTAGTAAGCAGTCACATGAAATGTCAAAAATATGAGCAAAGATACCCAGGAAATGCTACAATCACAAAGCATAGCTTTCCCGGGGAACCACAAGTTGAGAGATGAGGAACAAGCTGGCGTCAGTGGCTCATCGGAGGCCTCAGTGGCTCAGTCTGATGTGCCTCCCAACTGGTGATCAGAAGGTCACAGGTTTGATCACTGCCGGGTCCTATAACATTCTTTTTTTTAGATTGATAATGAAAACATTTCTATAGTCATCCCTTTTGCTGACTCAAGAAGGCAGATGTCAGATACTGGCAAAAGTCATATATCAAAATTTAGTATGCTGTAAATTTTGACCAGTATGCAGAGCATTCAAAGTGAGTACTTCAGTAGTTAACAGCCTCTGGGCAATTCAGCAGACAAGAAGTATTGTGAAAATTCTAAATATAAGGATATCTTAACTCCTTACAATATTTATTCTAAACGTTGAACAAAACCAATTTACTACCTGTGAGAACTGCTCTTTGAGTGGCAAACTGTAGACCCTGATAAGATGATGAATCTGCAGCATTTGATCTGGATCTTTTTTCTTTGCTCAGACCTGTCCCACCGGCACAGTGGCTCAGTGGTAGAGCGTCCGCTTTGTGATCAGGAGATTGCGGGTTCGATCCCCGGCCGGGTCATACCAAAGACTTTAAAAATGATACTAGCTGCTCTTTCGCATGGCGCTCAGCATTAAGAAAGTAGAGTTAGGAATCGGAACTGGTCAGCTCAGTGTCAGTATAATGTGACTGTGTGGAATATCATGTCAAAGTGTCTGGGGCATAATATTTCAGTGAGGCAGCACTCTAAAAGTGAGCATTGAGCTCCCTGTCACATCCAGACACCGTCGCGATATGACTGAAAGATTGTTGAAAGCGACGTAAAGCCCAAATCAAACAAACAAACAAACAAACAGACCTGTCCCAATAGCTAGGTGATCAAGAAATCACTGGTTCATTCCCTGCTGGGTTTGGCAGCATTCTTTGCTGGAGATTGGTCATGAAATATTTTCTACCGTTATGGTCATGAAATATTTTCTACCGTCATTCTCTTTCCTTCCATGATTCAGGGACAATTGTCAGTTTCTGGCAAAATAATGTGCACAAGTACTTGTTAACTGCCTAGAAGACTAAGCTTGCTCAGGAAGTGTTGTTAGATAAACTGACCAGCTTGACATGACCTTAATAGTGTTGACTGGTCTGTTAAAACCAAACAACCGAATGCTTAGGGTAAATATTGTACATAAAGCCTGCCAGAAAATAGGGTTTAACTGACATTGTGCCAGGCACTTTGGATTTTCACTTCTATAGATTCTTTCAGGCCTGAGTGGCTCAGTCTGCTGCACATCAGACTGTTGATCAGGAGGTCACAGGTTTGATCCCCACCAAGTCTGGTAGTATTCTTTTGTGCAGATTTAAATCACCAAATACTTCCAACAGCTAATGTTTGCTAATTCAAGAAGGACAGTTGTCAGTTGCCTGGGAAAGAATGTGCTCAAGTACTGGTTAACTGCTAAGGTGACTACATATGTAAGCCTGCCTAGGAAAAGTGAGGTCAGGTAAACTTACTGGCTTGACATGTCCTTGATAGTTTTAACGTGGCCATTAAACTCCAAACCAAGCAACTGATATTTTATCAGCACAGTGGCTCAACTAGTGGAGCATCTGTTTTGTGACCCGGTAGGTTCCATCCAGGGTTTTGTCATACCAAAGACTTTAAAATGGTACATGTACTAGGTGGTCTTTTGCTTGGCGCTCAGCTTTAAGACAGTAGAGCTAGAACTGGCCAGCCTGGTGTTGGTATAATGTGATAAGTGAAATATCATGTGATGTGAAGGGGGATTGATATTTGAGTAAGGCAGCACTCTAAAAGTGAGCATCCGCAGCTCCCTGCCACATCCAAACACGGCAGTGATATGAGTGAAAGGTTGAAATTGAGGTAATACCTGAAAATAAAAAATTGACATTTTACACAAATTGCCTCCTAATAATGAGCATGAAATTTCTAGTCCTATTTTCTATTTAAAATCAGAAAAAAATACATTATTTTAAAATGCCATTCTTCTGACATTTTTACTCAACATGCTTAATTTTAACAGCTTAATTACTTAATCTTTTCACTCTGTTGGCAGACTCAGCAGATGACAAACTGGTAAGATAGTTTTCTTATTTTTCTTAGAAAGCAGGATTTGACATCTCAGTTTTTTACATGAAATGTCAACCCTGTTTATCTGGGAAAAAAATCCATATACTTTGTTGAAAATTTTATTCAGCATGTAAAGTGTAAATATAACTCCAAATAAGACTGTCTTTTCAACCCAAAAGTACTGATGTTTTTCTTAGTTCTTCATGAAAACATATGGTACTGTTAGAAGTGCCTCGAGAAGGGGCTTCTAATGAGTGTCCACAACATATGTTTCTATGGAGAAATAAGAAAAATATTATGTGGATACACCTTCTTATCTGGAGCTATGTATAAAACTAAAGATGCTTGGAATAGCTGGTCCATATTATGAAAGTAATTTAGTTTGTAACTTTTCACCGTACTGTACTGTATTATTTCAGGTCCAATCCTACTCCTTGCTACATTGTTAAGGATGGCAGATGAAATGAAGGATATGAACCTCTTCCCATAAATCCAATTCAGATTTGATATAACCCAGTCAGCATTCTACGTAAATCTACATCGGGCCGTCATCGGCCCGTCAGGGTAGCTGACGGGCCGATGACGGCCCGATGTAGATTTACGTAGAATGCTAGCTGGGAAGATGGAATTAAGTCATTGTTTATGGATGTTATTGCTTAGTACTCTGGGTAAAACTTCCAGCAGAGAACGTTTTAAAGTATTTTTCTTATTTTTCCAATTAAACATGATTTGACATTTCCAAGTCCTGTTTTCTGGGAAATTATCATCAATTAGTTATCTGCTAAATTAGCCCAGAGAGTGGTAAAAATTAATATGTGCAATGTGACTTTGTCTCTGGATGTAAAGCTCAGTGATATAGATAAGGACTACCGAATTAAACCTAAGTTTTGGGACAGACAGGCCTGAATAAACAGTGTAGACCCTAATCAGTGAATGCAGTATCTGATCAGGGTCTAAAGTGTTTACCACTTATCCAGCAGTTTAAGACACATCAGCAGGTAGTAAATAGATTTGCTTAGCAGCTTGGATAAAATACGGCAGACAATTTTCCCAGAAAATATGGTTTGAGACCCTTTGCATGAAATTCAAGCCCTATTTTCTTGGAAAAAATAAGAAAAATATCAGTTTGCCATCTGCTGAACCTGGCCAGAGAGTGGTAAAGGTAAAGGACAAGTATGGTAAGGATTCCCAATATTTAGGATAAATACGGTGCCCAGAAAGAAATGAGTGACATGATGAGGAAAGGGGTCTGAGTGACATATGGACAGTAAAGACCCAGATCAGCTGTGTGAATGCAGTCTGTTCAGGATCTTCACTAGACACAAGATCATTGAATACTAAGGATATATCAACAAACAGTAGAGGCCATGGTCAGCCTGTGCAGATAATCAGACCTTTGATCCTTCTTTACCTGTACCCTTAATATCATGTCAAAGCTGAGGCGTTCTTAATATTTTGCAAAGAAAACATAACCTTATTTGCACCAAGTATTTGGACAAAGAGGCCACAACAAACAGTACAGATTCAGATTAGATGTTGTAGAATGTGACATCTGATTTACACTGTTGAAGTGAAACGGTCCTCGAATTTTCGAAATACATGTATTGTGTTCAACTATTTAGTGTAAATATGATATGTTTTAGATGGAATGGATATGTCTCCATGCGAAATAACTGTCATGAAAACATTTATCTCCCTTTTTATTGGAGGTTACCATTAAAAGGAAACATATGCTCCCAGACTAATCAAATTTATTCCCTTAAGATGACCCCAATTATTTTGAAGGTTTCAAATGTTTGTGAGACAACTTTGTCTGAAAATTGATCTTGAAAAATAGAGGCAGCGTTTTTCAGGTGTATCCATTCCCCTAAACACTTACAGTGCTAGGAAAATTCAACAGACAACAAATTGATGGTATTTTCTTATTTTTTCCAAAAAAAATAGAATCTGACATAACATGCAAACTGTCTCCTCAAACTGTCTCCTGAGAGGACAGTTTGCATAAAATGTCAAATCGTTTCTTCTGGGATAAATAAGAAAAAAAATCTAAATGTCATCTTCTGAATTTTTTACACAGCCTACTTAGCTGTCAGAACAGTTGCATCTTTTCGCCATTTTTCTGCATTTAGCTTGAGAGAAGAGTGAGTATGCAGATCCAGCTATATCCAGATATGTTTTCTTATTTTTCCAAGAAAACATACGTCGTTATGGGAACTCATGAGAAGCATCTCAGAAAAGGGCTTCTAATGAGTACCTAGAGTGTATTTTTGTGGAGAAATTAGAAAAATACCAGTGTTTTTTTTTTTTTTTTTTTTTTTTGTTTTTTTTTTTTTTTTTTTTTTTTTTTTTTTTTTTGTTTTTTTTTTTTTTTTTTTGTTTTTGTTTTTGTTTTTGTTTTTTTGTAAAAAAAAAAAAAAAAAAAGCCTTTTTTTATCTGGAACTTTGTACTAAAGCTTATAAGCATGGGTAAACAACACACACACACACACACACACACACACACACACACACACACACACACACACACACACACAAGCTGAATAGTAAGGCAGAAATATTTTCACAGATTTCCCAGAAACTTAGTGTTTGAAGCTAATTTCAGCTATTATCTCTTGTACATACTGTAATCAAGCATTGATCATAAGTGGTTTCTGATAAATCGGACAATTTCAGCCATTGTACAGACATTCTCTACCTCAACCATAAAGGCTCAATATTATTCTCTATCTCAACCATAAAGGCTTAATACTAAAGGAAGTCAAGTAGGACTTAATGTTCACAGCAGGGGAGGATATCTCTTCATATAAAGCATGATGAAAAGGTAGGCTGCTGAGTTGAAATGTGGCAGGGAAACTCTGGAAGCTCACTGGGAAGGTCAGCCACCATTACTGCTCAGGAGACCATTGCCAAGGTTCTTGCATCATTGTAGAAAGAAAAGTACAAAGCTTTACATTGTCACAAGGTGTCAGCTCATTGGGTTTCAAAGCTCCTTAGATCATATCAGAAATTGATTCAGCACAACATGTCAGTGGAAAACGACAGCTTAAACTTCCTCTGGCAATTTGTGACCACAGATGAAACCATGGTCCATCACTTCCAGCCAGAGATGAAGTCAGAGCTCTCGAAAGATTCTCTGCCTTACAAGAAAGCTAAGACAATGATGTCTGCAGGCAGGGTGACGGTCTATATTTATAGGATGCGAAAGGAGTACTGCTATTAACTACTTAAAAAGGGTCACACTATCACCAGGGCTTCCATTGACAAGAAAGGTGCTCTTCAACCAGAACATTGCTTTGGTACACACATCCATAGTGTCCAAGCATGGCTACTTGGTGTGTTCCAGCTTGTTAAACACCATTCTTGATGAAGTTATAAATGATGTGGATCACTTCCTGACGGCCCAAGATGGTGCCTTCTACATTGAAGACATGCATCTGCTTCTTGACCAGTGGTCTAAATGTGTTCATGAAGGCAGGGACTGTGTTGTCATTTGGAAAATGATTGTTTTAGTTTTATTTTCTAAAACTGACACCAAGTGCTCTTGGAGCATGTTCCAAGAAGAGTAAATCATTTGTTTAATACACCATTATAGCAACTTATTTGGGGATACAATATTAAGTTGACCGAATTAGAAACTCAAAACAAAAATCCTAAAAATACATTATAATAACTACTTATTGGACATGCAGGCCTATGCAAACAGTTTTGACCCATATCAGATGCTGCAGAATGTGGCATCTCATCAGGGTCTGTGCTGTCTGCCATTCATCCAGCAGTGTTTAGACACATGTAGAGGTAATAAAAGGGACTTTTGGAAATTTTAGCACAATTATAGAAGTGTTAATATGTCCAGATATTAACGCAGTTTAGTCGGGAAACCCTCAAAAGGGTAATTGTTAAACAGTGCAGTCCAAGATCAGATGCCAAAGAATGTGGCTTCTGATCAGGGTCTACACGCTTTGCATTAAAATGCAGGAATTTCTATAATACAAAGTAGTAATAAAACTAACTAGACAGCCTGCTATTGGAGATAGACCAGTCCAAAGAGTTGTGGTAGAAGAATCCACTTGATGTTTATTGGTTTTTTGGACAATATGGTATTTGAACCCCTCAGGAGAAATTCTGTCTACTAATTAGAGAACAATAAAAAAGGAAATCCAAATTTTACTCTTGTTACTTGTTTCTGATAATTGTTTTTGAGTGAGTGACTACTTTTTTTTTTTATTATTATTATTATTCAGAATTTTTAGATAACATATATATGCATATGTGTCATGGCATGGGAATAGGCATTGCATTTTTTGTCCTCTCCTTTTGCGCTATAAAATGCACATAGAACAAAATAATATTTCTTGCAAATATATTGTTTCTAATATAGCAGTTTTTATGCAATTACATTTTCATGAAAATATATTGTTTCTAATGTAGTAGTTTTTATGCAACAAAATAATATTTTCATGCAAATATATTGTTTCTAATATAGCAGTTTTATGCAATTACATTTTCATGCAAACATATCGTTCCTTATACAGTAGCTTTTATGCAGTTACATTTTCATGCAAATATTCTCATCCTAATATAGTACTTTTTATGCAATTACATTTTCATGCAAATATATTAATTGTTCCTAATACAGTAGATTTTTTTATGCATTTTTTCCATTTATTTTATTAGTATAGTCATATTAATTTCCTTGTAAAACAGGTTTGGTATATGGTTTACCTACCATACTGATAGGGGTGTGAATCTAGTTCAGTTTTTAAGTGTCTTCTATGAATAGGATAGGTGTTTGAACATAGTATTTTGAAAAACAAGATAAGTTTCATTCTTTTAACATTTGTACAACCTACAAAGATTCTCGTTGTTACTCATTTTCTGAGATTGCAAGTACGGCATCTGATTCAGTTGTTATCCACTTGATTCTTTAGTTAAATTAAAATCTATGACTGATTGAATTAAAACTTAATTTATCTCCATTTTTAGAAAAGATATCTTTGATTTAATTTTTTTTTTAATTTTCTATCAGTTTAATAAAGATATCTTTGACTGAAATAAAGAAGTCTTTATTTGTGCATAAATAGATGTCTTTATTGTAAATAAACAATGATGTCTACAATGAAGATGTCCGTAATTGGGTTATCTTAATGACATCATTATCAATTGAATCAGAAATATCTGTTTCAAATTAAGATATCTATTTCCGTCGCACATATTTCTAACTGTATTAGAGATAGCTCTTTTTAATCTGTAATATTGAAATCTTAAATTTGGTTAGAGATATTGAATTAAAGACATTTCTATTAATGGGTAAAAACCACAATGGGATGCCAAATGTTGCTCTTTCGTCTCCAGGTAATGATAAGGTTTCATCCAGTATCTGCTTTTTGCTGTTTTTATTACTACTTTGTATTATAAAAATGCATTTTAATGCAAAGAGTGAAGACCCTGATCAGATGTTGCATTCTATGGCATCTGATTTGGATCTGCACTGTTTGACAATTACCCTTTTGGGGTGTTCTCCACTAAAATGCGTAAATATCTGGACATATTAACACTTACTTTTATTGTCCTAAAATTTCAAAAAAGTTCATTTTATTAGCGCTTCACGTGTCTAAATACGGCTGGATGAAAGGCAGACAGTGCGGAATCTGATTAGATGCCACATTCTGCAGCATCTGATATGGGTCAAAACTGTTTGCATAGGCCTGTATGTCCCAATAAGTAGTGTTATAATGCATCTTTAGGATTTTTGTTTCGAGTTTCTAATTCAATCAACTTCATATTGTATCCCCAAATAAGTAGCTATAATGGTGTATTAAACAGTTGATTTACTCTTCTTTGAACATACTCCAAGAGCACTTGGTGTTAGTTTATCATTTTCCAAATGACAACACAGTCCCTGCCTTCATGAACACATTTAGACCACCGGTCAAGAAGCAGATGCATTTCTTCAATGCAGAAGGTGACATCCTGGGCCCTCAGGAAGTGGTCCACATCGTTTATAGCTTCTTCAAGAATGGTGTTTAACAAGCTGGAACACACCAAATAGCCAGCTTAGACACTATGGATATATGCGCCAGAGCAATGTTTTGTTTGAAGAACACCTTTATTGTCAATGGAAGCCCTGGTGATGGTGTGACCCTTTTTAAGTAGTCCAACAGCAGTACTTATTTTGCATCCTATAAAATATAGACCGTCACCTTGCCTGCTGACATCACTGTCTTAGCTTTCTTGTAAGGAAGAGAACCTTTCCAGAGCTCTGAACTCATCTCTGGCTGGAAATGATTGACTAAGGTTTCATCTGTAGTCACAAATTGCCAGAGGAAGTTTAAGCTGTCATTCTCCCCTGTCAAGTTGTGCTGAATCCATTTCTGATCAGAGCCAAGGAGCTTTAGGACCCAATGAGCTGACACCTCGCGACAATGTAAAGCTTTGTACTCTTTCTACAATGACGCTGCAAGGACCTTGCCAATGGTCTTCTGAGAAGAAATGGTTACTGGTCTTTCCAGATAGATTCCAGAGTCTCCCTGCCACATTTCAGCTCAGCAGCCCACCTTTTCATCATGCTTTATGTAAAGGGTTGTCCTCCCCTGCTGTGAACATCATGTCCTCCTTGAGTGTTGAGCCTTTGTAGTTGAGGTAGAGAATGACTGTACAATGGCTGTAAGTTGTCCATTTTATCAGAAACTAATTAGGATCAATGCTTGATTACAGTATGTACGAGAGATAAAAACAACTGAAAATAGCTTCAAACGGTTTCTTGTTAATCTGTGAAGGTATTTCTGCCTTACTATTCAGCTCTTGTGTGTGTGTGTGTGTGTGTGTGTGTGTGTGTGTGTGTGTGTGTGTGTGTGTGTGTCCTTCTCTGAGATGCCTATAATGAGTTCCCCAAAATATGGTAAATGATTCACACGAAACGTCATGCATCATTTCTTCTGAATTATAGTTAAAAGACAGCCAGACTTTAGTGTTTTATGGATTAATCAAGTAAGGAGAACCATCTCAAGTTGGTGGTTTCAAACATTTGAAAATTCTTCTGATATGAAATCATGCATGGACAGCATCATGATCTCCAATGATCTTAATCCACATTATTAAGATTTCTCTACTTGTTTCTATAACATATACAGAAAAATTCTTAAATAAAACAGATGTCTCAAACCTGTTTAAGGATAAAAATAAGACGAGATTCCACATGAATTGTCTGCCAAGCAGACAATTCACATGAAGTATCAAGTCTTATTCTCTCTGAACAGTGATTAAAAAAAATATAATGTCATCTGCTAAAAGTTTGCTTAGCTCATAAGGGGTTAACTGTTTGCTTATGGCTTTGTGGATTTTTCCATATCCCAGCTCAGCACTTCCTGGCTCTCTTCACCCTTAAAGCATCAGTCACAACTACAGACAATTGTTTTTGTTTGTTTGTGTTTGTTTGTTTGTTGTTGTTTTTTTTTTTTGTGATTTTTCTTTTGTGAAAAAAAAAACAAAAAAAAAAAAAAAAATCTGGCATTACATGTGACTTGCTGCTAGACAGACAATTTTCATAAAATTTTGTCTTAGTTTCTCTGAAAAATAAAAGAAAAAGATTCAAAGTATTATCTTCTATAGTTGTGATTGTGCTTTATAGGTTCAAATGTTTACAGTTTTGGCAGTAAAGCGATTGTAAGAAAATGAATTATTTAAGGTTCCATTTTCCTCAAAAATAGACATTTTATTATCCAAGAAAGTTTTAATTAATTGATATATGGTATTAATACAGTCATAAAATGTGGCACTTGATAGCCTGTAAAATTTCAGTTGGTCTCTTGTTCTTGAAATGAAATGATTTTTTATCGTATCTCTGAATTAATGTTGCCAACATTAATTGAGAGATACAATAAAAGATCATTTCATTTTTGCCCCAATTAAAACACCGAGAGACTAACTGAAATTTTATAGGCTGTCAGGTTCCACATTTGTGATCTTATAAATACTATATATCAATTTATTAAACCTTTTTGGATAAAAAAATGTCTATTTTTAAGGAACATGGAAACTTTAAATGTTATGTTTGAATAATAATTGTGTTGAAATTAAATTAACTTCTGTGTTTTGTTTGTTCTTTTTTCGCTCATCTGAGTTATGCTCAGACTGAGCTATAGTGATTAATGTTTGTGTGTCTGTCCGCCAATTCATTTGTTTAACACTGTAAAACGACATCTCCTCCAAAGAAGCGATTTGTCCCTAGTTAAGTAGGAATGTTGCTGAGTAGGGGATTCAAAAATAACTAAAATTATGGTCATCTGCCTTTTTGTTTGGTTGTTATGACAACTGAAAGGTCCCATAGACTTATAAGGGGAAAATGGTTAAATTGAATTTTCTCCCTAATGTGTGTAGTGATGCGAACAAAATTTAGCATGAAGATCATTTGATAATCATCTTGCTAGTTTATGTGTTTTGTGACCAGTGGTCATTTTGTTTGGTTGTCATGACAAAATTTTAAAGTAGGAAATTTGTAAAGCACTAGCAGGGAAAGAAGACTGTTTTACATACCAGCAGGTTGAGCTTCTCTTGTCTGACCTTGTAAAGAGATAGGACGCAGCAAAGGCTGGACTGGCAACATGCAATTGAAATACCTCTTCTCCCATCATTTCTTTACTTATTCAATGAAGTTTAGAGCTTGGCATGTCCCTGCGTTCTGGCAAAGATAAATAGACTATAAAAAGAATGACCCTTGACAGCAAGAACAAACACACAAAGGCAAAAAATAGCTGTGTGTAAAACTTGCCATACATGATTGGAGTAGCAAGCGCTTTAAGTTACTTGCCATACATGATTGGAGTAGCAAGCGCTTTAAGTTACAATCAACATTTTATTCTGTGAGGGTTATCTTCCCCTGCTCCTGAGCTGTATACATGTATAAAATCATGATATTGTTTAACAATTTCTCTTCAGGAACCCACCAAATTTCGTGTCGATCCTACTGTTAAAACGTGACTGACAGCTGGTTCAAATGGCCATACACCATTGACTGTCATGCCCAAAAATAATGGCAAAAATAATGATTATAATAAACATCTTTCCTGTTCAAAATCAAGTACTGATGCTCCTTTTACTCGTTGCAATCACAGGATTGGAAAAATGTTGCATATATGTTATCTGTATGTCTGCAGTGGCTGTTTAACTCAAGTGAGCGAAGCATGACTCGTGGACCTCTTTTATTAATATGACATAGCCCAATATTCTAAGACAAGGGGTGGTGTGTAAAATGCGTCCTGGCCAACCAAGGATTTTGAACCTTCAATGTTCTAGCCTTCTTAATTGTGCTATTGATTGTGTCTTCCTCCAGAATATTCAGTTTATAAAAGGGTATGCACCCTTACTGTTCCCCTCTCTCACCCAACAGTCAATATACATAGTACATATATACAAAAATCAAACCATGTTGATCAGCGGCCAGTTTCACAAAAATGAGAGTGACAAATATTCTTTAGTATTTAAAATGTATGAAAGTGTTTCACAAACCATGACAAATGTGATTAATATAGTTATCCCCACGCTTTTTAGATCGTGAGCTGTTGTCGTGTGGCGTCCGTCGTGCGGCGTCAACAATTGCTTTAAAAGCCTACTCTTCCTACATCCCTGGGCCAATTGACTTGAAACTTGGTAGAAAGCATCGGGGTGACTTGTAGATCAAAATAGCTAAGATCATTCCGATTGGAAATCCAAAATGGCCGCCATTGCCGCCATCTTGGAAATCTATTTTGCGATTCTCCTTAGCCGAAAGGCCAATTTGAAATTTGGTTGAAGAATCTAGGTGAATTGTAGATCAAAACTAGCTAAAGTTGTTCTGACTGGACATGCAATATGACTGCCAAAGTCTCCATCCTTAAAATCTATTTTGAACTTGTTCTCCTGAACAGAAAGGCCAATTGACTCGAAACTTGAAAGGAAGTATCAGGGTGACTTGTAGATTAAAAATGGCTTAAAACATTCTGCTCGGAAATCTAAGATGGCTTTCCAAGCAGCCATGTTGAAAATCTATTTTGAATATTTTTTTTCTTCTGAACATAAACGCCAAATGACTCGAAACTTCATTGGCAGTATCAAGGTGACTTAAAGATCAAAAAGTAGCTAAAATTGTTCTAATTGGAAATCCAAGATGGCCGCCATATTGAAAATCTATATATTATTGAACTCTTGAACCGAAAGGCCAGCTGACTCAACTTTTCTGGTAATCAGGTGAGCGATACAGGGCCATCTTGTCCCTCTTGTTTAAAAAAGCGATAAGAATATTATGAAAGCCTCTGTCTGTCCGTCCATTCCTCTCGCTATCTCCTAAACAACTAGGCGGATTTTTACCAAATTTGCTTCATGACTTTACCTCAAGGCAAGGGTGTGCGAGAGCAACATTATTTTTCCGGCGTCCGTCCATCAAGTTACATGTATTTCCTGTCATAAAACTATCCCCTACTTTATTAGGTTATAAGACGACGGCTTATTATTCCAAAATTATTGTGCAAGTCTTGTTTGATATAGCTATACTCAAAAGCAGTCCTAAAGATGAAAATCCTTCTTACAAGACGGATCTAGACCTTAGAGATGGTTTTGGAACGGAAAACGCCCGTCTAATAACTTAAGAAATTCGGTAAACCACATTTGCTACATGACTTTCCCTCATGATAAGGGTGTGCAAGAGCAACATTATTTTTCAGAGCGTGCGCCGTCTGTCCATCTGTCGTCACACTGTCTCCTTAACCACTGGAAGGATTTTACCCAAACTTGCTACATGTCTTCTCCGGGTGGTAAGGGTGTGTGAACTTGCTACATGTGTTTTCCCGGGTGGTAAGTGTGTGAGATTAACAGTTTTCTGTTTGTCCGTCCATCACGCTATTGAGGTTAATTGAAAACGATAATTCACGTCATCAACGTAGTGAGTGCAAAAGAGCGCGTTTGATGACGTCGCTGGTAATAATTTACTCGCGACGTCCGCTGCAACGGCGGACTGATGCAAATATCAGTTCATTCCGGCTTCGCCTTCGTCGGTTATTACTTTGCAATCTGCTCTCCAACACCATTCGTTATACGCGATAATTCCCAGTAGTGATAGTTATTTTGATTCTTACATGACACAGAAGGGAACATCGACACTGGCATGTGTTCCAGAGAACTGTCTTACAGCGAACGTCGCTACAAGAAAATGTTTACATGCGACGTCATCATACGCGCCCTTTTGCACGCACTATGTTGACCAAGTGAATTATCTAGGGAATAACTGTATTGAAATTCATCATCTGGAGAGGTAAATCGGCGGTTTTACGGTCGAAAAATTCGTTTTACGACGCGCATCAGCAGAGCCGTAAAATGACAATTTTAAATGCAATTATCCCCATTATTATGCATTTATTCATTTGTTTTATTGAAAAAAGTACTATTTGTACAAAATGCCAAAAAGCGACGTTACGTGATGACGTCGGATTCCTGACAGTACATCGCACAATATACTGTTGCAAATTTTTGACGTTATCTAGTCAGATGTCGCGTTACATATGCAAGTGCATTAGAATATAGTTTGATCACGGTGACGTTTCCATTTAGCCCAATGGGAAAACGTTAACATATTACAATTATCTCTCAACCAATTCATTATTGAGTTTCTGAAGTAGACTTGTATTTTTGAATTTGGATATATCCACTGCTGTAAATAGGGGTTACAATGTCAAAAACAAATGGCAAACAGCGAAGATCCTGATGAGACGGCTCGTTACCTTCTTGTCATGATCTACACTGCAAAGATATGTTTTGGTCTGCCGAAATGAAAGGGTTAATTCTCCATAAAAAAAAAACTTGTATACTTATTAGAAGTGCCTTGCTCAGGCGCTTCTAATAAGTGCTTATATATTTTACGAAGAAATGGTGAAAATTAAGCCCAGAATCATCAAATTCTCCTCCATTTCAAGTCTTCTGGTATGTAATAGAAGTAAGATAGAAAAGAATGTTGCAAATAGAGTGGAACAGTCATTTCGATCATGAAAACATACCTATATAATTTGGACCCCCTTAAATCCCACTTTTATTAGCTCACCTGTCACGTTGTGACAAGGTGAGCTTTTATGATCACATTTTGTCCGTCGTGCGTGCGTCCGTCCGTAAACAATTTCTTCAAACGACATCTCCTAAACCACTGATTGGATTTTGACCAAACCTCACAGGATTGATCCTTGGTTGGCCCTCTTTCAAAGTTGTTCAAATGTTTCCGGTCTATTGCATATTTAGGTCACAGGAGCTAAAAAGAAATTTTAAATTTTAAGAGAAAACTTAAAAAAAATCTTCACGTCAGAAACCACTGGACCGATTTCAATATAATTTTGCAGAAATGTTCCTTTGGTAATCCTCTACCAAGATTGTCCAAGCCATTTGGATTTGTCAAAAAAAACATGGCCGCCGGGGGGAGGGGGGCGGGGCTTAATTTCCCTATATATCTATATAGAAAACTATAAAAAATCATCTGGTCAGAAACCAATGGACCGATTTCAATATAACCTTGGACCCAATATACACTGGACTAGTAACTACGGTACAGGTATTGTATTTATTGGAAATATGTTGTCGTGGCTGACTTCAAAATTTTGTATGATGAAGTTTACATGCTCATATTTCAGTTATTTCTCCAAATATCTGAGATTTGTTTTCAAAAAGCAATAGTTAAATATATTACCTTTAAGACTGCAGCATTATGTTTAAGGAAAAAACCAACAGTTTTTATAAACATCAACAAGAAACCTAGGTACCCGTTTTAGCTATTTTCGGCACTTTTAGCAGAAAGTCATCAGAAAATCACCCAAAATGATGTTATAACTTCAATTTCTTTAATTGTGACAACATTTTTTCAACCAAACCTATTAAAACAATTTATTAAAACTTCAGTTATTATCCAAAATCATTTTTAATGACAATAGTGCTGTAAAATAGCGCTACAATTAAGCCAGGACAACATATTTTGGCAGTTCCGTTAGTGGCAAGTCCGGGTATTATTAGGTCCGAGATATAACTTGGCAGGAATGTTTTTTTTTTTTTTTTTTTTTTTGTTTTTTTTTTTTTTTGTGACCCTCTACCAAGATTATTCAAGCCGTCATGTTTCGTAAAAAAACATGGCCGCCAGGGGTGTGGGGATGAGGGGGGGGGGGGGGGCTTATTTTCCCTATATATCTCTATATAGAAAACTTTAAAAATCTTCTTGTGAGAAACCACCGGACCGATTTCAATATAGCTTGGCAAAATGTTCCTTTGGTGGTCCTCTACTAAGATTGTTCAAGCTGTCATGATACGTCAAAAAATATGGCCGCTAGGGAGCGGAGCTTATTTTGCCTATATATCTTTATAGAAAACTTTAAAAATGTTCTCGTCATAAACCAATAGATCGATTTCAATATAACTTGGCAGGAATATTTCGTTGGTGACCCTCTACCAAGATTGTGTAAGCAATCATGATTCGTCAAAACATGACTGCTAGGGGGCTGGGCTTATTTTCCCTATATATCTAAATAGAACTTCTATATAAATCTTCTTGTCAGAAACCACTGAACCGATTTCAGTATATCTTGCCAGGAATGTTCCTTTGGTGACCCTCTACCAAGTTTTCAGATGTCATTATTCGTCAAAAGAATGACCGCTAGGGGGCGGGGCTTATTTTCCCTATATAGCTATATAAAACACTTTAAAAATCTTTTTTACAGAAACCCCCTGGACCGATTTCAATATAACTTGGCAGAAATGTTCCTTTGGTGACCCTCTTTCAAGATTCAGTTCAAGCCGTCATTAAAAAATATGGCCGCTGTCGAGGGTGGCGGGGGGGGGTGCGTGGGGTGGTGGGGGCAGGGCTATAAAATTTATACAAAAATCTTAAGAGCAGTGAACTTGGCTGAAACTACAATACATGTAGTAAGTATGCAAATCGGTTTCCTCAGGTGACCGATATAGGACCATCATGGTTCTCTTGTATAGTCAAACTGGGTTTACAGAGGTATACATCATTTTTTTTTTTTTTTTTTTTTTTTTTTTTTTTTGTAATTTTGCTCAAAAACATAGATTATGGGTACTCGTTATAACCGCCTCGATGAGGCGGTTCTAACGAATACCCACAATCTATGTTTTGAGCTGAAATATGAAAAATGTCAGCATTTTTATCTGAAAACTTTCAGGTTGTTTTTGTTTTGTTTTTTTTTGTTTTTTTTGGGTTTTTTTTTTTTTTTTTTTTTGTTTGTTTTTTTTGTGGTGAACTTTTCAATATATTTGAATAGTCGTGTTTGCGTAATGCTCAGCAACAGCTCCTCCCCCATAACAGCCACGTTGTGGACTTCCCAAAATGCTGTTTCACTTTGTGTTCGACTGCTCTACAACAGTAACCTTTTCATTATATCCAGTTTTGTACTATCCCAGTTAAACGGACTGTTGTGGAGAGGTTCCACTGCAGACTTCAAGTGAATGGATACACATTCAAAGGGAGGCAACTTTCAAAATTAAGTTTGCCTCTGAAAAGAAGTCTTTTCTAAAAGGAAAGAATTTGTTCTCATAGGTAGAAAATTCTTTAAGCAGGGCTCGGTAAATACTATACCCGACTTGTCCAACTACTCCCATTCCCTGAGGACAAGTAAAACGAAATGATTTGTCTTAAAATTGAAGAAAAAAAATATATTTATAGTAGAAAAATGTATTTATAGTATACACAACAACAGAAAACGGGCAACAATTATTAGCGTCAGCTTTGAAAATTCAACCATACACATTCATACATGGTTTTACTGCGATGTTTCACTGATGAAGTAAAGGATTTCTAAGCAAAACCGAAAACATAATTGTAATTTGAGGATGCACCACAATTAACTCTTAAAGTGACAACCACAATTGCATCTGATGGCAATTTTGATTTTCCAGAAAATAAGGCTTGACATTTCATGTGATTGTGTCATCCGCAGATGTGGGCCACCGCACCTAGTGGATAAGAGAGCGGACTCTTAATCCATTAGGTTTCTCACCGCTGTGATTCGAGCCTCGCTCGGGTCACATGTGGGAAAGCCAAGTTCTGCTTACGGATGGTCAGGTGTTTTTTTTTTCCCGGGTCCTCTGGTTTTCGCCCATCTATGATGAACGACTGGTTCATAAGTGAAATATTCTTGAAAGGGCCGTAAAACCCAAGTCAAAAAAAATCAGCAGATCTTCACATGGAATGTCAAGCCTTATTCCCTCCTATTTACAATAAAGAAACCCCTATTTACAATAAAGAATGTGTCCAAATTCAGAGATAGAAGTGTCTATTTCAGAAACATGAGGGTGAAAGGGTTCACCTTCACCACTCTCATGGCAATTTCCGCAGACGACAAATTCATTAATTTTTTTTTTTTTCAAAAAAAACAAAACAAAAAAAAAAAAAAACACAAGATTTGACATTTCATCCAGTAGAGACAATTTGCATGAAATGGCGAAACCGGTTTTCTCAGAAAAATAAGATATTTCAAAATGTCGTTATATGTTGGTTATTGCAATCACTTCTTTTGGTACCTCAGGGGAAAGCATACATACATACGTGTAGGCAGGCAGGCACACGACAAACAGACGGAGCTATACATACTTTCATACATACACATGGGCATCTTTTTCGCCACCCCTCCCCCACCATTGGCATCATACTGGTTTCATTTAGTGTTCATGTCGTACGTACTTCCGTCTGTCCGTCCGTCTGTCTTTCCTTACATAATTCTTTATTATTTGGAATTGTTTCTGAGTGTTACTTTTGGCAATATAAGTATAAATAAGAGCTGATGTTTGTAAAACACTATGCCACCCCCCCCCCCCCTCCCCCAACTGCCTGACTCCAACACTGCTTGCCCATGACGTTAACAACAGTACAAAGATACGAGATTTCAATGTTATTTTATTAAAAGGAAATAACTCTACTAGAATTCCGAGAATCGGATGTGTTGCCTGCTTAAAGCGCCAACCATTCGATATGTAAAAGGAAAACCAACACTGGTCCTTATAACCGCTCCTATCCCTAAAGGCAACTGTCGAAAAAGGGCCATAACATGCCCAAACATTTGCGGATGATTACCAATATCGAACTTGACCTGTATTTTACATTAATATATCCTTCTGCAAACTTTCAATAAAATCAATGTATCCCTGCAAAAGTTATTGAGTGGAAACCAATATCAACACACCAACAAAAACTAAGTTGAAAAAGGGCCATAGCTCAGCCAAAATTTTGCGGATGATTACTAATATCGAACTTGACCTGTAGTTTACAATGCTATATCCTCCTGTAAACTTTCAATAAAATCAATGCATCCCTGCAAAAGTTATTGATAGGAAACCAATATCAAAAACTAAGTCGAAAAAGGGCCATAACTCAGCCAAAATTTGGCTGATGATTACCAATATCGAATTGGTCTGCATTTTACAGCGATATAAAGTTCTGCAAAGTTTGAATGAAATCAATGCATACATAGTTCAAAAGTTATTGAGCGGATAGAACAACAAAACTAAGTCGAAAAAGGGCCATAACTCAGCCAAAATTTTTCAGAATTTATTCAGAGGTTAATCAGGTCATTTACTCATCAATACCAATCTATTCACCAGGTTTCAAGGCTCTATCTTGAATAGTTTTGGAGATATTTTGCTGACAAGATTTCATTCATATTTTTTCAAGGGACCATAACTCAGAAAAGGGGCATAATCTGGATGAGACAAAAAAAAACAAGAGTCAGCTATTTTTTCATGAGGAATCCATACATGAAATTTAAAAACCCTAGCATGCATAGCATCAAAAAGCATGCAATGTAAAAATGCCCAAAGTTACAAAGGGTCATAACTCATGATGTATTTTTCAGAATTTATTCAAAAGTTAATCAGGTCATCTACTCATCAATACCAATCTATTCACCAGGTTTCAAGGCTCTAGCTTCAATAGTTTTTTTAGATATTTTGCTGACAAGATTTCATCCATATTTTTCAAAGGGCCATAACTCAGGAAAGGGGCATAATCCTGATTGGGGAAAAATATGCCAGCTATTTTTTCATGAGGAATACATATATGAAATTTCAAAACCCTAGCATGCACGGTTCAGAAGTTATGCTATGCATCAAAAAAGCATACAATATAAAAATGCCTAAAGTTACAAAGGGCCATAACGCAGGAAGTATTTTTCAGAATTTATTCAAAAAAGTTTATGAGGTCATCTACTCATCAATGCCAATCTATTCACTAAGTTTCAACGCTCTAGCTTTAATAGTTTTTGAGATAATTTGCTGACAATATTTCATCCATATTTTTTTCAAAGGGCCATAACTCAGGAAAGGAGCATAATCCTGATGGGGGAAATATGTGTCAGCTATTTTTTCATGAGGAATCCATATATGAAAACCCTAGCATGCACGGTTCAGAAGTTATGCTATGCATTAAAAAGCGTAACGGGTGGACGGACGCACGGACGGACACACGGACGCACGCACGCACAAACGTCCCAGAAGCAATATGCCCCTTCAACTACTTCGAAGTTGGGGGCATAATGATTGGCCAAATTTTAAGCACCGGTGCATTAATTTGCCTATGACAAGCGAAAAACTGATAAAGTATATATGTTATGCTAGATAGAGTCTCTGATGTTACATATATTTAATAATCATATGAAAAACCTTGATTTTCTTTCAAAGGTGCAAATGAAAAGAACTGTTTGTGCTTTCGAGTTTTCCATTATTGTTTAGTTTACCTCGAACTGCATAAAATTTGGATTATTAAACGATCTAGGGTGCGTTCAGTACTGCAAAATGAAAACAAACAATTGGCCGGGATCCCTGTGCCTAATGACGTGCACCAACAGGACATCACGAAAACATGCCTATATAATTTTGACCCCCTTAAACCCCACTTTTATATAGTAAAACTGGGGTTTACAGGGGTATCCATTATTTTTCTTATATCTATGTTTTGAGCAGAAGTATGAAAAATGTCAGGATTTTTTATCTGAAAATTTTCATTTTTTGGTGGTAAAATTTTCAGTACATTTGAATAGGCATGTTTTCATACTGAACAGTGGTCCAGAGCAAAACTCTCGCGGGAAACTTGCCCTTCTGAACTTGGTATCCTTTCTTGAACAGACCATGTTAGATTGCATATGACATGGCTGTGGCCCCTGAAAGCTTAAAATGATTTGTGCCAAGGGAGGTTACTGCTGCGGTAATTAGTGTGAACAGCGACCTGTACTATCTTCTTTTTTTATCCCCGCGCTTTTCGAAGAAAAAGCGAGGATACTGTTATACCCCACGACCGGCCGGCCGTGCGTACGTTCGTCTGTAATATCACACCATTGCTCCTAGACCATATCAGCTAGAATCTTAAAACTTTCACAGGCGATAGCCCTATGGATGAGGATTGGAGGAACGCATTTGGAATTTTGATGTGCACGGAGATATGCGATGGCGCTGGCGCGGGGATATGCGATGGCTCGCCATCGACTTGCTCTAGTTTGTCATGTCATCTCAAGGAGTATAAGTTAGATTTTTAAAATACGTTTTTTTATAATTATATTCCTTGCCATTTTAATCTCAGCCTGTTATAAGGATAACATTGTATTTTTTTCTTACACTTGATTATATAGTTTTAATTTGCTAAGACAAAAACAGGGACCCTCATAAATTTTTTTCAAAATCCCGGAACGAGCTCAGTGATCACAAAGCGCCTGAAAATATAAACTACATGTATACTTCCCAGTAAGCAATCTACATAAATCGATAACTGCCTGTTATCGGCCCGTCAGAGTAGTTGACGGGCCGATAACGACCCGCTATTGATTTATAAAAAATGCTAGCTGGGTTAGTGAAGTATGGAGATATATTTTACTGCCACCATACGGCACTAACATCAGTTTTAGTGAAGATAAAACGATTCTTAAAGAAACGACCACTGAGAGCAAATTATATAGCACGAGATATAGCGATGTTTTCTTAGAATTTCATGTTAAAATATCCAAAATGCGTGCATATGATGAGCTGTTTTCTAGGGAGCCTGGCAAACATTGTGCGCACCGACATATACAGATTTATTTCTTCTAATTTCCACAATACCTACTATCAGAATAAACATACTAAAAAGTTAGATATTACGTAAAATCGACTGGTAGCTTCACTTATGGTAAAATCTTTCGATTTCTGTACTCTTTACACTACTATTCCTCATGATATACTGAAATCTAAATTAAAGGAAATTATCAACCAGTATTTCTTCCACAAGAATGGTAACCGTCGATTTCAGTATGTTGTCATTGGCTACAAAGACACATACTTCGTTCGGGATCACTCCGATGCGCCACAAAAATACTCAGATGCAGATGTCATACAGATGCTGGATTATCTAATCGACAATATTTTTGTGGAGATCGGCGTACGGATATTTCAGCAAACAATCGGCATACCGATGGGTACTATCTGTGCACAGTTACTTGCCGACTTGTTTTTATACTCGTATGAGGCGGAGTTTGTACAAAGTCTCCTCCAAGCAGGCAAGAAACACCTCGCACAACAATTCAATTTCACCTACAGATATATAGATGATCGATGTATTGTCTCTGAAAAAACACAAAATTTGCAGAGAATTTAGAATTCATCTATCCACGTGAACTTGAAATAAAGGCAACAATGACAATGGAAAGCTTACTACTAGGCTTTACGACAAACGGGATTTTCCCATTGTTAACTTTACATTCCTGAGCAGTAATATCCCTTCTGCACCAGCATACGGCGTTTACGTTTCACAGTTAATCCGTTATGCTAGAACCTGTTCAAATTATCAGGACTTCATGGAGCGTGGGAAAGTGCTCACTACAAAGTTGTTGAGCTAGGGGTATAAAAAAAAACAAACTGGTGGTAACACTTAAGAATTTCTATAGGAGACATCATGATCTGGTCAATCCCTACAATGTGGCAGTTTCCAGAATTGTTTCTGATGTTTTTTACCAGTGACGCGCCATAAGTAAACTTCCCAAATCCCGGACATACGCTTCTACCGATATTTCCTTCGTTCAGGCCTATTGGCATGGTGGGCGAAGCTTGCTTACCAAGTAATGCTTACTATCCGCGGACGCCTGATTACATCCTTTATTCAGGGGTCCATGTCTGTTGGTCTGAACATTCTGATTCGTCATTCGTTTATGGATTTATGACTTTGGATCACGGCTTAGGTACCATGACCGCAACTACTTTCATGTAGTCTGTGGACAATTTAGTACTCTGTATTTAAAACTGCTTCGGAAAACAAGAGTAAGATTGGACGCTCTTAATATCAGGTAATAAAACTTTTTTCATGCTCAACTCGGCTGAGAATGAAATTTTCTCTGCTTGTACAAATGAAAGGCTAACAATAGAATTTTTCATGCTCAGCTATGTTTAGCAAGAACGAATTTGCAATTGTTAGTAATTTGAGATTCATTAGCAGGACGAATTTCATGCTCAGCTAAATTAAGCATCAAAATAGTTTTATAGCATCGGAGCCAGGTTAAGCCCCAAATACAGTTATCCCTCTTTATACCGACACTCGATACAACGACAAAACTCGTTATAATGACAATTTGAATGTCACGAAACCTTTGCTCAGGAGATAACGGTTAATGAGAAATTATGCAAGAATATTGCATTAAAACTTCTAGCAACATGTGTTTTGGATATTTGTTAGAATCGCTTCATTGAGGCGATTCTAACAAATATCCAAAACATATATTCTATGAGTAAATAAGAATAAAACAAGGCCTTTCTTACATATCATTCTGTCCATTAAGGATTCTTCACAACAACAAATTCATTTTAATGGCAACATCTTTGGGAACAAATCCTGTCGTTATAGCGAGGGTTCACTGTAGCTTTATTTTAGAACCATTCCAAGACAATATTTCTGTTGCAGTTCGTCTTTGTTTATTCGTTCTGTTTGCTTCAGACTGTGGTCTTGTGTCTCATCTTATCGTTTGGCCCTTATCCGGTGCCATGGGAGGATCGTGTCCTGTGACTGTGGCTCTGTTTATCCCATACCTATTTTTCTGTCTTTAGTTCACCCTCAAGAAAAAAAAATAGGGCAAAACGCGCTAAATTGCGCTTTCTGAACAGGGTCTCCGCTGTCCGGCCTAGGATTAACGATATACTGTAGGTATATGCCAAATCACAGCAAAGCTCTGCTTGAATGTATACTGCCTGGTTGATATGGATGGTTTTATTTTGGGATTTTTTTGTTTGTTTGTTTTTTTTGTTTGTTTTGTTGTTGTTGTTTTTTTTTTTTTTTTTTTTTTTTTTTTTTTTTTTTTGTGTGTGTGTTTTTTTTTTTTTTTTTTTTTTTTTTGTTTTTTTTTTTTTTTTTTTTTTGTTTTTTTTGTTTTTTGTTTTTTTTGTTTTTTTTGTTTTTTTTTCATATACCCTGCAGATACATTTTGGTCTGAGTAACGCCTTGTCAAACAGCAAAACTGAAAGTAAAGAACCTGGGCACATTGGGTAGATTTTCCGCTTTATTTTACTACGTAAAGAACTAATGTGACTTTTTGTTTGCTTTGCTGCACACTAAGTTCTCTCTAAAAAGGATTCTTCTCTAACAGGAAAGGGAGCAGCTTTTTCTCCTTTTAGAGAAGACCCCTTTTGGGAACGGAGCCAAAACAAGTTCGACACTGATATCTCCCATGAAAATATGTCCCTTAAGACAAAACGCATACAAATGATAGTGGCGAATTATATAAAACAAAAGAGGTTGTAGATTTCTTTCTTGTTTTACTTCACAATTATATCAATAAAACATATATAAACAATAATACTGATAAATATATAAATATAGATCTCTGTTTCAAATGAATCAGATGGGAAAAAGTTGAACCGGAATTCCAAATAAGGTATTTAAAGTGATATTTTTGAAAACAAAAAAGAAAGAAAAAGATTGAAACAATGGTGTAAAACTACCGCTCTCATCCGTTCTGGGTTCTGGGTAAACAGGGGAAGAAAAGATATGCAAATGTTGTTCTGTTACGAGCGTGTGTTAGATGTGACGTCAGTTTCAGTTGCACATTTTGGGGATTCGTATGGCCGATAGTTGCAAGAGAAAACCGTGCCTTAGGAGAATCATGTCTGAACCAGCAAAACATCTGTGATTGATAAAATCTGAAGATAAATCCAAATCTCAAGCTTAATTACACGTCACTGAGAACTAACTGCCTATGTTTTGCAAAGATACGGTCTATGACAACTGGGACTAGGACTACCTGTATAAACTTCTCCAGTTATGTATTAGCTCTTCATATTCAAAACAGTAATTAGACCCTGAGTGGTGATCAAATAGATGCCTATTAGATGGCATTATACAGTGCAGCCTAGACCTGAACTAAACAATTAAAGGCATTGAAGAACAATTACAGGTACTTTTCACACATGCAATACTTATTTGTTTTAAAGCCGAGGCTATAGTTTTCATTATGGGCAACCATTATAGGTATCGATAAATCAAAAGCTAAAAACACTGATAATGGCATCAAGTCTGCAAGGAACTTGCTAGAAAGCGCCCGTAAAATATATGAGATAAACGTGAACAATGAATTGGGGCATGAAGAGCATGTGCATAAATATAAAGATATAGCAACAAAATTATATAAAATTGAAAACGAACAGATGTGAGAAACCACATAATCTAAAAGACAACGATACAAAAACATTTTTGTTCTTGCTAGGGTTTTTTGCCTCGCTTTGATTATTGAGATCGGACAGCTCAGATTAGAATGTATTCTCACAGTCGTAGCAGGACATTTGATGTTTGGTAACGGTAACATATACTACAGGTTCAATGAAACCGTAAGACGACAGCGACAGGCACGCATGCAGATCATGGACGTTGCTGGCCGGATATTCCTCACCGACCACTTTATGCATGACGCTGCTTATATGATAGTTTAGTACCTTTACTTCATTTTACATATCAAAATTTGACCCAGCACATGACAAAACTTACAATAGGACGTGTTACCAGCAAAGACTCCGATCAACCTGTACATCCACCCAGTATTGCAAAGATTCTCATTCACTCCTCTTCATATAGCCCGGAGGCTGTAGAAGGCGGATGCACAGGCTGATCTGAGTCCTAGCTGGTCGCATAAGTCTTTTTGTAGGTTATGTTGTACGATGGCTCAGTTGCAATCAAACATACAAAACTCTACAGCAAACCAATAAGGCGAAGATAGTGGTAGTAAAACTGTGTAATAAATACAGTCGACTCGTTATCTCGAATTCCAAGGGACCCTCTGAAATACTTCAAGATATCCGTACCTCGACATATCAGATTTGCAGAATTGAGGAAAAAAATAATTCGAACAACAACATTTAACAAATTTATATGTGATTGGACTCTTATCGTTAGAGATATATCGAAAAATATTGTGGAAAAGAGGAGGAGCAATTTCTCCTCTTTTCCACAATATTTTTAATTATTAGTAGATTTTCATGTTTAGGCAGGAACAAGATTTTCACTTCGAGGTAAGCGGTTATTCGAGATAAGCGAGTTCGAATAATGAGAGTCAACTGTACTAAAACGCATAACTGACAGAACGGTTGAATCAAATCAAAGGTGCATTATATCGTTTTTTCATCCTTCACTGAATTCCAGTGGACAACCTGCGTTCCTTCATACAGACTAACCGTTCCTTCATACAGACTAACCATGTCATGGGAAGAAAAAAATGTCTTCACTGCACATGTGAACAGCTGAAGCGGATTCGTGGGATCTGACTTCGTATTTACCCCAAACATCACGAAAACATACCTATATAATATTGACCCCCTTGAACCCCACTTTTATATAGTAAAACTGGGGTTTACAGGGATATACATTATTTTTCTTATTTTTGCTCAAAAAATTAGATCGAGGCGGTTCTAACGAGTAACCACAATTTATGTTTTGTGCTGAAATTAGAAAAATATATCGGAATTTTTATCTGGAAGTTTTCTGTTTTTGGAGGTGAAATTTTCTTTATATTTGAATAGGCGTGTTTTCGTAATGTATTCGGACAGATAGGCTTTCGCAAACAGTGTCGAATCAGCTCGGACGATACAGAACGCTGAGTGATCATAGACTACACTGTCTGCCACTCTAACACCTGGGCCCAGTTGTTCAAAGCTAGCGATGTCGTTAGTTAACGATTCGTTAAAATTTACATCAAGTGATACGCAAATATGCTGATATTTTTGCTGAAAAATGTGAGTAGCTTTTGCAGTGCAAAAGCTACTCACATTTTTTCAGCAAAAAATATCAGAATATTGTGTATTGAATACACTAAAACAGTTAACGAAATAACCCTTAACGAGCTCGTTAAGCTAACGACGCTTTGAACAACTGGGCCCAGTTTTAGACACATCAACAGGTGGAAATATTTGACTCGATTGAATTTTAGGACAAGTATGGTAAGGAGTAAAGGTGTCCAAATGCTTAGAGTAAATACGGTATTGTATTCTCTGCCCTGATCCCGAGGTTATACAACTTTTTATGCTCAATTCAGCTGAGTCGGAAATTTTCTCTGCTAATGAATATGAAAATGCCAACAATAATTGATGTTTTCATATTTATTGGCAGAGAATTTTTCATTTCCATGCTCAGCTATGCTTCGCAAGAGAGAATTTGCAATTGTTAGTAATTTGGGATTTATTAGCAGGACAAATTCATACTCAGTTGAGTTGAGCATGAAAAAAGTTTTATAACCATGCGGCCTGTTATAGAATCGTTCAATACAGCATCGGGTCTGATCTGACTATGTAAATACGATTAGATATTTTCTTTGCTATTTGTGATTGCCTTAAAGACATATTTCCCGTGACATGATTATACGACACAAGAAACACTGAGACAGACACGATTTCTCTCACTTCTCAAGCCAACTGTTGAATTTCTGGACATTAATATTCATGCTTGGAATGCACTAGAAAAGAATAATCCATGTTGTCGTCCCATCTTGGCAATGCTCCCTTTATAAGGGTACTGGAATGTACTGTCGTAGGTGCCTGGGCCAGGTACTCGCTGAAATAGAAATCGTACAAAATGAAAGACAATATGAGTCTTTTCTTGGCGTGTTTTAGTCACAGTTATTTCTCTTAACAAGTGTTACACGTTACATGGGTTAATCAGATAAGCTCTTATAGAATGTTTTGGCAGTGCAAGTAGACCTGTGACTTCTTTACATATTTTTATGTATATTTTGTATTGTTTTCGGGGATGTATTTTCATACGTTTGGATTTTATGGGTACACTTTCAGAACCCTGGAGATACACCCTAGTCATTAATTTAACGGCTCGTGAATCCCTCAGGAATAGAAGTCAGGAAAGAACTTTTTTATTACTTTATGTATGCATAATTCCCATGACGTAATACCCACGTCTAAGAGATAATGTATAGTTTCATTTACTATCATGTAACTAAAACAGTCATTATGTTACATTACTCGGTTTTAACCATGTCTATAGAAATGACGGATGTCACTTCACAAAGAATATACAGGATTAGTATGACCACTAAGACGGAATAGTTTTCGAATAGTATTGTTGTAGACTGGCTCCAGTCGTTTTTGTTTTATATCTATTTCTCTCTTCCTGTACATTATTATTATTTTTTTTTTTTTTATCATGATCCTCTTGAATCCAACTTCAAGTTACCTATGGCTGAACAAAAACTTTCTAGCCAAGGGACTGAAGTAAACAAAAATTCTACAAGCTAAACAAGTGTTGTGTCCCCTCAAAAAAAGAAGAAAAGGAAAGAAAAGAAAAAAAAAGGAAAGAAAAGAAAAATAAATGAAAGGGTCTGGGGCCAGACTAGTATTGTTGTATCAACCTTCAGTTTGATTTGTAACTGACAAAATGATACCTTATATATTCATTTTAACCCTTAAACTGCCAGTCACAACAATTGTCGTCTGTTTTATCATCTGCTTGTGATTTTAAAAGTCATTTTCGCAAACAGTGTGGACCCAGATCAGACTGCTTCTTTAGGAGCAGTCTGATCTGGGTCCATACTGTTTGCCTGTATGCAAAAATAGGTTTGAATAGTTTGCAAGAATATTCAGCAGACGACATAAACAGATGACATTTTCAGATGCAGGTTTTCTTGGCGTTTTAAGGGTTAAGACCGGAACTAATACCTAACAATTGTTTATAACAATACGCAGAATCTAAATAAATACCTGAAGACATGCAAACATATCCTAAACCAGGGGTACACCCCCATATACATTTACAGAGATAGATACACATTCCCCCGAGCATTTACGTACATATCACTACCCAATTTTATTTAAATAATTTATTTTAATACTAAGTATACTCCACAAGATTGTATTATTTTAGATAATTTGATTTAATTATTTATGTGAATTATTAAACAAATAATGTTCTGAGAACTCGGATCATAATTAATTAAATCCATAATACAGTCAGATTAATGCGTAAAATTAAGAGGTTTATATTTGCATGTCTCTTTCTTGACATTTTCCGCAAATAATGCTCGAAGTAGCTACCTATTTGTTTTATTTCAATAGTTTCTTCAAATATTAGAGCACTCGAGTTTATTTTCTATGGCACCTTGTAAACTCTATTTAATTTGATTGCGTAATAATTTTCCGAGAACTATTGTCATTCCCAGTAAGCATTCTTCATAAATCTATAGCGTGCCGTTCTCGGCCAGTCAGCTACCCTGACGGACCGATTATGGCCCGCTATAGATTTATGAGGCCCTTCCAGGGGTTTGGAGGAACAGGGGACTAAGGCCATTTATTTCAAGGGAACAAGGGAACGAAAGTCTAAAACTGAAGGGTACTGGGGAACAAAGGCAATTTTGGGGAACAGGAAATATAGATATTCAAGATTTTGATTTTGGGGAACAAGAGAAAATGCCGATTTTTTTTTTCAAGGTAACAAGGGAACAGGTAACCCCCCCCCCCCCACCCCACCCCCTCCCCCGCACGGGAGGGCCTC
Source organism: Anodontia alba (assembly GCA_964016985.1). Lineage (NCBI taxonomy): Eukaryota > Metazoa > Mollusca > Bivalvia > Lucinida > Lucinidae > Anodontia > Anodontia alba. The sequence goes on from OZ024823.1 coordinate 88,828,843, forward strand.
GTTTATGTAGAATGCTTACTGGGATTATCTGGTCCTTTGTGATCACTGAGTCCCTTCCGGGTTTATTGAATTGTTTAAAATGTATATTGGGATCATTGATGAAGCCTAAACTAGCTAGTCTGGCCCAGAACACTTGGCACTCCAGCTATTTCCAGTTTTGTAAATGTGCACGTTGCTCTTAGAGGGTCATCTATTTACATAGAAACCGTGTACCAGCTAAACTCAACGAGCTATGTAGCGTCATAAATGGTATTTTATCTGTATTAACCTGGGCCCAGTTGTTCAAAGCGTCGTTAGCTTAACGAGCTCGTTAAGGGTCATTTCGTTAACTGTTTTAGCAGATTCAATACACAATAATCTGATATTTTTTGCTGAAAAAATGTGAGTAGCTTTTGCACTGCAAAAGCTACTCACATTTTTTCAGCAAAAAATTTCAGCATATTTGCGTATCACTCGGTGTAAATTTTAACGAATCGTTAACTAACGATGTCGTTAGCTTTGAACAACTGGGCCCTGTTCACTACTTTATTTGTTATACATATGAATTATCGTGTATTTTTTTATTTTAAATAAACGCCAAAAAGATTGCCTTTGGAAACAAAGAACACATTACGGATTAGAAAATGGGAGTCTCGGTTTTATTGAGACTCTTCATAAGCAGTATTAAGGTTTGCAACACTGCATATGCCGTCTAGCGTACACATGAGCAGAACTCCATTTTCAAATATACCACACTGGACCCAATGATTCCAAAGGATATATATCCATGCTTTGATGAGAAAATGTCTCTGAGAATTACAAATCAACAACAAACTTCTTATGAATACAAAATGTGCAAACAGGATCGTGCACGCTTCAGCTATTTGGCTTTTGCTTATTCTCTAGACTGTTCTTGTCTGCATTATAAGCCCCATAAATAATCTGATCAGACAATTTTAAATCACATTATCTTTGGACAGACACAACATTCATATCGCCTGCTTTTGATTTCTTTTCTCGTGATACATCGTGCAAACAGACAAATTTAATTTTGTTTTTATTACAGTTTTATGGTTTTTAGCACGTTTTGTCCTCTATTCATTTAGGCATAGTTGCACACCTACCTACCAAGATGGATAGAACAGTAACTATCAATTACATTGACGATAATAGATAACACTTTGTAGGTTTTGACATGCAAATACATGCAAAAGAGATGCTAAGAACTTTTAAACATAGAAGAACATGTGCAATCGACTCTCGTTATCTCGAATTCCAAGGGACTCTCTGAAATACTTTGAGATATCCGTACCTCGGCATATCAGATTTGCAGAATCGAGGAAAAACTAATTCGATTAATCACATTTAACAAATATATGTGTAATTGGACTCTTGAAGTTAGAGATATATTGAAAATATTGTGGAAAAGGGGAGAAATTTTCTCCTCTTTTCCACAATATGGAAAAGAGGAGAAATTTCCTCCTCTTTTCCACAATTTACATATTGTTAGATTTTCATGTTTAGGCTGGGAACAGACTTTCACTTCGACATAAGCGGTTATTTGAGATAAGCGAGTTCGAGATAGCGAGAGTCAACTGTATTTACATTACTATCAACATGGTAGTTACTACTGGGTTCCAGGGTGTTACCAACAATGTATATTCGCCACAACCTGAAGAAACCCTGTCCTTTGCTGAGCCACAAACGAAGACATATCTGATCTGGGTCCTGGCTGGACGCATATGTCATAAGTTTTTCTTCAAGTTCTACTCAAATGAGTATATATAGTGTGTTTACATTCTGCAACTCAGTAATAACATTTTACTTTGTTGTAATATAAGGCAAAAATAAGAAATACAGTCGAAATTCAATAGCTCGAACACCGGAAGCTCGTTTATCATGGCTGATTCGAACTCGTTTTTGAGTCCCCACGAAATGCTTACGATAGCTCCCTGAAAACAAATACTTAAGGAATTTTTTTTATCTTATCATGAAATTGTATGTTGGGTGTACTCATTAGAATCGCCTCATCGAGGTGATTCTAACGAGTACACTCAACATACCATTATTGAATAGAACATCGAAAAGACATCCCTAAATTATCGCCATTTGCTTCCTGATCTGGCACCCTCATTCGCTCGAACTACCCATGTCTCGGACAATTTTCCATGGTCCCAAAGATGTTCGAGCCACTGAAGCGCGACTGTATACTGTTTCTTTTTGTATAATCTTATTAGAAAGAATATAGACTTTGCAATGATTTCACATATATAATCCGCAACGGTAGAGACTATACCTGCTTGTGTATCCGCATAGTATACCAAGTCTTCGCTGAATCCCAGCTAGCATTCATTATAAATCTGTAGCGGGCCGTTCTCGGCCCGTCAGGGTAGCTGACGGGCCGATAACGGCCCGCTATAGATTTATAAAGAATGCTAGCTGGGATGTTTCCATACGTTCAGCGAAGACTCTTAACTCATATAAGCCTAGCATCCCATAAAAGGGACAATTGCAAACAGTGTAGACCCAGACCAGACGCCGCAGAACGCGGCGTCTGATCAGGGTCTACACTGTTTGCATTAAGTTCAGAAACTCTTAGAAAACATGGTAATAATAAAAACAACAGACACCCCCTCTGTAGGAAATAAATCTGTCCAAAGAGTTGAGGTAGAAGAGTCCACTTGGCATAAATGGATTAAGTAGATTGTGCGGATGCACAGATATATTTCCTTACTTTGCCTTATATTACAATAAGGTAAAAATGTACCTCTATGTTATATTTTTAGTGCAGCTATATACAGACAGGAGAAAATTATAGTTACGCGGCATGCAGTTTTAAAACCGTTCAACAGGTGTCTGGAATAATGAATGCGTATCTTGATGGTCATGCTTAGACATGCAGCTAAACAGAAACAATGCAATAAGACATTAGTAACATGCCAAGAAGTATTTAGTGAAAAGCGTACAATAACTTGTCACCATCCCATGTTAAGAAAGCAGACAATGGTCACAAAATCATGTAATCCCAAATATCAGACATCAATGTAATTTATGACAGCATTAATTCCCTGTTTCAATTGCAATGCCACCAGATCAATATGCACCATTCATACAATCAGAAAACGGTTGTTCCCAGGTTGTGGATTCAAACAAACTGCGGTGTCAGTTTGTTTCGTGTGTGTCATGATTACATGTCAAATAAGAAGTAATTATTTACTAAAAATAACTGTACTTCTGAATAAAGTCAAAGACTCATAAAAATTAATAGGGAAAATCATGTTTCAGACTGAGTTTTATGATATGCATAATTAAGAAATAGTTTCATCTTAAACTGATTATTTTTATATTAATTTATTTTGCGTGCATCCCTAAAAAGGAAATGATACATTTTCAAGGGGACAACTCTGCCAGATTGTTTTGCTCCCTTCTGAAAAGGGATCTACTCTAAAAGGAAAGAATTCGCTCCCCTTGGGAGCAAATTCTTTCCTTTTAGAGTAGACCCTTTCAGAAGGGATTTTGTGGGCAGGAAAGCAAACAAGAAGTCACAAAAGTTGTTTCCCTTGTCAAAAATGGAATGACATCTATCAGGTTAATCTAGCCTCCTTAAAACTGAATCAGTTAGTTATGTTCAAGTTAAGACAATACATAATACTCCGGCACCGATTTATTTATAAGAAAAAAGATTATTTCAAAAAAGAAGTTCTGATTTTTCATAGAGTATAAAATATAAATTGAAGTATAGCATATATTGCCTACACAAATATTGTGTCTACCGGGTACACTGTATTATTTTTTGTTATCATAATCCACATGTATGTATGTGCGTGCGTGCGAGCGTGCGTGCGTATTTATGTTGGAACAGAAAGAAAAACAATTGGTATTGTAGTACAAATTTTCATTAGTTATAACAAACAGACATTATTAAACTTTACTAAAATTATCACTTTTTACCACATTTCACCAACATTACCAAAGATATTTGGACACCTCAACTCTTTTTAGTACCTCGCTCAAAATACAAAGAAAGCTGTTGCACCACGTGATGATGCTTCTAAATAGTGTTGGTGCAGAACCTGATCAAACAAGAGCAATAAGACCTAGTGTTGACTGGGTTTACGCTTTACTCAGGTATGTCCGTCCAAATATTTAAGGTAACTAAAGACGCCTGGTTAATAAAAGAGCAACTAAATACTATCAGCATTAATAAATATATTAATTCTATGAAGCTAAGATAATACTTGCCATTCTGGTCTAAATAAAAGAGAAAATAATACCTTACCACTTACTTTGACCTTTTCTATTCTCTGGGCAATTACAGCAGACGACAAATGGATGATATTTTTTTTAATTTTCCTAGAAAACAGGGTCAGACAATTCGTGCAAGTTGTGCATGAAATGGTAAACCCTGCTGTCTGGATGAAAATAAGAAAATATTTGAAAATATCGTCTGCTGAAAATTTTATCTAGGTGTTTAAACACTGTGAAGCAACGTCAGAAAAGGCGGTATCACATATCCCATTAAACACACAACGTCGCAACAACATCGCTGCAACGTCACGACGTTGCAGCGACGTTGTAACGACGTTGTTAGGACGCTGTGTGTTTGCTGGGGCGGGAAACGAAGGTCCAGATCAGCTGCGAATTCATCTGGTCAGGGGCCTCGCTGAATACAGTGACAGCTAATTTTGCCGTCACTGTCGTCTTGTATGATAGGACCATTTTATCTTGACACGTTCTATATGACGTTCAAATTACCAAACTAGTCGTACTGGACAAAAACTAACATAATGCTTAGAGAACTGTTAATATTCAGGTATCCGCACAGCCTGGTCAGGATCTTAAGGGGAATGGACACACTTTCATGGGAAGCAAGTATGTAAATTTCCGGAAAGGGTCCATTTTAAAAGGATATAATTTGCTCCCTTGGGACTACAATCTTGCTTTAACCTTTGTCATGCTGAATTGATTAAGTTGCCACGACCACTTCTAATTTTCAGCCAATCAGAAAACTTGGTCCAGATTGCTGATATAAATTCACATACTGAATGGCAAACAGTGCAGATCCAGATCAGTTGGCTTCTCCAGAAGCTGACTGATCTGGATCGACACTGTTTGCAAATGCACGGTATATCCGAGCTCAGCAGGATAAGGGTTAAGAAAATCCGCGTGTGAAAAAGGGGGCAATATTTCCATGTTAGTGTTGTTTCCCCTGAAGGTGTATCTATTTTCCACAAAATGAATGAAGGACATAATGACAGAACATCCTAACCAGACAAAACTACAGAAACTTTTTTTATACATAGTACTGCCCTTCCCTCCACCCCGCCACCCGCACCCCCCCCCACCCCACCCCACCCCACCCCTGGCCGGATCCGGCAACATTCTTTCTTGGAGATTGATCAGTCATGAACTATTTTATCCGCTGATCCAAAAAGGCAGTTGTCAGTTTCTTGAGAAATAATGTGCTCAGGTATTGGTTTACTGTTTAAACGGCCGGTCTCGGTGGCTCAGTTGGAGACCAGGAGGTCGCGGGTTCAACCCCCACCGAGATCGGCAACATTCTTTCGTGGAGATTGATCATGAAATATTTTCTACGGTCATTCTCTTCCTTCCGCTGATTCAAGAAGGGCAGTTGTCAGTTTCTGGCGAAAGAATGTGCACAATACTGGTTAACCGCTTAGAGGACTAAGCCTGCTAAGTAAAAGTGTGGCTAGGTAAACTGACCGCGCTCGACATGACCCCAGTGGGTTCTCCAAACAAACACAAACTACTGTTTAAACGACGAGGCCTGCCCAGGAAAAGTGTGGTTAGTTAAACTGACGGGCTCGATATGACCTTAATAGCGTTGACTGGGCCGTTAACTCCAACTCAACCAACCAACATATTTTCGTGGCAAGGCTTGATTATTATTTTTATTTTTTTTTTCTAGAATATATATAACACATGCTAAATGACTTGATTCCTACAATATTAATCCCATAATTTACATAACTTCTAAAGTTGTCCTTACTGGTATATATTATCCAAAGAAAACATCTGAACTGCACTTACTACCAACGTACAAAAAAGTCTTCACTATGTACTGAATATTCAATGGCGAAAATAATGAATAAGGAAAAAATCCTGCCTATGCACCGAAATAACCAATAAAGAAAAAATTCCTTACTATGTACTGAATAACCAATGGAAAGGTTAATGAACCGTAAAGCCGTTGCTGAAACTACTCACGTACAACTTATCAATAATCTCTGATTCAATCTGTCTCTGGATAATTTGAACAAACATAATAGATGTTATTTGGCTGTAATGCCTTTTACACCACTATAATATTCTTTTCAGATCTCAGAGCAAACTGCGCCCAGTCACACTCAGAGATTTTAACGTTTATGCGAACAACGATGGCCCAAATCAGCCTGCGCATACGCGCAGTCTGATCAGGGCCATCGCTGTTCGTCTGAAGAAAGCCTGGGCATTATAGAATGTATTAGCCAAAAATGACCTTAGTGATCATTCTTTGATAATATATAGACTAGTCAGGGTCTTCGCTGTTCCTATACGCGGTGGTATACTCTGATATACTTTTTACTTGAAGTGGCTAAATGGGTACACACTAGTATCCGAACGTGCGTAAAAACATGCATAATTTCAGAAGCAACAACTGTTACGATGCTCAACGTCGTCGTTAAAAGGGCATTTATGACATATGTTACCAGCGAAGGCCCTGATCAGCGTGTGCATCTGTGTAGTCTGATAAGGGTATCCTTCCCTGATACATCCGTCCATAAAATATGTTATGGGTACTCGTTTAGAAGCGTTTCGCCGACGTATGTTTTTATAGAGAAATGAGAAAAAATATTCCAGAATGATCACTAAACACTCGTCTGATTCTAAATGTGATTCTTTAAGCAGGCAACAAATGGTCTGATCAGACTGTGCAAATATGCAGACTGATCTGAACAATCGTTGCTGCTTATTTCATAAAAGGGCCTTCATGCATAGGTTACCAGCAAAGGCCCAAATTAGCTGCACATCCACGCAGCCAGATCTGGGCCATCTCTGTTGATATAGTCTTCAAGTTAACGGGCAACGAAGGCTCTGATCAGACTGTGCGAATGCGCAGGCCTTCTCAGCTTTCGCTGGTCCGCATATGACATACGGTTCTTCCCTAGCGTGGCCCATGACATTAAACCTGATCGTAACAGTGCATCTTGCCAATCAGACCAGTTCACTGCCGTTTGCTGAACGTATCATACAGTGCATTTAAGTTAACCCTTAAAGCGCCAATCACAACTATTGTCGTCTGCTTTGTCATCTGCTTATGATTTTAAAAGTCATTTTTGCACACTGTTTGCCTGTATGCAAAAATAGGTTTGAAAAGTTTGCATGAATATTCAGCAGACGACATAAACAGACGACATTTTCTGGTGCAGTTTTTCTTGGCGCTTTAAGGGTTAAAAGTATTCCGTTCCTTGTTAGCTCTATGTTAGCACTTTGGCTTGTTTCTTTAATAACAGTTTTCTTTCAATAACTCAACAGGCACACAACGTTGAAGCAATGTCGTTTCACTGTTGATTCAACGTCCACTGACTTTGAATCAACGTTGAAATGACGTTGTTTAAACGTTGTTTGGCTGCTGGAAAGTGTTTAGTTTTTGCAGAAATATTGCTTCAGGTGTATTGTTTTCATATCTCTGTGTCCCTGACACGTGTCTTGTATATATGGATTGTATCGGATTGCAAAGAGGAAGAGACTGATCTGAGACTTGATGATCACCTGTAGGTCAGGACGCAGGGTTTCCGTGATATGGCCCAATTGTGTGAGTATGTATGGGTAGCAGAAAAATAATTCAAATAGCACCAAAAACAGCATATCTTGCAGGGTTCGCAGCAATTTTAACCCTTACAGCGCTAAGCAAAGTTGTAGCAAATGACATTCTATTTTTCTGAGAAAATAAAAGCTGCCATTTCATGTGAAGTGTCTGCAAGCAGATGATTTACACGAAATATCAAGCTTTTTTTTCTTTAAAAAAAAAGTACAAAAATGCCACTATTGTTGTGTGAAGAATGCTTTAAGAGTTAAACACACATTGAGTTAGTATCCGGACTGCAAAGGGAGCTTCGCAGGCTGATCTTCTTCCTCTCGCCATCCTCAATCCACCAGCCCAATATTGCTGACCTCGTTAGTCTGTATCTACCCAGCATGCTCAGCATTAAAAGTTTAGCTTACGCCTGACGAGCAAAGCCAACTAATAAATTACTCGGATCGTTTTGCATCAGAATAAGGAACTATTTTGATCCTCTATAGTGCTTCATTTGCGTCAGACGAAAAACATACGTTAGAAGTGCCGAAATTGCAAAGATTCCGAATTATGCTATCGTCCGGATGCTTACTATCTACTCATGCTTTAGTATCTAATGATTCTGCAGGCGCGCAGTGAAGGTCCTGATCAGACTGCGCAAATGCGCAGTCTGATCTGGGCCTTCACTGCACGCATGTGAACGGAAACACTTTTTTGAATGTCACAGCTCGCTTATGTACTATATTAGTCACTTTCAGACAGCTTTTTTATGCCTTATTTCTTTATGAAAACGCATGTGTCAGGGTGCCAATGGTTCTGCTAGCTATAATTAGGTTTCTTGAGGAAGTAAGAAACCTAATCAGTATCAGTGTCTATAGAACAACCGTCTCCGTATTCACCATAAATATTAGGACACTCAAGCCCTAGCAAATAGTAAAGGCCGAAATCAAACCTTTTCTTAACCCTTGTACTGCTGAAACCGGATAGACCCTGCCTTTGAAACAGTGTAGATCCAGATCAGTTGGCTTCAGAAGAAGCCAACTGATCTGGATCTGCACTGTTTGCCATTAAGTATGTGAATTTATAGCAACACTCGGGATCAAATAATCTGATTGTATGAAAATTTGAAGTAGGCGTGGGAGCTTAATTTATTCAGCTAGACTAGGGTTAATAAGGGTCTGGGGGTTGCTTGGCATTGATTTTCCACTTATTAGACACATCCCCCTTGACAACAAACTTACAGATAAGTATGGTAGGGAGCTGCAGTGTCAGAATATTTAACCTTTAAACTGCCAAAACAATTGTCGTCTGTTTTGTCATCTGCTTGTGATTTTAAAAGTCATTTTTGCAAACATTGTGGACCGCAGTCTGATCAGGGTCCACACTGTTTGCCTGTATGCAAAAATAGGTTTGAAAAGTTTGCAAAAATATTCAGCAGACGACATAAACAGACGACATTTTCAGATGCAGGTTTTCTTGGCAGTTTAAGGGTTAAAGCGACATTTTACCCTAAGTCTTGGACAGATATGCCTGAGCAGACAGTGTAGACCCAGACCAGATCCTGCAGAACGCTGCGTCTGATTAGGGGCTACACTGATTGCCACTCACCCAACAGTTTTAAACACATCAACGGCTAGTAAAATGTTGTTTCTTTTTAATTAGGACAAGTAAGTACGGAGTTAAGGTGTTCGAATATATAGGGTAAATATGGGAAACATTTTTTTTGTTGTTGTTGTTGTTGTTTGTTTTTTCTGCTGTTTTTTTTTTTTTTTTTTTTTTGTTGTTTTTTTTTTTTTTTTTTTCGTCTTTTGTGTTTTTTTGTTGTTGTTTTTTTGTTTTTGTTTGTTTGTTTGTTTGTTTGTTTTTTGTTTGTTTGTTTTTTGTTTTTATTTTCTGTTGTTTTTTTGTTTTGTTTTTTGTTTTTGTTTTTTTGTTGTTGTTGTTGTTGTTTTTCCTTCTTAACCTTGCCTTGCTGAATAAATTAAGATGCCACGCCCACTTCTAATTTTCTGCCAATCAGGTCACTTGATCCAGATTGTTGATACAAATTCATATGCTTCATGACAAGCAGTGCAGATCCAGATCAGTTGGCTTCTTCAGAAGCCAACTGATCTGGATCTCCACTGTTTGCAATGGCAGGGCATATCTGGGTTCAGCAGGACTATGGTCAAGAATAGCTGAGACGGTACCGACACACTAAAGTCACGTACATCGGTCGGTTCAAACACGTGCGCTGCGCACTTAAATAAGATAGAAGTCATACATAAGACACTAGGGTGCATCAACACTCCGATGTAATATAAGATACGTGACAACAAGCGCGTTTATATGAGGGCCTGAACATAGCAAAAGGGGGCTTTAAGTTATATACGAATAGCGAAGATAATTTGTGAGGCAGGACTTTTTCTTTTCGTCGGTGAATTTGTATAGTCTCTACTTATTCTGTAAACTGAAAATGTCCGGGTCAGACTGCGTGAATGCGCAAACTGACATGGACCTTCCCTGCCCGCATAAGCAATGATGGCCTTTTTCTCGTGTTGTGGGTTAAGCAGTTGGATTAGCAATACTGGAAACAGATGGCGAACAAAAAGATGAAAACAGCAACTAAATTTTCACATCATGCCATATTTCTATTATTGTCGGACGCCACGCTTGAAAACCGACCAGATAATCACATACCGGAACAAACATGTATGCTACTGATATGCATTCTGTCATGCATTATACGTATGTAGTCTTCTTGTCTGAATCATATATAATTATGATGCACGAATCATGTCTATTATGATTCATGAAATAAAAAACAACAGAACTTTACCCTTTGAGTCAAATTACATCAAAACCAAGCATTGGTCACCTGCGATTAGTGAGGACTCCGATTAACCTTCGCCATTTGCTTAACCCATTTATGCCGAGAGGACTCTTCTACCATAACTCTTTGGAAAGGTCCATTTCATATATAAGGGGTGCCTGGTTAGTTTTTATTACTATCATGTTTGGTGGAAATTTCTGAACTTAATACAACAGTGTAGACCCTGATCAGACGCCACATTCTGCGGCGTCTGATCTGGGTCTACACTGTTTGCCAATGTTCCTTTTATGGGACGCTAGACATAAATGGGTTAGCATCATATGTAGAGAATTAGAAATCCTTAGAACGAACATCATTTGAAGATTCTGATTACCCATTTACTTTAAATATTGAGGCACCTTTACCCCTACCATACTTGTCCAAACTTTTGAGTAAGTATGTATTTCACTATCTGGTGCTATGTATATAACTCCTGGATAAGTGGTAAATAGTAATCTGGTCTTATCTAGGTTTACACTGTTTGCTAAGGCTTGTCTGTCTCAGTTCTTAGGGTAAATTTACACAGGCTGATATTAGTGTTGTTGTTTTGTTTCTTTGTTTCTTTTTTGTACACGCCATATTGTTGGTTAAAATACTGAGGTCTGGCACGTTTCAAGCAATCAATTAGTATGCTTAGTGATAAAAAGACCATTGGATATAATTAAAAAGTATTTTCGTGCTGATTCTTTCATCAAAAAGACATATATTTCTGGTAATTTGCATGTCAGTGTGCATAATTGCACTCATAATAGGTTTTTTGTCATTTAAATTGGTTCCAGTTGTAATGTGGTACCTAATTCATCAAAAAAAAAAAATGAAAAAAAAATGCAGTTAACGCTACGCGAAATATTTCAAACTGTTTTTCTGTTTAAGAGCTTAAAATTACAAACACATTTTCTTGCATCATATACTTTTGGAGCTTGAAGTTATTGTGTGTGTGCGTGCGTGCGTGCGTGCGTGCGCGCGAACACTTGATTTTCGAAAACAAATGAAGGGTTGATATAACATTCCGGTCGTCACCGAAAACAGACCAGTTTATATGCTTTTGTTATTGTGAATGTGACCAGTAATTCTCGGTTTCACTTCACAGTTGGCAGTGGCGCGTTTGTATAACAGCAAATCGTTTTAAGTACAGTCGATTCCCGTTATCCCGATGTCCAAGGGACTCTGAAGTACTTCGACATATCAGATCACCACAACTGAGGAAAAAAAAATCTAACAACATTTCACAAATTAATATGTTATTTGACTCCTGTAGTTAGAGATATATCAGGAGCAATTTCTCCTCTGTTCCTTAATATTTTGTTGCCTGTTGTCATGTTTAAACAGGGACCAGATTTTCACTTCGCGGTAAGCGGTTATTCGAGGTAAGCGAAGTCAAGATCACGAGAGTCGACTGTAACTGAACAGTTCTCCGGACAGTTACCTCTTGTTTGTTTATTCTAATCCGGGATCTGATTGGTTAATATTTAATTTATCACCTCTGATATGAGCACAGAGTCAGCAGCCAAGCAAATGGAAATGCTGATTCAGTCCGAGTTCATATCAGTAAACAAAATGACAAGCCTCTTCCAGTAACTAGAGGAATTTCTGGTGATGCAAACGGATGTACTGCGGTCTGGATAAGCTGATAATGCTAAGTGTATTTCGTGGCGAAGAATCAACTGTCCAACTCGCAATAATAAGAGCATAAAGAGTAATCTGCATAACTTTTACTTACCTCTGTATTTTCCAAAATATATACATACATCTATATAAAAAAATGTACTTTCTATTCAGTGTACGTCCTTCAAGTTGCCTGGAAAATCGTACAGGGGCAACAAGAAAAGAAAATAGCATTAAGGGGACTTGATACAGTTGATGCTTTTCAGCTTTTACAAAAGAAACAACTTTTTCCTTATTGTTTTCCTGCATGTCAACCCCTTTCTGAAAAGGGGCCTACTTTAAAAGGAAAGAATTTGCTCTCATGGGGAGAAAATTTTTCTCTTTTGGAGTAGAAGTGCGCAAATCTTTTCTTTTTGAGTAGATCATTTTTCAGAAGGTATAAAAGTCATTTAAACACAGTTACATCCCTTGCAAGTGTATTAGTTCCCCTTTATGCATCACAGTGTTAACATATTGCATAAGGATCTTTGTATCATGTTCCGCATCATATATATTATATAAGTCTGTTAATGTATTGATAAGCGTTTGCATCACGAAAACGTGCCTATATAATTTTCATCCTCTTAAACCCCACTTTTATATAGCAAAACTGGGGTTTCTTGGGTATACATTATTTTTTTCTTTCTTCTCAAAAACATAGATTGTGGGTACTCGTTAGAACCGCCTCGCCGAGGCGGTTCTAACGAGTACCCACAATCTATGTTTTAAGCAGAAATATGAAAAATATCAGGGTTTTTTATCTGCAAATTTTCCGTTTTTTGTTGTACAATTTTCAATACATTTGACTAGGCGTGTTTTCGTAATGTTTACAAAATAACAAATATAGTAAATGTGCAAGCTGAAATACATGGATAAATTAATTTTAAATAAAGCAGTCTGAACTTACCGTGTGTGAACTAGAAAATCTAGGTGTTTTTGATTTAAAACATGAAGAAACTACTGCTTTAGAATGAATTATATCTTGCTGTTCATAATTGCCAGGTGCCGGGCCATCTTTCTGAAAAAACAAAAATATAACAAAAATATAAAGTGGCCGATTATATAATTAGTGGCACATACAATAAGTGACACATACAATAAGTGACACATACAATTAGTGACACATACAATTAGTGACACATACAGTAACCCGTACATAGAATAAGTGACAAATACAATTAGTGGCACATACAATTAGTGACACATACAATTAATGTCACATACAATTAGTGACACATACAGTTAGACGTACATACAATAATAACACATACAATTAGTGACACATACAATTAGACGTACATAGAATAAGTGACAGATACAATTAGTGGCACATACAATTAGTGACACATACAATTAGTGTCACATACAGTTAGACGTACATACAATAAGTGACGCATACAATAAGTGACACATACAATTAAAGACACATACATTTAGTGGCACATACAATTAGTGACACATACAGTTAGACGTATATACAATAAGTGACACATACAATAAGTGACACATACAATTAGAGACACATACAATTAGTGGCACATACAATTAGTGACACATACAGTTAGACGTACATAGAATAAGTGACTGATACAGTAAGTGACACATACAATTAGTGACACATACAATTAGTGTCACATACAATTGGTGACACATACAGTTAGACGTACATACAATAAGTGACACATACAATAAGTGACACATACAATTAGGGACACATACAATTACTGTGCTTTCAACATCTTTCAGAAAGTCGTTTTTTGCTGGACGCTTTACAAAGAAGAAGTAAATTTGTAAACTTCTGTCATGATTTAATGCAAAACCATTTGTCGTAACTACCTATGCACCAAACTTTGTACTCTAGCCATTGCTTTGTAAAAAAAAATAATATTTACACTTTTTTCCCATAGTAAAAATAAATGCAAATTATGCACTTTAATTTTAGGGTAAATCTGTGAGAGAAATAAAAACAGAAGTAGAAAAGACAAATGGTTTCTGATAAGATATGGTCAATCAGAACAAAAATATTTTCATTTAAAATAAAACGCCAAGCAAAAGCGTCTTTCCGAGTGATGTCGAAAGGACAGTAGTGTCACGCCGTATGTACACTTTCAGTATGTAGACACCTTACGGGTACTGGATACATTTGGTAGATAACTAGCACGGTTTGTAAGGAAGGCATTTTTTGTGACTTCCTGATAGTTTTCCTGCACACCTATACCCTTCTGATAACGGGTGTACTATAAAAGGAAAGAATTTACTCACAAGGGAAGCGAATTCTTTCCTTTTAAAGTGGACCACTTTTTGAAAGGAGGCGTAAAAAAAACGTATCCTCCTCTAAAAATGTATCACTTCCGTCAATTCCCTTTAACTCTTTCCCATACTTGTCCTTACAGTTGAAAAAAAAAAGTTCATTTTATTAGCCCTTGTCCTGCTGAACCCGGATAAACCCTATCTTTGCAAACAGTGTAGATCCAGATCAGTTAGCTTCTTAAGAAGCCAACTGATCTGGATCTATACTGTTTATCATTAGGTGTAGGAATATGTATCAACAATCTGGATCAAACAATCTGATCGGCCGACAATTAGAAGTGGGTGTGGCATCTTAATTTATTTAGCGGGACAAGGGTTAAATACTGATGTGTCTGAAAAAACTGCTGCTGGATGAATGGCAAAGAATGTAGACGTTTGCTCCTTACCGTATTTCAACCAAAATTTTAACAAGTCAATTCTACTACCTAGTGATTTGTCTAAATTGCTTGTAGATAGTGTAGAGCCTGATTCCACTGCGCCAAGCAGATGGCCACTTGTCAATTTGTTATCTTATTTCTTTTTCGTTCGACTCAAATGTTTCCAAAATTCACGATTCCAACCACGGAAGAAAACTGTTTACCGAATGTTTTCGGTCAAACTGGCCAGTGCAAACAGTGTCGACCCAGATAAACAGTGTTTTAGTTAACTTTTTTAGTGCAACGAGATCTTTCAAATAAGACATTTTTAACTTAATTTACATCTCAATTTTCGGTTAATATTGGAATTTATTTTATTTTTGTTGGGTGAATCGATGTGTATACGCCGATGAACACTCATAATAAAAATAAGAATGTAGATATTCAGGAAATGCAACAATGACGAAGCACAGTCTTACTGAGGCACCAAAACAAGGAAGATGAGGAGCAAACAATAACAAAACAAACGTCACATATGAAACCACCGACGCACAAACAAAGAAGAACTGCAACAGAGGAACCGCCTTATAACGGCCAGTGGAAATCTTTTTTTATGCATCCACAAATATCAGAACGATACAAACAGAAGGCTTTTAAGTTAAATTTGAGCCAGCGCAAAACAAAACCTACAATAACACATGTGCGACCAGCGAAGACTCAGATCAGCCTGCGCATCCGCGCAGTCTGATCAGAGTCTTCGCCGATTGCTTGTGCCTTCTACAGCCTCGAGGCTATCCAAAGAGGGATACATGAGAATCCTTGCCATACTGTGTGGATGTATAGGCTGATCTGAGTCTTTGCTGGTCACACAAGTCTTATTGTTGGGTTTTGTTTTGCGCTGGCATATTTGTGAGTTACTCGCCGGTGTTTACACATCGATAAAATCTACAAAAATAAACTTCGTTTCTTATCACGAAAACATGCCAATATAATTTTGACCCCCTTTAACCCAACTTTTATACAGTAAAACTGGGGTTTACAGGGGTATACATTATTTTTCTTATTTCAGGTCGAGGCGGTTCTAAGAATACCCACAGTCTATGTTTTGAGCAGAAATATGAAAAATATAAGAATTTTTTATCTGAAAATTTTCATTTTTTGGTGGTAAAATTTTCAGTATATTTGAATAGGCATGTTTACATAATGTTATGATTCTTATACGATCATATTTACATTGAAAACATCAGTGAAATTGCCTATTTTAGAAATAACTCCCAAGATTCATGTTCAGTGGATTTTTGAAAGATTCGCCACTTGGAATTATACCACGTTAACCCCAAACATCGCTAACTTTGCTTTTGCTAGTTTATAAATAAGTTCTAAAAGAACGACCAATGAGAGCAACGAACACACTCACAAATCTGAAAACAATTGACGTCAAGTTTTCTGGGCCATACTAGCTTGTTTCGCCTTGATCACTTTTTTACAGTAAATTGCTTATGCCATAATAAACGGTGTAGATACTGATCCGAACGGCACAGTGACTCAGTTGGTAGAGCGTCCGCTTTGTGACCGGAGGTTGCGGGTTCGATCCCCAGCCGCTTCATACCAAAGACTTTAAAAATGGTACTAGTTGCTCTTTCGCTTGGCACTCAGCATTAAGAAAGTAGAGCTAGGAATCAGAACTGGTCAGCTCAGTGTTAGTATAATGTGACTGGGTGGGATATCATGTTTAGTGTCGGGGGCGTGATGTTTCAGTGAGGCAGCACTGTAAAAGTGAGCATTGAGCTCCCTGCCACATCCAGACACCGTCGCGATATGACTGAAAGATTGTTGAAAGCGACGTGAAGTCCGAATAAAACAAACAAACAAACAAGATATTGATCCGAGTCTATTCTGTTTACAAATGTCCATTTTACAGATCGCTGGGTATTACTGGGTTACAACGCCAAGCAAAATCATAGCAGACGATAGTCTATTTATCATCATTATTATTAAAAGAAAATAAGACTCGACATTTTATGTGAATCGTCTGCCTGGCAGAACTGTTATGCATTATTTGCTCTGAAAATACAAAAAAAAAAAAAAAAATCAAAATGTCGTCTGCTGCAGCTGTGACTGGCACCTTATCCCTTGTCCTGTTGAACCCGGATATACCCTGCCTTTGCAAATAGTGTATATCCAGATCAGTTGGTTCTTAAGAAGCCAACTGATCTGGATCTGCACTGTTTGTCATGTAATATGTGAACTTGTATAAAAAACCTGGATCAAGTAATCTGATTGGCTGAAAATTAGAAGTTGGTGAGGCAGCTTAATTTATTCAGCATGGCAAGGGCACTTAAACGAGCATTTTGATGGTTAAATATGTACTTACAGGTTTAAATTGTAAAGTTGGGAATCTTCTTGATTGTGATTTAAACATCGGATGCCTGTTGAAAAACGAGAAGAAAATTAGACTCTTTAAAAGTCTCCTCAGAATAATGCACTTTTACATTCAACCGTTTTGATTTATTTCTACTATATATTAAGCTTATGGGCACAAGACAATAAATAGAAAGATCCTGTTTAAAATATAAATGGAATATGTAATAAGAGGACGCTTAATAAAACCATCATATACAGAAACGCAATGAACACTAAAAACTGGTTTGTGCTTAGGTTATGATACTTCACATGTCCGAAAAGAATACAGTTTTGACTTGGCTTGAAAAAAAGTGAACCAGTAAGCACTGGCAATGGAAACACATTTTACACAGATATTAGATGAAAAAATGAATAACTGCACTGTTTGGAAAGCATTTCAATTACATATTGAAGCGAAAAGGGAATTTGCGCAATCGTCAACTACTACCGAAAACTACCATTGACACTCATTATCACCCCGTTCACCCCGGAATTCTAGGAAATCGATTACGTGAGGCTGGTATTCGGGAACGCCGGCCGTATGTTGGCCCGCCCGACTCAGGCACATCGCTTGCGTTGTATGGCGTTGTTGACAGCACATGCCCAAAGAAGATTTTCGATGAGGCAGTGGGGACGGGTCCTTTGACTGACGATTTCCGTTTCACTCTTTTTCGCCCAGATGGTCGACGTCACATTAACCGACGTCGTGGGGAAAACTTCGCTGACGCATGCGTTGTTGAGAGGGATAGATTTTAGGGCGGTTCTGCTGTGATCTGGGGAGGCATTTCGCATGGCGTAAAATCACAGTTGGGCAATTCAAAAGCAGTAGTGGCGGGCCCCGTAGCCTAGTGAATAGGAGAGTTGATTCTTAATCCATTTGCTTTCTCACCGCTGTGGTTCGAACCTCGCTCGGGTCACATGTGGGAAAGCCAAGTTCTGCTTACGGATGGTCAGGTGTTGTTGTTTTTTCCCGGGTTCTCCGGTTTTCGTTCACCTTTGATGAACGGTCGGCTCGATATAAGTGAAATATTCTTGAAAGGGCCGTAAAACCCAAATCAAAAAAAAAAAAAAAAGAAAAGAAAAACAGCAGTAAGTTACAGGGATGAAGTCCTCCGCCCCATTGCAGTCCCTCTTGTGCAATTGATTTTACAGCATGATAATGCCTGGCCCCATGTAGCCAGTTTGTTGTAGCTTTCTGGCTAACCATAATAATTTCCCACTCGACCGGCCACCATACAGTCCAGGTTTGTCCCCCGATTGAGCATCTGTGTGACGCACTGCACAGGAGGGTACGGAGGCGCCGGATATCCCCAATCCCCACTACTCTCGTCCAGTTGAGAAATGCATTGTTAGAAGAATAAATTAAAATTCCAGTTAGGTGAATCAACGCATTAATAGACTCCATGGGCAGCGACAAAGGGCACACCAGATACTGATTAATTCAGTCGATTTTCATTTTCAGTTGTGGTTAGTCCTTCCAATGCGCTTTAATTACTGATGAGTTGTTAGTCACAAACTAATGAAATTTTGGAAATGTGTTTAGTAAAGGTAATACCATGTTAAAATATTTTAGATGCACGGTGAATGGAAAACCCTGTCGATCCTGATCAGACTGTCTGTCTGAATATCTAGAGTAAATTATTTGCTACAGTCCATAAATTCAAATGGTGTGACCAAAATAAAGTGCATATACCCATCTACACGTACAAAACAAATTGTTAATCATCAAAGATGTTTAAGTGTTTATTTTTTTGTATAAAACGATACATAAATGATATCGACACATATACCTGGGAAGCTTTCAACCTTCGAAGCCACCAGGATTATGTTTCATGTATGCTAGATACAATATCACGGGGACTATACAGTCGACTCTCGTTATCTCGAATTCCAAGGGACGCTCTGAAATACTTCGATATATCCGTACTTCGACATATCAGATTTGCAGAATTGAGGAAAAACTAATTCAATTAACCACATTTAACAAATATATGTGTAATTGGACTCTTGAAACTAGAGATATATTGAAAATATTGTGGAAAAGAGGAGAAATTGCTGAGGAGCAATTTCTCCTCTTTTCCACAATATTTTTACATGCTGTCAGATTTTCATGTTTGGGCAGGGACCAGATTTTCACTTCAAGATAAGCGGTTATTCGAGATAAGCGAGGTCGAGATAGCGAGAGTCACCTGTATATTTTTTCACAATGAATATTAAACTTTTCACTAACGTTTTCTTTGGCAAAATGCATGCCTTAGTGCATACTTATACTCTCACAACGAAATTTTAAAACTCAGTTTTAAAAACAATAGCAAGTGATCATAATCCCGCTGTTGCATATATCGAAGATTTGCTTGCAACCTCGGCCCCAGGTAACAGTTTAACACCATTTTTGGGGACGCAACTGTCCTCAAATTTAATACACCGAATTTGTGCAGTCGGCTATCAACCACTAGAAACCTAACCACGCATTTATAAGAATGCAATAAAGTAGTTCTATACCATTCCATGTTTCAAGCAAAATGTGCTTATAAAAAAGTGCAACTGTCTACAACTTAGCCAATAAATAATAAAACAATATGGGACCGTATTGTTTATAGAAATTCAACTTACTTTGATGGTTGTCTATCTACTGACATTGTCAAATAATTCTCTACACCATAGGCTGACGGACTTACATTTATATCCTGAAACAGAAACATGCCAAGCGTTTTGAGTATCGTAATTAAGATATATATTTATATAGGCCTTGATGTGATGTGTATGTGCGAGAGTGTAGGTGTTCACCAAAGCGCAGATTATATATTTTATTTCCTATGGGATCATTGTACCCACTCGGGTTACTTTGAAAATCGAACAACGCTTAAGACGGTATTAGGGGGTTTACGCCGCTTCGCAAACTACATTGCTGCATATGAAACAACTATATAGAACCGAGTCTCTGAATTGTGTGTTCTTTGTTTCCAAAGGAACCTTTTTTATATTACTGATGCTGTTCGCATAAATATAACCCTGGAGAAATCTGCTATACTTGCAATAATATATAACTCTGTCATATTTTCAGAAAATATTGTCAAAGTACGTAGTTTTCTAATTAGGCTACGTAGCCAAGTTAGGTCAAGGAAGGTTATAATGTTATCGATTAAAAAGTGATCATAATCTTATTACTTTAAAACTTTTTTGGTATGTTTGTATTTTTATGATAAGCATGCACAATTCTTACTCAATGAGTCTGCAGACTATTCAGAACCTCAGAGAGAGCATAAATTAGTTTCGTGAAACTTAGAGTTCTAATTTCTTTTACGGACAATATAATTATCAAAACAACAGCCAGAGAAAATCAGTT
Organism: Anodontia alba; assembly: GCA_964016985.1. NCBI lineage: Eukaryota > Metazoa > Mollusca > Bivalvia > Lucinida > Lucinidae > Anodontia > Anodontia alba. The sequence goes on from OZ024823.1 coordinate 88,849,530, forward strand.
TGAAACAAAAGTGAAGCTCCTGTGATTTTCGTTACATCTTAAGTAGCTCCAGTATTATTAGACTGATATATTATGTTATGCTGACTAAAACTTGATGAGATAGCTGAAAAGAAATAAAATGATTGAGAGGAAGGGTTCACTTATTCATATTATGTACTAAAAGATATCATTATGGAAAAAATCACATCTCATCAGACTTTATAAGTCTAATACGGTATCAGCCCTTAAAAAGCTAAGGTAAAGAGCATGACAAGGGGAATAATGCACAGGAAAATAGAAATATCGCATTAGTAGAGGTAATAGTAGTATACGCACCATTATCATTTTGTTGTTGTTGTAAAACACAAAGGGTCTTGGCCAGTTATTCTTCATTTCAGTCTGACCAAGAGTTTTTTCTGTGCTTTGAATAATTGAGGGTGTGAATGTGGTTTATTGATTCTCCTGCATTCTAGAAATTATATTATTTTCCGGGGGAAGCCTCCGGAGAGGGCGCCCGGACCCGCCCCGCACCCCACCCCCACCCCCGAGCAAATGCACACATGACATGAATCCATAGTTGGTGCTGTTCAACATTGTAAATCGCGTTACGGTAAGGAGTCAGATGTCTGGGAACCAGGTTTAAGGGCCACAGAAAACAGAGAAAAAGTCCTGTGAATACTGTTTTGCCCTGGACTCCAAGTACGAGGATCCAAGGCAAAACGTTCACTTTGCACTTCTGAATGCAGCCCAGGTCAATATATTACGAGTGTCCATTTTTAATGAAAGTTCGGATACTCTGAAGCTTGCTGAACAGCCAGCATGTCAAAAAATACTTGAGCAAGGGAGTACCGATTATTGGTTGAAAATCAAAGCTGTAAAAACTATTTCAGATTTTAGGACAAGTATGGTAAGCAGATCAGGTGTCCCAATACTAAGAGTAAATATGGTAGGCTCCTGGCCACTTTACTTACCTTATCTTTAATTCCAAAATTTAAGAAATCATGTTGGTGTCTTTCTCCAGTTTTGAAGTTATATGTACTCGGTCGTTTCTCCAAACTGTTCAAATCATGAAAAAGAAAATGATTATTTTTCATATATAAAAGAGGAATACCCAGGCCAGCCTGTCATTTGTGCAGTCTAGCTCCCCCGAATTTTCGTTACTGTTATTCTATATACGGTAAATGTCCTAAAATTTTGAATACTTTATTCCATAATTTTTCATCTTGAATTTTGCCTTTTATGCAGTTGTTTCTTAAAATACTTAATGGAATGGCAAACAGTGTAGACCCGGATCAGACTGCTCCTTAGACTGCTCCTGAAGGAGCAGTCTGATCTGGGTCTGCACTGCTTGCATATGCCATTTTGTCAGACACTTTGGTATACGAAATTTTAGGACGTTAGTAATGATCAAAGAACAACTGTGATCAGCCTACACAGAATTGCTTGCATATTCATATATGTGATAAATGGGAACTATTTAATCTTGTCACAAACAACACAACCAATTAACGTTTAAATCAGTGAGTTAGTATTCAATCTCTCTCTATTCACCTGTCCTGCTTTGCCTCCGTCTGTCTCTGTCGCTGTGTCTCTGTCTCTAACTCCACACCGTATCTCTGTTTCTCTGTATTCCTCTCTCTCTCTCTCTCTCTCTCTCTCTCTCTCTCTCTCTCTCTCTCATTTCGTTGATACATTCTAACGATTCTGTAAGTGGTCAGGAAGGCCTGTTTATTCTTAGCATACTCGCATGTATATGCTTGAAATCATTTCTGTTGACAGATTAACCCATTTCTGCCGAGTGGACTCTTCTACCTTAACTCTTTAGCCGGTCCAAATCCAACAGAGAGGGTGTCTTGTCTGGTTGATTTTTATTATTGCCATGTTTAATAAAAATCCATGTATTAACGGCAAACAAGAGTAGACCCTGATCAAACGCCTCGTTCTGCAGCGTCTGATCAAGGTCTACGCAGTTGGCCAATATCCCTTTTATGGGACGCTAGGCATAAATGAGTTAACCCTTAAAGGGCCAGTCACAACCCTTAAAGCGCCAGTCACAACTGCAGCAGACGACAACTTTTTTTTAAATTAGGCTAACCCTTAAAGCGCCAGTCACAACTGCAGCAGACGACAACTTTTTTTTTTATTTTTCAGAGAAAACAAGTCTTGACATTTCATGTGGATCGTCTGCCCAAAAAAAAACCCTTAAAGCGCCAGTCACAACTGCAGCAGACGACAACTTTTTTTTTTATTTTTCAGAGAAAACAAGTCTTGACATTTCATGTGGATCGTCTGCCCTACAACTTTTTTTTTTATTTTTCAGAGAAAACAAGTCTTGACATTTCATGTGGATCGTCTGCCTTTTAAAAATAAAAAAAAAAGTTGTCGTCTGCTGCAGTTGTGACTGGCGCTTTAAGGGTAAACCTAATTTGCAAACATGGAGGTGTCCGAATGTTTATGAGAAATGTGATATGCGTACTTCTCTAAGAATGTTGTATGTTGATATTCACCCGGAGCTGGAAGAGGCCCTCTGAAGTGTGGTAAGGGGTTGATTTTTCTTCCGTCGGATTTAAATCTATATGTGTTCTGTTTTTTATCAATATCGTAAAATAAACCTTGTGACTCCATCTCGTAAGACCCCGGGATTGGGGTCTCCTAAAAAATAAATCAAGGCATATTCGAGAAAGAGGTCTTATAGATGACAAAGAAGCATAGTCAGTTCTTTCGCACGACATATAGCTTACGCAGTTTTTCTTCATGTAAGCCGGCCTCGGGGGCTCAGTTGGATGCGCCGTCCGACTGGAGACCAGGAGGTCGCGGGCTCGACCCCCACCGAGGTCGGCAACATTCTTTCGTGGAGATTGATCATGAAATATTTTCAGTTGTCAGTTTCTGGCGAAAGAATGTGCACAGTACTGGTTAACCGCTTAGAGGACTAAGCCTTCCCGGTAAACGTGTGGTTAGGTAAACTGACCGCGCTCGGCATGACCCCATTGGGTTGACTGGGCCGTAAAACCTCAACACAAACAAATTTTCTTCATGTCATATGTTGTTTTTTCTTTTCTTTTTTTTTTTTTTTTTTGCTTTTTCTTTCATATCTTTTGTTTATTTTCTTCCATACATAATGGCATAAAACTGATACGTGCGGCAAATAGGCAAATATTTTAGTATGTAACATGCAGTCTCCGACTCCTTTAATCCCATGGGAAAGCGTGGGAGCTCATTAAAATACATTGATAGCGTAAGTAGAAAAAAAAAACAAACAAGATGAACAATTATACAACAAAACGGGCAAATTGCAATAACCGACTAACATGTAAAGAAGAACTGCAATAGAGGAACCACCTTTGGGCGGCGGTCAACCCGACCAAAATCAGACCCCGAGATTATAAAAGTTTTTTTTCATGCTCAACTCAACTGAACATGAAATTGTTCATGCTAATAAATCTCAAATTACTAACAATGCCAAATTCTTTCTTGCTAAACATATCTGAGCATGAAAATTTCTCTGCTAATAAATATGAAAATGCCAACTATTGTTGGCATTTTCATATTTATTAGCAGAGAATTTTTCATGCTCAGCTAAGTTGAGCATGATAAAAGTTTTATAACCTCGGGGCCAGGTAAAATGTTTTTGTTTCACTGAGTAGTAGACTGCAGGAAAACATTGTAGAAACAGTCAATGGGATACTGGCTGAAAATGATGCGGTAGCATTTTTAAACACTCCTAACAGAGAGAATGTTTGAGATCTTCCTTCACAGCACAGCGTAGATATTTCCATACTTGATGGTCTGAATAATAATTGTTTTAGTTATTGTTACATTATGAAAACACGCCTATTCAAATATACTGAAAATTTTACCACCCAAAAATGAAAGTTTTCAGATAAAAGATTCTGATATTTCTCATATTTCTGCTCAAAACATAGATTGTGGGTGCTCGTTAGAACCGCCTCGCCGAGGCGGTTCTAACGAGTACTCACAATCTATGTTTTTGAGCAGAAATAAGAAAAATAATGTATACCTCTGTAAACCCCAATTTTACTATGTAAAAGTGGGGTTTAAGGGGGTCAATATTATATAGGTATGTTTTCGTTATGTCTTGAGGAAAAAAAAAACAAACACAAGACGTACCCGTATATATGTTCTCCACCATCCTTCCCGTCCGGAGGCTGGCTGATCGTAGACTTCACTTAAAACTTTTCTTTTCTGCAATGTAAACAAACCCGCAAATATTGTTAAATTCGATGACTCGAACGCCGATGGCTTGTTTATCGAGGCTGATTCGAACTCTTTTAGAGCCCTAGGAATTTCTTCCGGTAGCACAAGAAAACAAGTATTTCCGGATATCTTAGGGGAGCTTTCCTATTTTATCATGAAAACGTATGTTGTGTGTAGGAATAAGTACACTCAACATACCATTATTTTATAGAAAATCGAAAAGAGATCCCCAAATTATTCCCATTTACTTCCTGACCCGGTGCTATGATTAACATTGAGTGGCTCGAACTACCAATGTCTAGAACAAATTTCCTAAAGATGGTCCTAAAGATGTTCGAGCCATTGAAGTTCGATTGTATAATTTAAGCTGTAATATAAGGAAATTAAAAATGAATCTCTGTTCATAGGAGAAAAACAAACAGTAGGTATCTTTTCCAGGATGAAGCCTTCATACTACGTCTTTGGATATTACAAGAAAACTAAAGTATAACAGTCGAACTTCAATAGCTCGAACACCGATAGCTCGTTTACCATGTCTAATTCGAACTCGTTTTTGACTCCCTACGAAACTCTTTCGGTAGCTCAAGAAAACAAATATTTAGCGATTTTTTTTTTATTTTATCATGCAATTGTATGTTTGTGTGTTCTCATTAGAACCGCCTCATCGAGGCGGATCTAATGAGTACACTCAACATACAATTATTGTGTAGAAAATAAAAAAAAAAATCCCTAAATTATCGTTATTTGCTTCCTGACCTGGCACCATGATTAAGCCTCGGTGGCATGAACTACCCATGTCTCGAACAATTTTCTATGGTCCCAAAGATGTTCGAGACATTGAAGTGCGACTATATTTGCCATTCAGTCAGCATATTTTTTTTTTTTTTTTCATAAATGGGCTCTTTATGGGCAACTTAACAACTTAATCTGGGTCAGCACTGTTTGCCATTCATCAGCAACACTTTTTCTGACACATCATATGCTCTTAAGAAGCAGTTTATCTGATTCTGCACTGTTTACCATTCAGAGGCAATAGCACTTTATTTCCATATCATGGGATCTTTAGTTTGATCTTGTCGGCATGGTTTGTCATACAGCCACAATGTTTGAACACATCATGGACATTTTCAAAGCTACAAAACGGCATGTGCGCCCAGCGAAGACTCAGATCAGCCTGGGCATCCGCCCAGTCTGATCAGAGTCTTCGATCCGCCCGGTCTGATCAGAGTCTTCGCTGTGCGCTCAATGAGTAGCTAAGGACCCAAACTTTCTTCATGCGGACAGCAAAGACTCTGATCAGGCTGGGCGGATGCCCAGGCTGATCTGAGTCTTCGCTGAGCGCACATGCCTTCTTGTAGGTTTTGTCATACGCTGGCTCATTTAAGAGAAGTCTGGTAAGTTTCCAGGATTTAGGATATACCATAGTTACTCAAAATATTCGAACAGACATGTCTGCGCAAACAATGCACACCTAGATCAAGCTGATTCTAAAGCAGGCTGTTCAGTAGCTACACTGTCTGTTATTCATCAGTAATTTTAGACATACCGAGCAGGTAGTCAAAGTCAAATTGTTGGATTAGTCAGGTAAAGGCCAAGGGAGTCCAAATGTGATGAGCAACGATCGAAAACGGTTCTAATGCCATATACGGTCAAAACAAAAAGACGCAGATCAGCATCCACAGTCGCACATTACGATGAGGTCCTTCATTACCCAATTCCCAGCGGGCACATGACGTTGCATCGACGTTAATGCGACGTTGTATATACGTCAAGTGCCCACTGGCTTACAGAATCACTATGACTTGTAGAATATTTCGACGAACAGAGGTGCTGATCAGACTGCCTGGATGCACAGTTTAATTTTGGCCTTCACTGTTCGCACATACCATAATGACCCTTTCTTGAATTAAGCATTGTATTGAGGTGAATTATGGTATGATATAAGGTGTTCACATGTTTACAGATCCGTATATCGTAACTGTCCCAATTATATTGAGATTGCTTGATTGTGTTGGGGTTTAACGACACGTCAACCAATGTGGGTAATTTTGTGTTGTCTCCCAGAGAAACGGAGAAGAGAGATAGAAGAGATAGTAGAGGAGATGAAAGAGGAACAGGTGAGAAGGAGGAAAATGAATGAAAGTGAAGAAACAGAAGAAGTAAAAAACATTCCCCCTCTATGCAAGGGTAGCAGGCCTTGCCCATCTTGAAGCCAATATCAGTTGGACGTCCTCCCAGTTACGCAAGAAACACGACACCTTTGCCTCATCCCCCCCCCCCCCCCCCACCTCCCCTCCTCCCATTATATTTGGACAGACAGGCCTCCGCAAACAGTGTAGACCCAGATCAGAAGCCGTACAACGCGGTGTCTGAACAGGGTCTGCACTGTTTGCCACTCACCAAGCAATTTTAGACACAGCAACAGGTAATAAAAAGGAATTGCTCAAGTTATAGAGGGGTCCCAATATTCATTAAGTAAAATATGGCAGCCTAGTATACTGAAAGACCCTTTTCATTTGATCAGTTCTGTATGTAGTAGACCGCAACGACCAGTCATTTGTAACAGATAAAAAATCAGTACCTATTCCCAAAGCTTTTAAACTGAACATACAAGATAAATAGACCTTAATTGATTTTGTATGACGTATTTAGCCAAAGCATGCATAATTTATACTTGTAATAATGTTTTCTTTTGTTGTAATGGTGCGATTAATGAAGCATATTATCTACTATTTATATTGTACCTTCCGTTTCTATTTATTTACTTGCAGATATGATCAATACAACCGGTTTAACCTGGGCTAATTCAGCAGACGACACATTGGCAGTATCTCCCTATTTTTTCGCAGAAAATAGGTTTTGACATTTCATGCAAATTGTCTCTCCGAAGGAGACAATTTGCATGAAATATCAATCCTAATATCTGGGAAATATTTCAAAATGTCGTCTGCTGGCACTATTACCTAGGTAAGCGTTTAAAGTGTGTACAAAAAAAAAATGATCCTACACGCGTCTGTAAAGTTTCATCTCCCGATCCGGCGGTTAACGCTCATATAGATTCTACACTGGAAAACTGTTGTTGTTGTTGTTTTTTTTTTGTTTGTTTGTTTGTTTGTTGTTTCTATGTCCATAGCTTTTATACCCAGCCACACGATAGTGGCGGGGTATTATGGTTTCATGTTGGTCGTACATGTCCGTCCGTACGTCTGTCGTCCGTCCGTACTTTCGTTTCCGGACGATAACTTGAGTAAATACTAATGGTTTTTCTGCAAACTTTGTATGTGCATTGATATTGTGAAAATCTGGTTTGGGATTGCTAATGGGCACAGTTCGTCAATTTTCGATATCGGCCGGGTATTATCGTCAAGTCCTTTTAGCCATAACATGCTTAACCCTTGTCCTGCTGGACCCGGATATACCCTCCCTTTGCAAACAGTGTAGATCCAGATCAGTTGGCTTCTCAACTGATCTGGATCTGCACTGTTTGCCATTAAGTATATGAATTATATAACCAGCTCGGATCAAGTAATCTGACTGGCTAAAAACTAGTAGTGGGTGTGGTATCTTAATTTATTCAGCAGGACAAGGGTTAAAGTCAGTGTTTAAAGCGTATATAATCAAGAACAGAATCCGGCTGGACTAGGGTGGTTAGGGCGTTTCGTTGCCAAGAGCAGATAACTATTTCATGTGACGTAGAATCATATCGTCATCATCATCACATCATCATCATCCTCAAAAACACGACGTGTATAAAAAAAGATTCCCTTTCCACCAAGTCACTTACATGATATTCTCTTACTTCCTTCAACATTATTTAAGCCATTTAGGGATAGTGGTACCTCAAAGAAACAGTAACGCTCCGACTGCGTGAATTCAGATCTACCCGAACAGCTGAAATTCAAACCAGCATCCTCTGGGTTTAAAAGTGAGCGACTATCCTCCAGCTACTAAAGTACCCAATGCCCGACCATGAGGTCAAGGTCACAGTCTGATGATGGTTTTCGATGAGAACCGAAACTGTAACAGTAAATGAAAATTCTTCTTTGGCTATGATCGAAAGAATTCATTGGATTGGATTAATGTGATATTCTGTCCTGATGAAGCTATTCAGTGAATTACTCGATGTTATTGCGACCTTGTCATGCCAAACATTGTCTACGCATAACTGATGCGCACATGCGGACAATGAAGGCCATGATCAGCATGCGCATTTGCGCATGCTGATCATGGCCTTTGTTGCCCGCTTAGAAAAGCAATGGATTCTGTAAATACATGTCATTGATGAACAGAGTAGGCCCTGATCAGACTGCGCGGATGACTGTGTTTAAGGGATAAGGGTCATTTGCTTGTGCTGCACATTATATGCGAAATCGTGGCTTTTGCTGTCCGCTTTAAAGTATATAGATTCTATAGAACCTTGGGGTCTCTCAGCCTGTTCCGATCAGCCTGCGTGATCATGGCTGATCTGTGCGTCAGCTGTTCACTCCTCTGTGCGCAAGCTGTTCGCACGAGGCCCTTTGTCACACCCCAGCTCATTTAAAAAAAAGAACAAAAAATGAAAAATTACCTCCCAAGGATGCCTTATTTTATCATCGAACCTCTCGGTCGACTTAATAGCCTGTCTGCGAGTAAGTTTGCTTGGTGCACTCACGGGCTTCTCCAAAGCCCGACCCCCGGGGAGGTTGGGTACGGTTATGTAGGTAGCTTGAGTACTAGGCATTTTATTATCCCTTTTATATCCAAAATAGTATTAAATCACATTATCATAATTGTTTATTTTAAAATTCTGTCCTAACCACACCTTATCTAAATTTTACATTTACATTTAAATTTTCAACACGAACTACTGTGTATATTAGGTAAGTAAACGAATATATCCAAATGATCATCAATCAATAGGCATTATGGCGTCCTTAACAACCAAATCGTGTACACCTACTGTTCCATTATATACATGCTGACAAATACAAGTCTAATTTCGCTATTAATCTTTTATTCCAATCGTGTTATTTTTTGTTTATCATTTTGTCAATAACCGCTTAGGATTATCCACAGTAGGACAAGCGCAAAAAGGTTTTGCATAAATTAAATATACTGCAGACTATTCATTTATCAAACACTTGAACTTAATGTATACATTTGAACTTAACAATCAGAACAATAATTATTTTTTTCTATTCGGACATAGCTATCTATATAGTAGGGTTTTCTTTTCACCAAAGCGAAGACACTTTTTGATCCAGATTTAATAAATTGAATGAAACAGAATTAAGAGAATATATGCGCCTTAACGTGAGAAAACGTACCTTCTGATATGTGCGCTCAAAGAAGATTCAAATTAACCTGAGCATCCGTGCAGTCTGATCAGTCTTCATTGTCCGCATGATGAAACGTTGCCTCCTTGGCTATCCAAAGTGTGCCCAGTGAGGATTCTGATCAGACAGGCTGATCTGAATCTCCGATAGGTGCACATCCGAAGATACGTTTTGTAACGTTACGGCTCATATATATATATATATATATATATATATATATATATATATATATATATATATATATATATATATATATATATATATATATATGCTCATATATATATATATATATATATATATATATGGGTCGCGCTATGCGAAAACGTGTGTTCGGGCATATGCGGACAGCAAAGGCCCAGATCAGCCTGCGCATCCGCGCAGTCTGCTCAGGACCTTCACTGTCCGTTAACAGATTCATTGGATACTATAGAAGTTATAGCTGGAGAGCAAAGGCCCGGATGATACTTTGCCTATGTGAAGGGTGATCTAATTCTGCGCATTTTGCGCATGTTCGAAGGTTTGACGCGACCGATATGTAATCACATTTACAGTTTGCGATACTTTGCGGAAGATTTTATTCGATTTCATTCATTTAGTCACTTATTTTTTACTTACCTCAGTACTTACTTACTTACTTACTTACTTACTTACTTATTTACTTACTTACTATTGTTGTTGTTGTTGTTGTTGTTGTCGTTGTTGTCTGCTTCTATTTTCTTTTTTTTATTTTCGTTCTGTCTATAGACCAACGACGCGTGCGCGTGTCTCTACTCCGGAACTAACACGACTAAAAGGGAATAGTTCGGATCACAAAGGAGTCAAAGTTCTTACGACAACGTAAGCTACGGCATATAGTATAAAGAAACCTGCACACGTGACTACTTAAACCTACCCATCCAAAACCTTCCCCAACTTCATAATCCCACCACATATACCAGCTTCCTGGAATCAGACTACAGCTAGCTCTCTTGATTCGTTGACAATAACGAAATATATTCGAAATATATCGAGGGTTGAGCGCAAGACTATAGTAACTCAAACATATTTTTGAAACCCTTGTTTAGGGGCAACTTGGACCCCTTTGTAAACAATGCAAATTTAGGCGCCATTGCTCATACGAGCAATGGCACCTAAATTTTCATTGTTTACAGAAAGAAATGTTGTAATCTTCATAACACCTTCATGGTGAGGAGATTAGGTTTGGGGAAAAACAACCATCTGACTTACGCTAGTCTTGCGCTCAACCCTCGATATAGTCCCTTAGTTAACTGCATAGTTTGGTGACTGTATGACTGAGAAGACTGCTTATCAGAGCATCCAAGAATAAGCTACATATGAAGATCATGAAAAAATGTTATTTATTCCAGTTTCTTCTGATTTCAGGAAAAATAAGTGAGCCAGAGCACACCCTTGACAGTGTGTCTACAAGGGCCATACTGAAATTAACTGACAAGTGCTTGGTTTTGACAGCTGATAGCAGGAGAAGGAGCCGGTCAAGCCCTTGTTAGAATAGGATAAACTGACAGGGAGGACACGTGTAAAGAAGCATAAGAAAGTGTGTGTTGATTGAAATGTTGTGAGCAGAGTTATTCCAAGAGATGTTTTATGGACAGTTATGGAAAAATTATTTGTGGTCCGGGGCCTCCTGAACAAATTACCACCACCTGAACATCTTTACTTTCTCCTTTTCCTAGTTGAACCTCAATAACTCTTTTTTTTATTACTAATTCGAACTCGTTTTTGAGTCCCTATAAAATTCTTCCGATAGCTCAATTAAGCAAATATGAAATTGTATGTTGTATGTATCATTAGAATCGCCTCATTGAGTTGATTCTAATGAATACACTCAACATACAATTATTGTGTAGAAAATCGAAAATATTTCTCTAATTTACCGATATTTGCGTCCTGACCTTGCGCCATGATTAACCCTCAGTGGCTCGAACTCATATCTCGAACAAATGTCCGTGGTCCCAAAAATGTTTGATTGATTGTGTTGGGATTTAACGACACGTCAACCCTTGTGCGTCATTTTATGTTCTCTCCCAGAGAAAGGGAGAAAAGAGAAAAGATAGTAGAAGAGATGAAAGAGAGGAACAGGAAAGAGAGAGGAACAGGAATAAAAAGAAACAGAAGAAATAAAAACATTCCCCCCTCTACCCTTACCTGCTACAAGGATAGCAGGCCTTGCCCATCTGTAAACCAATATCAGTTGGACGCCCCGGTGACGTAAGATACACGATACCTTCGCACCACCCTGTCACCCCGAAAAGATGTTCGAGCTATTGAGGTTCGACTTTAGTTACACGCTTAAGGGACCGGGTACACTCGGTAGATTTTCATTTAAAGATAGGTCCCTTTTTAAGTGGGAATCAAAAAAAAATGACAGTTGCTCCCCCCTACCCCCCCCCCCCCCCCCCCCCAACACACACACACACAAGTTGTAGCAGTGTTCCTCAAGTTAAGTAGTATGTCAATGAATGGAATTGTCCGTAATATACGTAGTCCACACAAGCCAAGCCTTCCCGTTTCCCGCCTCCCCAGTGTAAGTCTAAGGCAAAAGCCTTACCAAGCCTGAAAGCGTATCTATTCCCCATAAAGACATTCGATATCGTTCTAAGGGAAATGGCAGGGAGGCAACATTGTCAAAACTGTTTTGCAAACCTTCTGAAATGAGGTGAACTCTAAAATGAAAGATTTTGTTCCCCTTTTAGAGGAGACTTCTTTTCAGAAGGGCTTGGTATACAGGTAAGCAAACAGGAAGTCGCAAAAGGTGTTTCCCTTGTGAAAATTGCAGAAAACCTACCAGATATATTTGTTTGTGTTGAGGTTTTACGGCCCAGTCAAACTAATGGGGTCATGTCGAGCGCAGTCAGTTTACCTAACCACACGTTTACTGGGCAGGCTTAGTCCTCTAAGCGGTTAACCAGTATTGTGCACACTCTTTCGCCAGAAACTGACAACTGCCCTTCTTGAATCAGCAGAAGGGAGAGAATGACCGTAGAAAATATTTCATGATTGGTCTCCACGAAAGAATGTTGCCGACTTCGGCGGGGGTCGAACCCGCAACCGTTGCGGGTTCGACCCCCGTCGAGGTCGCCAACATTCTTACGTGGAGATTGATCATGCGCGGTCTCCTTAAGCCAACCATAAAAACAAAATCAACGCTAATGCAGCATAAGCATACTTCTTTACTACAAACAAAGTTGGGGATCACCTAGCTTATTTTGATAGGGTCCACGCCAAAGCTTGTATTGAATTTCGGATGAGATGGGTCTAAGCATTTTTTTTTTTTTTTTTTTTGGAAGAAGAAGAAGAAGAAGAAAAAAAGTGGACGTTTTTGGTAGACATTGTTTTAGGAGGGATACGTTGGCGTTGACATAAACTTTATTGTTTGCTAGATAACTAGATAACTGAAAGAATATTGAAAGCTGTGTCAAAACACACATGCGAATGCATGCACGCACTCGCATGCATACGTATGTACAACAACGATGATGCACGTATAGCAACTAAAATCATATGTTTAATTCGATACCTGAAAGGATGCAGGCTGCCACTGTTTTTAGATTATACAGTTCTACAAATGTTCAGGAGTCAATAGTTATTTCTTCTTCAAGTTAAAATGGCGCATGCTGAGGGCGCATGTACTTGTCTGAGAGCTTTGAAAATTCCAAAATCGAAAGCGTATAGCAGGTAATGTATCATGCAGGAGGCTTCTGTGTCTTAATGACTGACATATTGTTTACGCTCGTATCGACTCCTGGCTTTTATAAGGATAATTTCTATTCCGGATGACTAGCTTCTATATATCAAGCACAGTGCTTGCTCATATCTGTACTGCAGAATTATCCTGTTTATATATATTAACCTTTGTCATGCTGAATAAATTGTCACGCCCACTTCTAATGTTGAGCCAATCAGTTTCTTTGATCCAGGTGTTTAATACAAATTCAAATACTGAATGGCAAACAGTGCAGATCCAGATCAGTTGGCTTCTTCAAGCCAACTGATCTGGATCTACACTGTTTGCAAAGGCAGAGAATATCCGGGTTCAGCAGGACGAAGGTTAAGGACAATGAATACACTTTTATGGGGGTGGGGTAACTCTAAATTGTTTTGTCCCCTTCTTAAAAAGGTCTGTTCTAAAAGGAAAGAATCCGCTCCCCTTGTCAGAAGGGGGACAAACATTTTGTGTCGTTTTTGTTGGGAGTTGAATTTGGCTCCCTTTAAGAAGCAGTGCACCCTTTCAGAAGAAGGTGCACTGACTTTGTCACTTCATCTATATTTAGTGAACGAACTTTCCTCGTTCTCTGTGCTCATCAAATATTATGTCATTAATTTTTAAATGACTGCCGGTTTCTTTAGTTTCATCGCCATCACTTCCAAGCTACTCGGGCTCCAACATAGCTACCGCTATGATTAAAGACAACTCGTGAAGTTTTGTACGAAAGCAAGTTAAGCGTTGTTTCCCGTCTAGAACAAAAAAAAAATGATCGCAATGCGCAAACCTTGACATTCAGCGGAGCACTTGTCAAGCGAAAAAGTGTCTTCGAACATGCGCAAAATGCACAGATTCAGATCATCCTGCGCAAGCGCAAAGTATCATCTAGACCTTTGCTCTCCATTCATACATTCTGTAGTATCAAATGATTCTGCAAGTGGACAGTGAAAGCCCTGGTCGGACTGCGCTAATGTACAGGCTGATCTGGGCGTCCACTGTCCGCATTTGCCCGAAGACATATTTTCGCATGGCGCGGCCCATATAATAATTGGGTCTCATAGAAGCCTAGTTTTGATTTAATGGTGACACGACAATAAAAGAACTGCACAACCACGCCGACTGACTGACCTATTTATATGCGTTCCTAGAACATGGTTGCCTTCAGAAGTACAAAACATAAATTTGCGAATGTGTATCTAATCCGCTGACCCAGCTAGCATTCTTTATAAATCTATAGCGGGCCGTTATCGGCCCGTCAGCTACCCTGACGGGCCGATAACGGCCCGCTATAGATTTATAAAGAATGCTTACTGGGGAAGCTGTCCACAAAATTCGAATTCTTTGTCTACATCCTGCGCTAGACCATGCACAGAAGAATTTTGATACCACATTCCTGGAACCAGATATTTAGTTATCAGGAATTCGACTATTCAAGGTCAGAAAGTATACATCAGCTTTGATGGGGCTACGCCCCACTGGAGTTTTATTAACCTTTTACCATTTTCTGGTGAATTCAGAAGGACACGATATGCAAGAAAGGTCACAACTTATTATCTGGGGAAACTAAGAAACGCGTTAAGGCTGAAATTCAGGCAAGATGCTTATAATGCCTTCAATGTTTTTTATGAAAACACAAATGGGCGGCAACAGGAAAATGTACCATGCGACGTCCAATCAGCATAGACCAGCAACAAGAAAATGTACCATGTGACGTCCAATCAGCAAAGACCAGCAACAAGAAAATGTACCATGCGACGTCCAATCAGCAAAGACCAGCAACAAGAAAATGTACCATGTGACGTCCAGCAACAAGAAAATGTACCATGTGACGTCCAGTCAGCATAGACCAGCAACAAGAAAATATACCATGCGACGTCCAATCAGCAAAGACCAGCAACAAGAAAATGTACCATGCGACGTCCAATCAGCATAGACCAGCAACAAGAAAATATACCATGCGACGTCCAATCAGCATAGACCAGCAACAAGAAAATGTACCATGTGACGTCCAGCAACAAGAAAATTTACCATGTGACGACCAGTCAGCATAGACCAGCAACAAGAAAATGTACCATGTGACGTCCAATCAGCAAAGACCAGCAACAAGAAAATGTACCATGTGACTTCCAATCAGCATAGACCAGCAACAAGAAAATGTACGATGCGACGTCCATTCAGCATAGACCAGACCAGGACACAAGGTTATAAAACCTTTTTTCGTGCTCAACTCGCCTGAGCAGAAATTCACTTTGCTAATAAATATGAAAATGCCAACAATAGTTGGCATTTTCATATTCATTAGCAGAGAAAATATATGCTCAGCTATGTTTAGCAAGATAGAATTTGTAATTGTTAATAATTTGAGATTTATTAGCCTTATGTGATTACGAAACAATTATGTGAGCATGAAACAAAAGTTTTATAACCATGGGGCCAGGCTTGAGTATCTCGAGATTATATTTCTTATATATATTTTCATGCTGAGCTGAGCATAGAAACGTTTTAAAGCATATTAAATTTTTATGTTCAGTTGAAGTGAGCATGAAAGAAGTTTTATATCCTCACGGCCAGGTCAGGACTCGATGATCAGGTTCTTCGCCTATATGCCTAACCGTTTTAGAATGAATATGATAGTGAAAATCCCAATCAGACTGCGCAGATGCGCGCAGTGACCTTGATTTGTATCTGTTCGCATGAATTTACGGTTCATCGTCTTGCCAGCAGGCCGACCTTGTTTCTTAAAAACAAATACGCATAAATAAAAACATGCATTCCAATACAATATGATTGATAATAATTATACGTAAATTGTCATAAACAATTTCAGCACAGCTTTCAATCTCCTTGACCGATTTTACGATATAAATGAAGCATTAGCTAGCTAGTCTTTAGAGATAAAACAATATGAGAATACTTTCTTCACAGAAGATCACGGTTTGCAAATCAAATCGGTATTTGAAAGAAGGTCAATAAACACGCCTCCAAGGAAGATAACTCGGACTTAAAAACACTTGACTCCCTTCTTCAAACGGAGTGCTCTAAATCCACAGTAGACCATTCAGCTCTAAACCTTAGTAAACAGCGTAGATGCAGATTCTGTTTTTGATCTTGCTCTGACACACCCACTTGCAATAATTTACATGCCCGAATTCAAAGATGGAAGAATCCAACTCAGAACCCCAGAGGTGACTGGGTATAAGGGACTACTTCACAAACCGACTTATATGGGTGTTCTGATATTCTCTAGTTACTTCTCAGGCCGTCGACACCTTGATGTCCTAAACGATCAAGACCGTCTGACAGATGTTGTTGTAGGCTGCCTCCTTAGATACTGAGCTAGTATCATCCTAAAAAAGGCTTTGTGTAAGCACTGCTTTACATCCAAGAGCCCTAGAATTTCTTATTCTCATCAAATCAGTCTTGATGTTTTCGAGATATTGGTCCCAAGTTATTCATTGCTGATGCATTGCCGCATTTCGAACGGATGTCCAGTATTCTTCTGGATTTTCTAGACTAAGTTGCACTGGATCTAAACGAGATCTAAACGGGAGATGTCCCTGATAAATGCTTGTCTCTTGTCTTGAACTTAGAGACATCCGGTTTCTTTGATGTTTTCTTGCCTTGCGGAGGCCTTGTTGGTTGAATACACAAGCTGACGTTGCTGACAACCAGTCTGTGATCTGTCGAGTATTCTTTGTTACTCTAACGTCAGCTATTTGTCCTTCTTCCGCACTATGACAAAGTCAATGAGATGCCGGTGTGAGAAGCGTGGATGCATCCAGAGAGTCTTATTTCGTTTAGCTAGACGTGATTAGCAATCATGCTCAACATATTTCCTGAACAGTAGCAGACCATTGCTAATGCACTTTCCTATGCCTTCTGTTTCAGTCAATCCTTCTCAGGTCTGGTGGTCTGCATCAACTCTGGCATTGAAGTCACAAAGAAGAATAAGCTTTTTTGAACGTGATGTTAAATGGCTAAGTGGGGTCCCCTCTAATCTCGATTTACAAGCCAGTGTTTCTGAAGCAGGTAATTGTTTAGGACACCTTTTCGCCTTTGCATGCGAAGAGGGTGAGTAGTGCGATCCTAAAAGGTCTGCTTTGTCGTACAGCAGACCTCCGAATTCCACTTACTGCTTCATTCTCGTGAAAAACGACAGACACTTTTTTTATTGTGTTTGGGTTTAACGACACGTCACCACTTGTGGGTCATATTGTGTCGTCTCCCGGAGAAAGGGAGAAAAGAGATAGAAGAGACAGTAGAAGAGATGAAAGAGAGGAACAGGGAAAAAGAGGAACAGGAATGAAAGTGAAGAAACAGAAGAAATAAAAAAACATTCCCCCTCTACCCTTATCTGCTACAAGGATAGCAGGCCTTGCCCTTGCCCAACTGTAAGCCAATATCAGCTGGACGCCCCGGTGACGTAAGACACAAGATACCTTCGCACAACCCGACCCCCCCGTCCCCACCCCCCCCCCCCCCCCCAACACACACACGCGCGAAAACCGACAGAACCAAGCCGCTTGTGTGCAGCTCGCTCATAGTTTGTCCTCATCTGCTGCTACGTCACTCGCCCATTGCCACTGGACTTTGGACTTTGCATTACGAAAACATGCCTATATAATTTTGACCCCCGTTAAACCCCTCTTTTATATAGTAAAGCTGGGGTTTACAGGGTTATACATAATTTTCTTATTTCTGCTTAAAACATAGATTGTGGTACTCATTAGAACCGCTTCGGCGAGGCGGTTTTTACGAGTACCCACAATCTATGTTTTGAGTAAAAGTATGAAATATATCAGATTTCTTTTATCTGAAAATTTGCAAAAAATTTTTGTGGTAACTTTTCAGTATATTTATATAGGCATGGTTTCATAATGAGCATGTATTTGTGTCTTTAGTCACTTGTGCAATAGCTGTGTGTTTAAGATCAGGATGACATGTGCTGTGACTTGGATAAAAGTATGACCGAAGCGCGCATCAACACCACTCTCTCTTCCTGACCAGACCTGACGAGACGTCTGGAGCAAAACCCGGATGCAGTGGATGACCATAGTCTGGTTGTGTCTTGTTTTGCTCTTCGCGTTCCACGTCATGTTTCTGTATCGCCTTTTGGACTGTTGATTCCATATTGTGATTTCTTCCACCGCAGCTGCCGAAACAGACTTTGTATAGCTGGACTAGGCATATCCATGCCTATGCAGATGTCAGTTTGGAGTTTTCATCTAGATGAATTGCCGACCAAGGCTAAGGCCTTCATTTACCCTTTCTATCGAGGTTTGCTTAGAGACTTAAACTCCTATAAGAATTGCTATCCAGGGATTTGTGGCCACCTCCCCATGCTATGCAAACTCCTAGGTACCCAAGACTATGGGACCACTTCTTCAGGCTACATTTGTTTAGAGCTTTCCAACTCCTAGGTGGATTGCAAGTCAAGCCCATGGGGCCACCTCCCCAGGCCAGGTATGTGTGAATAACTGCCAACTCCTAAATGGGCTGCCCTTCCGGGATAACGATCACCGTGCAAGGGCTCAGTTATGCGACAATGGGTCTTTGAAAATTTTGTGGATAGGACTCGCAGTGACGGTCCAGACTCGTCACTGCGAGTAAAGGAAACACTTAATAGCTTCCAAAATAGGGACTACTCTAAAAGGAAAGCATTTGCTCCCTCAGGGAGCAAATGCTTTTCTTTTAGAGTAGTCCCTTGAGGAAGCAAATGCTTTCCTTTTAGAGTAGTCCCTAGAAGGAGCAAATGCTTTCCTTTTAGAGTAGTCCCTAGTGGAAGCAAATGCTTTCCTTTTAGAGTAGTCCCTAGAGGGAGCAAATGCTTTCCTTTTAGAGTAGTCCCTAGAGGGAGCAAATGCTTTCCTTTTAGAGTAGTCCCTAGAGGGAGCAAATGCTTTCCTTTTAGAGTAGTCCCTAGAGGAAGCAAATGCTTTCCTTTTAGAGTAGTCACTAGAGGGAGCAAATGCTTTCCTTTTAGAGTAGTCCCTAGAGGGAGCAAATGCTTTCCTTTTAGAGTAGTCCCTAGTGGAAGCAAATGCTTTCCTTTTAGAGTAGTCCCTAGAGGAAGCAAATGCTTTCCTTTTAGAGTAGTCCTTAGAGGGAGCAAATGCTTTCCTTTTAGAGTAGTCCCTAGAGGGAGCAAATGTTTTCCTTTTAGAGATTCCCTATTTTGGAAGCGATACTAGGGAGATTTTTTTTCAAGATTTTTCCTGGGTGTGCGTAAAAATAATTTCGATTTGACTACGCCTTTGTCCGATATATGCTTGCGGGCAGCAAAAGCGGCCAGCTGCAGGCACGTCTGGACCGTCACTGCGAGTCCTATCCACAAAATTTTCGAAGACCCATTGTCGCATAACTGAGCCCTTGCACGGTGATTGGGCGATCAGGATATTTAAATATGCGTGTTTGCCATATTTACAAATGAAACAAGTAGTTCGACACGTACGCACATTCATCTGGTCGTAAAACTATATCTCGATTACAATGTTAATGATAATTGCGCTGTCTTATATTACATAAATAGTACAAATGACTCGTGATATTTAGATTTTATTTCCGGCTAAATATCAATGAAATAGTGTTTGCATGTCATAGATAGAGTGTCAGCTGTTTTCACTCAAAACAGTTTTGAAAAAATTACTTCTTTTTTTTCAGCTTAAAGAAAAGAAGAATAGAAACAAAACATGTATACTGCAAACGACATATAGAACTATTTTATTATTATTATTATTTCCCCAGAAAGCAGGATTTGACATCTCATGCAAATGCTCCAATGAAGACAATTTGCATGAAATATGTCATATACTGTTTTCTGAGAAAAAAAAGAAAAATATCATCAATTTGTCATCTGCTGAATTAGCTGAGAATAGTTTAAAAAAGATTAAACATTAACCCTGGTAGCATTCTTTATAAATCTATAGCGGGCCGTTATCGGCCCGTCAGCTACCCTGACGGGCCGACAACGGCCCGCTATAGATTTATAAAGAATGCTTACTGGGAACTCGTATACAGCGTTGGTGCAGCTCAAACTAGATTATCCAGCTGTACAGGCTGGTACTAGTGTGTGGGTCATTATTATCGCACATGTGGTTGTGTTGCATTTCGCAGGATGAAGATGTTGTTTTGTGTCCTGACAACCGTCCCTTCTCGTCCACCATAAAACTGAACCGTTTTACAAGCATAAATGGGAATAACACCTGTCTAAATATATAAAGCATTATTATACATACCATTAATAATACCGAAGGAAAAGCTGTATTTATTGTTGACAGGTACAAAGGGCTAAGAACTGAGGCTAATAGAGAGGTTTCAGGCAACGTTATTTACTCAGCTATGCACCTTCTGACAAATATTTCTCAACTGTTTGACCCCTGTAAGCATTCTTTATAAATCTATAGCGGGCCGTTGTCGGCCCGTCAGGGTAGCTGACGGGCCGATAACGGCCCGCTATAGATTTATAATGCTAGCAGGGACTCGTCCACTTTTGAAAGCTGATTTCGGTGGTGTATTTCCGGGTTAATGGTTAACCCAATCTGTTTAATAGAAGTTAAGAGCATATTAACCGTTTTAACTCGACGA
This sequence comes from Anodontia alba, assembly GCA_964016985.1. NCBI lineage: Eukaryota > Metazoa > Mollusca > Bivalvia > Lucinida > Lucinidae > Anodontia > Anodontia alba. The sequence continues at coordinate 88,870,350 of OZ024823.1, forward strand.
CGATTGGACGTTTTTATTTTTAATTTTATTTTATTTTTTGTTGTTGTTTTTTTTTGTGTGTGTTGTTTTTGTGTTGTTGTTGTTCTTTTTTTATCTGACCTTACTCGTGAGGTAGGAATCACACTGCTTCTACTAGTGATTTTCTTTTGCTCTGATTTTCAGTTTGTTAGAATTTAATTTACGTGTCTAGTCTTTGTTGATCTGCTCATTAGTTAGGAAACCATTGCGCGGCCCGAACATGTACCAGGAACTGCAATAAAATAAGGGCTACAGCTGAGTGCCCATATAACCAGTTTAAGCCCCTCAACTGTTTTGTTGTTAAGCTTTCCAGGGCGACATATCTATTGTAGTTCCTCATCCGCTCAGTTTGTCCGGGGCCTCCTTTGGTAGCCGATACCTATTGATTCTGTAATAAGGCAAGTTTGGCAATGAATGCCCGCACTTGGCATAAGGGCTCTTTTCATGCGTTGGGCATCGCGAAGTGACTGAAATACTGACGAGGTACATTATCAATGCCTTGGTTCGCATTGCTGCATGTAATATTTTCCACAATATGTGGTTTACATAAAATTAATTTTGGGATAGGGTCAGTGTTCCTCATTTAGCAAACATAATGGATAATTCAACAAGGTCACGTGTCCCTCTGTCGTGTAGTATTTATGAAAAGAAACTGATATAGAAGATTAATTTTAAGCTTTAAGTGGAGCTCAAGGACAAGAAAAGGACAACGTGACCAAATGCAGTTTCTGACGTCTGTTAAATATATGTCTATGCAATGAAAATGATGACTGAAAAGAACAGGTATGTGCGTTTAATGCAATACCATTTAACTCTTTCACTGATACATGCGATAATAATAGGCTTTTTGCAAAAATCATAAATCCAGATAAGACGGCTCATAATGAGCCGTCTCATCAGGATCTACGCTGTTTGATGTTCAGTATTTCAACTTTACATATAAACTTCTTTCCAAACGATAGTTTGTTCAAAGAGAGAGAGAGAGAGAGAGAGAGAGAGAGAGAGAGAGAGAGAGAGAGAAAGAAAAGAGCAGACGATAAATGTCGTCTGAAATTTGGCACCGAAAGAGTAAAGTGGAATCGATAAACTTTCAAATGAAGCAACTCTGTCAAAATGTTTTTTCCTCCCTTCTGAAAAGGGGTCTACTCTAAAAGGAAATAATTTAGGGAGCAAATTCATTGCTCTTACAGTAGACACCTTTTCAGAAATGGATTGGTGTGTATTAAAGTCACAAAAGTTGTCTCATTTGCGGAAGTCATCACGAAAACATACATATATAACTTTGACCCCCCTTAAACCCAACTTTTATAAAGTGAAACTGGGGTTTATAGGGGTAAACATTATTTTTCTTATTTCTGCTCAAAAAAATAGACTGTGGGTACTCGTTAGAACCGCCTCGCTGAGGCGGTTCTAACGATCACCCACAATCTATGTTTTGAGCAGGAATATAAAAAATATCAGAATTTTTATCTGAAACTTTTCAATTTTTTTTTTTGGCGGTGAAATTTTCAATATATTTGAATAGGCGTGTTTTCGTAATGGTGGCGAAACTCCACTGTCTTTTCGACATCTCTTGGAAAGACGTTTATTGCTTGGCGTTTTATTTTAAATGAAAATATTTTTTTCTGATTGACCATATCTTATCAGAAACCATTTGTCTTTTATGTTTCTGTGTTTTGTTCTCAAATATTTATACAAAAATCATAGTTACGGCCAAAAATTGGTCTGACCGATGCAATTTCTATAGTAAAGTGATTTTTGGAGATTTTTGTCTAAGAAAATATTTTTTATTTTTCTTTGCTGAATTAAAATTACTGATGTTTTACAATAATATTGTGAAAATTTCAGAAAAATTGAACAAGTGGAACTTATTGAAAATTTGGCTCCAAGTTACCTACCCTATAGATTTCTGCATGATTTGGCTTCATTTTTACTATGGGAAAAAGTGAAAATATTTGATTTTTTAAAAACCAATGACTAGAATAAAAATTTTTGTACTTAGGTAGTTACGACAAATGGTTTTGCATTAAATCAAGACAAAAATTTGCAAATTTACTTCTGTGTAAAGCGCCAAGCAAAAAATGACGTTCTGAAAGATGTCGAAAGCACAGTAGCAAGAGTTTCTTGTTCCCCTCAACGTAGAAGAATTGGACAGAAAAGATTAGGTTGCACAACATCCTTGACATTACGTGTATATTGTACTTGGGGTCATTTAAGCTTGGGTGGGTCTAATGTACTTGCAGTAGTAGGCTAAGCTGAGTATGCATTACGAAAACACGCCTATTCAAATATATTGAAAATTTTATCACCAAAAAATGAAGATTTTCAGATAAAATTCTGATATTTTTCACATTTCTGCTCAAAACATAGATTGTGGGTACTCGTTATAACCGCCTCGGCGAGGCGGTTCTAACGAGTACCCACAATCTATGTTTTTGAGCAGAAATAAGGAAAATAATGTATACCCCTGTAAACCCCAGTTTTACTATATAAAAGTGGGGTTTAAGGGGGTCAAAATTATATAGGTATGTTGTCTTGATGTAGTACTTTTGTTTCTGCACAGCCATTCACTTTTTCTTTCATCCTTCTCTATTTCTCTCTTTTCTTCTCCTCTATTAGCCCGTCTGTCCTTTTTCTCCCTTCTCTGGGAGATGACACAAAATGACCAAAAAGTATTGACATGTCGTTAAATAAGCACTCAAAATAATGAACGTGCTTTGATGGATAGCGCTTAAAGACTTAAAGGAACCTCAATGATTGTTTAACTCTTTGCAAATTGCTGTTAATTGTTATGGGAAACATTTCAAACCTTGATCACATAGTGGTGTCTGGTCAAAGTCTATGCTGTTTGCTAATGTTCAGTTTGGGACGGTACGTATGAATTAGTTAAATTCGTATGTTCATTTATATCTAACTATCATTCTTACAAACTAGACTAAATAACTGTCAAAGTTGTTTTGCCACCCTTTTGAAAAGAGATCTATCCTAAAAGGAAGAATTTGCTCCCAAGGTTTTCCCTGGGAGCACTTTTTTTCCCCGCTTTAAGAAAGAACACTTTTCCGAAGGGAATAAGTGTGCAGATAGTAAACAGGAAGTAAAAAAAAAAAATGGTGGCAAATTACCTTGTTTTTTTTTTTTTGTTTGTTTTTTGTTTTGTTTTTTTTTTTTTTTGTTTTTTTTTTTTTTTTTTTTTTTTTTTGCTCAAAGGCTCCATATTCCTCAAAAATAGACATATTATTCTCAAAGAAAGGTTTAATAAATTGATATATGGTAATAATACAGTCATAAAATATAGCACCTGACAGTCTATAAAATTTCAGTTAGTCTCTCGTTCTTGAAATGAAATGATTTTTTTTTTTATTGTAACACTGAATTTAAGTTGCCAATATTAATTCAGAGACACGATAAAAAATCTTTTTTGATCCAGTTCTAAAACGAGAGACTAACTTAAATTTTACAGGCTGTAAAATGACACATTTTATGATCGTTTTAATACAATATATCAATTTATCAAACCTTTCTTGGATAAAAATGTCTAGGAATATGGAGCCTTTAAACACCAAACCCATGAAAATCCAATATTAGCCAGCGCACGACAAAACCTACAATAAGATCTGTGTGACCCGCAAAGATTCAAATCAGCCTGTACGTCCGCCCAGTATGCCAAAGGTTCGCGTTTATCCCTCTTTATAACACGTAGGCTGTAGAAGGCACATGCGATCAGCGATGACTCTGATCAGACTGCGCGGATGCGCAGTCTGATCTGAGTCTTCGCTGGTCGCACAAGTATCATTTAGGTTTCGTCGTGTGCTGCCTCAGTTATGTAAGTTGATGTGTATTATAAACGGCCATTTGCATGTGCACTTTTAATGCATCAGAAGTATCTCACTTCACTAATTAATCAGGGTCATGCATATTTTTAATAATTAATTGAGTCGCAACGCGAGACAACGTACCTCTTACACGTGTGCCGAACGAAGACTCAAATCAGCCTGCGCATCCGCGCTGTCTGATCAAAGCTTTCATTATCCACATGAAAGAATTTTTTGCATCCTTCAATGTCCGAAATACGCACAGTGAACATTCTGATCAGACTATGTGGACGTGTGAGATGCTCTGAATCTTTGCTGAGCGCACATGTACAAAGGTACTTTTTCTGACGTTGCGGCTCGAATTCATAACCACATTTTATATATACCGTATTCGGCCTAATTACCGCACATACTCCTGTAAGCGCACAATCAAGCAATTCGTAGTTTTCAGATTACAGCCATGTATTTTTATCTGCCTCTTTATAAATGCATTTGTTGTTGGTATTCATTTGAATTGCATCGACAAGTCGATGCAATTCAAATGAGTACCAACAACATATACATGTATTTATACATTTATCGAGGCAATTCAAATGAGTTAAAGAAATTTAAACATATTACATAAGCATCATTAAATACGCCCCTCAGGAATTCCTCTGCTCATATTCCTTTAAATTGTGCCCTTATTTGAAAGATATTTTGCTGCCTTTTTGACAGTAATTTTGAAACACTTAAGCGCACAATGCGGTTAGCAGGTCGAATATGGTTTCTGACATGTACATGTACGCCCCACGCCCAGCGAAGACTCAAATCAGTCTGCGCATCCGTGCGGTCTAATCAGTCTCCGTTGTCTGCATAAAGAAACGTTATATACTGTGCATCATTGGCTATCCAAAGTACAGTCGACTCTCGTTATCTCGACCTCGCTTATCTCGAATAACCGCTTATCTCGAAGTGAAAATCTGGTCACTGTTTTAACACAGAATTTAACAACAGGTAACAAAATATTGTGGAAAAGAGGAGAAATTGCTCCTAAGGAGCAATTTCTCCTCTTTTCCACAATATTTTCAATATATTTTTAACTTCGGGACATATTCATTTCTGAAATGTGGTTGTTCGATTTATTTTTTCCTCAATTCTGCAGATCTGATATATCGAGGTACGGAAGTCTCGAAGTATTCCGGAGAGTCCTTGGACTTCGAGATAACGAGAGTTGACTGTGAAGATTCTGATCAGAATTCGAGAATGCGCGACTGATCACCGTCTGAATCTTCACTGGACGCAAATAGGTACACAATAACATGCATCAATAAAAGCAGTTATTCAGAGCGGTAGTACTGTGTTACAAATGTACAGATTCCTGAAACTCCGTGAAACGTAACATAGCAAGCAATCAGTACATCAAATCATATGGAAGAACGGCATATCAAGGTATGAAGTATACGTCGCACTTTAACTGTCGGTACAGACATACGCACAGACGCAGCATTTATACGCGTGTGTCTAGGCGCATGCGTATATTAATTTTATACAATAGATTTTAATTAAGTCTTAGTTATGATCGCTGTGAATTGGATTATAGTGAGGGAGAGGCGCGCAGAGTCAACCTCACTCTCTCGTCCTGACTTAGCTGGATCCAGAGGTTAGACAGTGTCAGGACATCTAAAGCTAAGCCCGGATGCAGTGGATGACCATGAATTCTGTTGTGCCTTGTCATGCTTTCCATGTTCCACAACATGCTGCTGCATCGCCGTTTGAGTCATTGAATCATAATAATGATTTCCTCCACTCCAGCTGTCGAGGCAGATTTTACATAACTGGAACATGCAAATCCAGATATGCAGGTTTTTGTTTGGAGTTGCCAGCTCCTAGATGGATTGTCGACCGGTGCTTGAGAGCTCCATCTACCTAGATATTGTTACACAGATTCAGTTAACAGCTATACAGAGGCAGTAACTTAGGTGTCTTATGTAGCCTCTTCCTCACTATAATCCAATTTAAACAGCGCATGTCATCTTAATCAGCAGCACACAGTCACAGCAAGCACACATATGCAAGTCATACAAAAAGCATTGCAGCGATGGGCGAGCGGCGAAGCAGCGGACGAGGAAACATTGGAAGCTGTAGTTGCAGACCTGCACACATGCGGCTTGGTTCTATTTGGTAGTTTTCCTTAAGAACGAAGCAGTACAGTGAATTCGGCAGCCGAACTGAGCGACTGAGCAGACCTTTTTAGGATCGCACCGCTCTCCCCCTTAGCATGGGGAAGGGACTAGAAAAGGTGCCCTAAACAATTGCCTGCTTTAAAACTCCTGGCTGGTTAACCGCAATCAGTGGGGATCCCACACAGCGGTCGAACAAGAAAAAGGAAGACGAAGGTGATACCTTTAACCAATCGGCGCATGCAATGTGCGCACTCTGTTGGACAGTGCTTGTTCTGACACACCTCAGCGAAGAACAGCTCTAGTTGATAGAGAACTTGACAGATACAAAGTCGAGATTCAGCTCTGAGTTGGACTCGCCTTGCAGAGGAAGGGCTTTTAAAAGAAGTTGTTGCTGGTTACATTTCTTCTGGACTGGACGCAAGACAGAAGAGTGGCGTGAAGCAGGAGTAGGATTTGCCATCAAGTCACACCGTGTCAGCAAGCTCTCAGGACTTCCAAAAGGGATAAATGACCGCCCGATGACGCTGAGACTTCCCTTATCTGGAAAGAGGCATGCAACCATTGTAAGTGCCTATGCACTCACAATGACTAACGCAGATGAGGTTAAAGGCAAGTTCTATGATGATCTGGATTCTGTGATTTCTGCAACATCCCGGACAGACAAATTCATCCTCCTCGGGGACTTCAATGCCAGAGTCGGCACAAACCACCAAACCTGGGAAGGAGTGATAGGAACTGAAGGAGTAGGGAAGTGCAACAGCAATGGCCTCCTCCTTTTAAGGAAGTGTGAAGAGCATTAACTACTGATCGCCAATACAGTCTTCTGTCTACCAACTCGCAGGACATCATTGATGCACCCTCGCTACAAACACTGGCATCTCATTGACTATGTCATAGTGCGAAGGAAGGACAGACAGGATGTCAGAGTGACAAAGACCATGTGTGGTGCAGACTGTTGAACAGATCACAGGCTTGTTGTCAGCAAACTCAACCTGCGCATTCAGTTTGTACTATGACCACAAGGAAAGAAAGTCCCAAAGAGATTGGATGTCTCTAAGCTGACACTAGACAGAAAGAGGCAAGCATTCATCAATGATATCTGCAGCCGTTTAGATGTACTGGAAAACAGTTCAAGGGATGTAGATGAGAGTTGAACAGTCTTCAGAGACACCGTTCATTCTTCAGCTATGGATTCCCTAGGACCAGTATCTCGCAGACACCAAAATTGTTTGATGAGAATGACAAAGAAATCCAGGGACTCCTTGAAGAGAAAAGCAAAAACACAAGGCATACCTCAGTGATACCAGCTCAGTATCCAGTAGGACTACCTATTCAAACATATGTAAGACAGCCCAGACTATGCTCAGAGACATGCAAGACTCCTGATTGAGCAAAAAGGCAGATGAAATCCAGTCTTTTGCAGACAGAAAGTATCTGAATGAGTTCTTTGATGTACTTAAGATAGTATATGGTCTTCAGAGCTCAAGAACCACCCAACTCCTTAGTGGAGATGGAACTAGTCTTCGGACCGACAAAGAAGCTATCTTGAAAAGATGGGCTGAACACTTTGATAGTGTCCTTAATCGGCCATCCTCTCTCAATGATGAAGCTATCAACAGACTACCACAGGTGGAATGTAATCCGCTGCCTGATGTCTTTCCAAACGCCTCTGAAACAGTGAAAGTAATGAAACTCTTGTTATCTGGCAAGGCTCCAGGATCAGATGCAATACCTGCAGAGATCTACAAAGCAGGAGGTCCTTCAGTTGCAGGGAAACTGACAGTTATTTCACATTATGTGGAGAAAAGAAGCTATCCCTCAAGAATTCAAGGATGCAACAATTATCCACCTATTCAAAAAGAAAGGGAATCCTCAAGTCTGTGACAATCATCGAGGCATCTCTTTATTGTCAATTCTTGGGAAGAGTTTTGCGAGAATCCTACTGAATCGATTGAATGAACACCTTGAACAGTCAGGGCTTCTACCAGAAAGCCAGTGTGGATTCAGGAAAGACAGAGGAACAATAGACATGATCTTCACAGCAAGACAGCTTCAAGAGAAATGCCAGGAACAGAATGTGGACCTCTACATGACCTTTGTCGACCTTACCAAAGCATTTGACACAGTCAGTCTTGAAGGTCTTTAGAAAATTATGGCAAAATTTGGCTGTCCTGCCAAATTCATAGCAATAGCGCGGCAGTTCCACGATGGTTTGCTTGCAAGGGTCCAAATGATGGCGAGTTTTCTGATTTATTCCCTATGACAAATGGAGTTAAGCAAGGCTGTGTACTAGCTTCAACACTGTTCAGCATGATGTTTTCTGCCATGCTTACAGATGTTTTCCAGGATGGTGACACTGGTATACCCATTAGGTATCGCTTTGATGGGAAGCTTTTCAACCTAAATAAGGTTGAAAGCTAAATCCAAGGTGCAGACAGAGGTGCTAGATTAGTTCCTCTTTGCTAATAACATGACAAAGGGTGCTCCAACAAGAAAAAATGCAAAAGGGTGCGGATCAAGTATCTGATTCATACGACAGCTATGATCTCACAATCAGCATCAAAAAAGGTGATATATCAGCCAGTACACACCTGGAAAGCCTTACAAGGAGCCTACCATCACAGTGAAAGGTCAACGATTGCAAGTGGTAGACAAGTTCACCTACCATGGAAGCACGTTGTCTAGAGTTGTGCACTTGGATGATGAAGTCAATATCAGGATTGCCAAAACTAGTGCAGCATTTGGCCGACTACGTGTAAATATTGGGATCAAAGTGGAATAAGATCTGATACAAAGCTGAAAGTTTACAGATCCGTGGTGCTGTTATACGCAGCACTATTATATGCATGCGAAACTTGAATTTACCAACGGCATGCCAAAAGTCTGAATCACTTCCATACAAGCTGTCTCAGAAAACTAGAAAACTTCTAAAGATCAAGTGGCAAGACAGGATTCCAGACACAGAAGTCCTGAAAAGGAAAGGGATGCAGAGTGTACATACTCTTCTGAATATGTTACCAGACTGTCCGATGAACGTTTGCCAAAGAAAATCCCCTATGGAGAACTACAAGTCGGAAAACGCCCCAATGGTGGTCAGAAGAAGCGATACAAGGGCACCCTTAAAGCCTCCCTTAAAGACTTTAACAAACCAACAGAGTCGTGGGAACAGATTGCAAGGATCGAGCAAAGAAGGGGTGCTGGTGAAAACCAAGCAAAAAGAATCAGCGAAGCCGAGCAAAAACGTGCGCAGCGGAAAGCCAGAGCTAAGGCATCACCAACAGAGCTTTCTTTCTCAGACTTCTCTTGTTCTATCTGCAACAGTCAGTTTAGAGCTAAGTTAGGTTCCATCAGCCATCTTAGAACACACAAACAGTGACGCTTCACGCATTTAATTAGGATCGGACATTGTCAGTAATGACAGACGAACAATTTGTTAGTTATGATCATTTAAATAAATCTATGTCCGCATCCAGAAAAGAAAACTATGCACACAGTGCACCTTTAACTTATCACAATTGCGTATTAAAGTGTAATTGGGACAAGTGGAAATACATAAAGATCGATAATATGTACTAAGGAGCATATCTGAGAAGAAACTAATGGCGGGTCAAACACGATTATTCACACGTACGTACGCAAACACGTGCGCACATACGTGTATGAATATATGTAAATATGTGTACATGCATACACACGGGTACTTTCGTGAGCTCACGCATGCACATTATTTTAACAAACTATTTGATAGAAAAGCATGGAACATAATGGTATATTGGCCATGATAATAGGCGAAGACTTGATCATCCAACAGCTTTCAGGCAGCGTGAACATGAATGCATTCACGGCTACGTAATGCATGAATGCACGTGTCTGAAGGTACGTTTTCTGACGTTGTATTTTGTGCAAACATATAGTTTAATAATACATCATGAACAACGTGCAAAAACGTCCCTTCTTACATATGCGGGCAACGAATGTCCAGATCAGTCTGCGCATCTGCATGTTTTATCCTATTTATGCCGAGTAGACGCTTCTACCTTAACTCTTTGGAACGGTCCACTTCCAATAGAAAGGGAGCTGGTTACTTTTTATTAATACTATGTTTTACAGAAATTCCTAAATTAAATGCAAAGATTGTAGACCCTGATCAGACGTCGTGTTCTGCACTGTTTGCAAATGTCCCTTTTTATGGGACATTAGGCACAAATGGATTAAAGTACATCTTACGAATATCTGAAACTTGCAAATTCAGTATACAACGTAATGGGCTGTGTGGGAGTAGATTAACCGACCGGCTCAGCATAACCACAACCGCTTTGATTGGGACGTAGAACTCTAAATCAAATGTGTACCGCATTTTATACCCTAAGTTTTCAGGACATCTTATCTCCTTACAATTTGATAAAAAAAATCATCCAATGTAGTTAATTAGTTCTATTTGCTACCCTCAGAGAGTTGACCAGTTAGAGATATGTGTCCGTCATTTCAAAATTCAGACATAAAACAATAAAACGATATACAGGTTCGTTGCCCGCAGATGTGAGAAAGGCCCTTTGCCCACCCACACTGTTCATCATGTACTTGTAAACTATATATGCCGGGCTTCTTAGCATAGTCGGTCGCTCAGATCCAGGGCGCAGGTTCGAATCCCAGGACGACCACATAATTTTCGTCGATATTGATCCACACACACACACACACACACACACACACACACACACATGATTCAAGGGCAATTGTAAGTTACTGACAAGAGTTTGTGCACAGAGTACAGGTTTGCCGCTTAGAGGACTCAGCCTGTCCAGGAAAAGTGGGAGTAGATTAACCGACCGGCTCGACATTACCATAACCGCTTTGACTGGGCCGTAGAACTCCGAATCAAATGTGTACCGCATTTTATACCCTAAGTTTTCGGACAGCTTATCTCCTTATAATTTGAACAAAGCAGTTTTAGTCTCATTCGACACGTCTTAAATACTGCCCCTGATCAGATGCCGCGGTATTCATATGTGCCTCTGTAAACGTGGGGAAACCACAATAACCACTTCCGAACACCGTATTTACCTTAAGTATTCAGACACCTTACCTCCTCACCATACTTATTCTAAAGGTCCAACAAGTCAATTTCACTACCTGTTGGAATGTCAAACAGTGTGGACCCAGATCAGACGCCGCAAAACGCGGCGTCTGATCTGGGTCTGCACTGTTTGTTCATGCCTGTCTGTCCTGGAATAAATACGGAGTGTATGTAGAGAGAAAAAGAGAGAGAGAGAGAGAGGACACTTGTTAATAGTAACACTTGAGGTTCATCACGTTCTAGTCGCTTCTTTTTTTTTTTTTTTTTCTTTTTAGAAAATAAGATTATAGATTTTCACAACACAGGAAAACGTGTTCCCAATCCACGTTTTGTGATCGATACATCAACAATGTCTGGCTTCAGATTCTCACGTAGCAGTCCACCTGCTGTAGTTAAAACATTAGCAGACGATGTTCTTAATTATATTATTTTTGCTTTTTCTTTGAAACTAGAGCTTAAAATTTCCTTCGTTAAAATTAAGTCAACTTTTAACTAGGAAAATGTATTTTCAAATGTAGTTAGTTACTATATATTAAGATTTAGCGTGGTGGGTAAAAATTTCAGAACACTGCATTTTGAAATATTATTTTCTTATTTTTCATATATAATAAGGATTGACATTTCACGGACATTGTCTAAGGAGTAAATATGTATGACGTGTCAAACCCTATTTTCTGGGGGGGGGGGTGAGGTGGGGGGCGGCGAGTAAGCAAAAATGTCATCAATTTTGTCGTCAGTTAATATTTTGCAAGTAGTTATGGTTAAACATTAAATAATAGCAGACGACGTTTTGAAATATGTTGTTCTTTTTCCTGAAAATGGGGCTGATCATAATCTCCATTTTCTGAGTAAAAAGAGAAAATTATTACCAATACATATATCATCTATTGCTTCAAGTTAAAGCAAACTGGGGCGGCAGACGAAAAGATTTATAAGGAATATTTCCAATTACTCTACTACGTAGTATAGTAGATGCTTCGCCACACTGTTTATGTTTTCAACCATTAGTTTGCTGCCATGTACATATGAGCAGACGACATTTTTATTCTTATTATTTTTTTTATTTGTCGCCCAAAGTAGGGACTGATATTAAAGTCAAGTCGGTTCGATGAGACAATTTGAATCAAATATAAACCAAACTTCAAGGAACATAACAGAGATGTTCCAATAAAATATCGTCTGCCAGTTTTACTGAATATAAGCAGACGACATCCTTAATTTTTTTTTCACCCCAAAAAGAGCTTGATAGTTTTTCAAATCCCCTCTTTGAGACGATTTGAATCAAATATCAAAACTACTTCAAAGAATGTAGCAGAGATGTTACGATAAAAAATCGTCTGCTAGTTTTTGCGGTTTTGCATTCCATGATTATTTAAACGGGCGCGGAAGTAAATAAGGTGTCTCAGTGCAACATCTTCCTGACGATTTAACGCTTAGCGCTCTGGGTAAAAATTTTCCAGCAGCGACATTTTGCAATATTTTTTCTAATTTTTCCCAGGAAACAAGATTTGACATTTCATGCAAATTGTCTCCTGTGGAGACAATTTGCATGAAATGTCGAATCCTGTTTTCTGGGAAAAATAAGACAAATATTTCAATATGTCATCTGCTGACAATTTACTCAGAGTGTTAAGCGTTAAATGTGAGAAAGGCCATGAATCTCTTACGTGCAATATACTCATAGAAAGGCATTTTATTGCCGTATCTTCCTTAATGTGAGAAAGATCACGACCAAAGAACATAACACGACGTGCAGTTTACACACATTTTCACTTCCAAATGTTATATTTTTGTAAACAAATTTTCGGGTTTGGTCAAATTCTCTAATGCACTAATAAGTCATTATTCTGTTTACTGTTGTCTGCTGTTATTTTCTGTAAAGCCTTTTCTTGAATCCAAACGGGACAAAACCTGTCTTAGATTAAAGTACACAATATGCAAAACATGTTCTGTAAGGATGGGTATAAAATAAACTAGGAAGGGACGTGCCGAAATCCTTTATTATGGTACAGAGGTGCGGCTGGAATTTTCACCTTTTTCATTCCTATACTCAGCAAACGCAAAACTTTACATCTGTTCATATGTTTTATGCCGAATAAGGATTCCGCAAGTACACTTAACTTTAGAATATCTGTAGGGAACATTTTGACGGAATGCTTATTGATTTGTTGCTCCTAGATAATAATAATAATAATAATAATAATAATAATAATAATAAACCTGTAACGAATTTTAAGAAATATGCCTAATCGTGTACGTTTTGATCATTAACTCATTCCCAGCAAACACACAACGTCGCAACAACGTCGTTACGACGTTGCAGCGACGTTGTAACGACGTTGTTGGGACGTTGTGCGTTTGCTGGGATTTATCCCTGCCATCCTATAATGGGACCTGGTCAAACGATGTGGACCCCAGGTCAGGCGCCGCAGATGTGTATATTGCAGTTAATACTTTCTGGTCCTTTGTAATCACTGAGCACTTTCCAGGGTTTTCAAAACCTTATCTGAGGGCCACTGATGAGGCCTGATTGGCCGAAACTAGCTAGTCTGGCCTGGGAAATTGGCACTTCAGCTATTTTTAGTTTTGTCAGAGTGTTCATTGCGCTCAAGGATTCTGTCTTTTAGATTCTATTCATAGGTCTAGATAAGAGCGAGTATCAGGTAAATAGTTTTCTTATTACTCGACGAAAACATATGTTGTGGGTACTCATTAGAAGCGCCTCGGCGAGGCGCTTCTGATGAGTACCACAACATATGTTTTCATTGAGAAGTAAGAAAAATATAGATACTTTTTGGTGGAAAAAAGCGCCTTATCAAGAGCTATGACTATTTACACTGTTTGCAATTTTTATTTTATTTTTTTAAAGCAAAACAAGATGAGTCAACGCACGACAAAACCTACAATAAGGCCTGTGTGACCAGCAAAGATCAGCCTGCACATGTCTTAGTTATACCATGTTTCGTGCGCGTGTACGATGCGATAATGCACGAGCGTGAGCGAGTGCATTATCACACGTACATGCGCAGAACCATGGTATAACTGATTTATCACATTTGCATGCATGTAGACTATCTACAAATGCTGAATGTTGGGAATTTAGGCCACTATGTGATAAGTACCCGTATAGCGAGAATTCTCACTTATCCTTCTTTGGATAACCCGAAGGCTGTAGACGGCACATGCGATCAGCGAAGACTGATCAGATTGCGCGCATGCGCAGTCTGATCTGAGTCTTCGCTGGTCGCACAAGTCTTATTGTGGGTTTTGTCGTGCGCTGGCTCAATTATTTTACTTCTCAGATAAAAATTGTAGAATCACATCATTGCCATTAAAGGGTTAAGGGTTTTATAGTAAGCTATAAGCTTATAAAACAAAAAACAAAAAAAAAAAGTCTCGCTTGCAATACATGATTTTTCGAAAAAGAAGTAAAAACAATAAAATAAACCGGACGCCCCTTCAATTGGAAATCGTCTTATGCAATGAGTAAGATCGAATATTCCGCTGCGCATTAATGGGATACGCACAGACCTATTGATAAACCTCACGTCAGCATCCCCACGATTTTGTCAATTTTGTTAGTTAGCAAATGTTGTTTTGGTATTTGTTTTTCCTTCCCTTTACCTTTTTATCAAACTATTTTTTTTTTTTTTTTTTTTGTTTTGTTTTGTTTTGTTTTTCTTTACTCTAAGTCATTGGTACATATGGAATGATGTATGTCATATTTACCCTATGTATTCGGACAGTCGGACAGACAGGCCTGAACAACGTATTCGCACAGTCGGACAGACAGGCCTAAACAAACAATGACGCCGCAATATGCGGCGTCTGATCTGGGTCCACACTGTTTGACATTCATTTAGCGGCATTTTAAACACTCCAACAGGTAGTGAAATTGGCTTGTTGGACCTTTAGAATAAGTATGGTGTGGAGATAAGGTGTCTGAATACTTAAGGTAAATACGGTGTTCAGAAGTGGTTATTGTGGTTTCCCCACGTTTACAGAGGCACATATGACTAAAAAACAAACATTTCACATTCACATGGACACGGGTGGTAATCTAGGGACGTGTCAATAGAATTTGTTCGCTCACCACATCCGGGAACTTTCGAGCTAGCACCCTCGGCAGGAAAACGGTAAAAAAAGATACGTCTCGAAGAACTTTGCCACTAATTATTTCTTTATTAGCGATTTATGAAAACATCGGGCAATGCTATCGTGTGTAGATATAATTTAACTTTTGTTCTCCGTTAGAATTTGTCATAGAAGTATGCAGGGCTTGAACATAATTTTGCTACACCTTTTGAATACCTTTTGAACACGGAACTGATATTTCTAAACTTTTCTATCAACGCGGAGATTTGGGCCTTTCCGTCAAATCTACAGCTTTGAGACTCCCTCAAGCATCATCCCTGATGAGATCAAACATGAAAAATTGTAAATAAGCTGAAAAATATTAGCGTAGAAAACGTAGCTGGCGAATAATGACGAAATTACTGTTCGAGCTAGTTCCCGCGACAAAGAGCTAGTTCCATCGACAACCCAGCAGGCACACACCGTTGAAACAACGTTGATTCAACGTTCATTCAACATCTTGATCTTGAATCAACATTCTTGAGCTTGATCCGTCGACCATTTTTTTTTCTCGTGATAAACACCCTTGCAACCTATGTCATATTGATGATGAAGATACGTATTTTCGTCAGTTACTAGTTCAACTGAATTTTGTGTTTTGTGAATTTGAGATTATTCACTTAGTGCACCTGTCATATGGACTGTCTGTCTTTCGAAAAATCGGGCTTCAGACACTTCGACCATCTATGTTGATATTCAGTATTACACTAATAATTTAGGCATATTCAGTATTACACTAACAATTTAGGCATAATTGGTCGAAATATCTACAATAACTAGAATATGTACTGGGTTCGCATTTTCGGTAAAATACAGTATTAAAATGGGCATGAGTAGTATAGGGTGCCACTATGGGGACACGCACCCTATACTACTGGCATGTTTAGTGCACATAGTATTTTTTCGCTGCATTATGCACACTTCGAGATTTCGTCATACATCCGAACATATGTTACATATGTGCATATCACCATGCTGATGACGCAGGTCGTTGCCCTTGATAAATGTCCCTTAAAGCTATATTCAAACGGGAAACAGTGATTTAATCGACCAACAAACCAGTCTGTTTTACTATTCGAAACGGCAGATAACTGGTTCAGAGTAGTCTCATGAGTAAATGGGACAAACCAAATAAATAGACTTGATGTGGATCTGACTGCATCGGTTCCTGATGGCCATTTACTTATTTTGCTGTGTTGGACACGTTTCTGTTATTGTCCAAATCTTAACACAGACAGAAGCTTGTCAATCTAATGAATATCAATCAGTTTGGTTGAAGAGTGACACAATGATTTGTTATTGCTGACATATTTCTGACGTTCGAATTTTATCAAATGTTGAAACGTGTGACAGTTAACAAGGGCATTACTGAATTTATTTTTTATGAAAGTAATGGTTAATGAAGCTCTCGGAGGTACTGCAATCAAAAGAAGTAGTGTACAAATAGGAGGCGAAAGTATTGAAGTGTATCGAGAAAAAAAAATGGAAGTCGCATAATATCGGTGAACATTTTCCGACAAAGCATCTTACTATAAACGCAATTTTTAGCCATTGACAAATAACTTTAAAGCAACCATCCTAAATAAGTTTTATCTCCTATTAACTTTTCGATCGTCCAAAAATGTAGTTTAAGTAATGGATTTATGGTACTCAAACCAGAATATGAAAATTAAAAAGTATTACAAAGTTTGCACCGCGGAACATATCCATAAAGCACTAGTTGTTTTGGGAAACAGATTTGTAGGCGCTGAATAATTATTGATACATAAAACCAACATCTTAAACGAATACGCTTAAATTCGATACACGATATTGCATTTTTCAATGTTTGACTTTATCAAAAAAAAAAAAAAAAAAAAAAGTACTGTGTTGAAAAACGGTAGCAGATAGGTACGAAACCTCTCTGAGACGTACTTCATTGGAACGAAACCTCTTGGATGGAATCTCTTGGAATGGACTTGCATTAGGACGAAGCCTCCATAAATCTGTATAGCCAAGGTTGATTAAAAACTCGTTTTACCTTATGATCTTGGTAGGTACGAAACTTCTCCGGGACGTACTTGATTTGGGACGAAACCTCTAGGACGGAATTTCTTGGAACGGACTTGCATTGGGACGAAACCTCCATAAACCTGTGTAGCTAAGGTTGATCAAAAACTCGATTTCCTTTATGATCTATCACGATAGAAAACATGGTCGACGGAAGTAGCTCATTGTCGATGGAACTAGCTCTTTGTCGAGGGAACTAGCTCGGACTGTAGTTTCGTCATTATTCGGCAGCTACGTTTTGTACGCCAGTATTTTTCAGCTTATTTATAATGTTCCATGCTTGATTTCACCAGGGATGGTGCTTCAATGGGTCTCAAGGCTGTAGACTTGACGGAAAATGAAAAATCGTGGGCCCAAATCTCCGTGTTGACAGAAAGTTTAGAAATATCAGTTCCGTGTTCAAAACTTGTTGCTAAATTATATTCAAGCCCTGCATATTTCTTTGACAAATTCTAACGGAGAACAAATTTAAATTATATCTACATACGATAGCATTGTCCGATTTTTATCAATCGCTAATAAAGAAATACTTGGAGATAAAATTCTTCGATACCTTTTGTTTACCGTTTTCTTGTCGAGGGTACTAGCTCGAAAGTTCCCGGATGTGGCGAGGGAACAAACTTCCATTGACTCATTTTCTAGCTAGTTCCCCTGATTCCCACACGTGATGGGGTTAATACTGTCAATATAAGACAACAAATGAGAAATTTATTATATTTTTTTCATTCACTGGAGGGTTTCTTTCTTTCTGAGTTGATGGTTTTAAGGCCTAGTCAACAATTTTATGTTTATGCCAAGCCGGTCAGTTAACCTACTCTCACTTTTCCTGGGCAGGCTTAGTCCTCTGTGCGGTTAACCAGTACTTGTGCACATATACTTTCTCCAATAACTGACAACTGCCCTGCTTGAAGCAGCTGGAATATCTAATCGTCCTTTCTGTGAATCAAGCTCACATGCATATCCCAGGAAGGAGGGGTGTGCGGGTATTCTGACTTTTGTCTGGTACATAGGCTTGGCCCCAGCATCTAGTATTTACCAAAATAAAATATCCTGTATATCAGCCATACCAAAAAAAATATCCGCTATATCAGTCATACCTATTCACTTTTTGTGTATAATGATTGTATTAGTAACATAAGTGCTTTAAAAAGTTTCCACCAGTAGCTCCGTTTTTACTTTAATGACACTGCGGCAGAAATAGAGCTGTTAAAACTAAATAAAAACAACTATCAGGTCAACAGAAGGTTTTAACCCCGATTCTTATAATCCCCCCCCCCCCCCCCCCCCCCCCCCCCCCCCCCCATAAACACGAGAATATTGATACACCCCAAAAAATATAGTCAGTTTTGATAGTGAGGCCCAAAACAAACCTGCAGATGGCCAATACCCTAAAAAATAACAACTTTTTTCCCAAACCTTGTGTAGCAGGCAAACTTTAGAGTGCACGCCCCCCTCCCCCTCGGATGCATATAGCCCCTTTGTTCTAAACTCTGCTAAGGGTTAATCACCAGGTCAGGAGGCAAATGGGGATATTTTAGGGATGTTTTTCAATCTTCTTTAAAATAATAGTATGTTGAGTGTGCTCATTAGAATCGCATTGATTAGGCTAATCTAATGAGTACACTCAACATAAATTTTCATGACGAAATAAGAAAATTTCTCCAGTTTCTCTCGGTTTCATTGAGACTCTTCATATGACAGCAGCGTAGTTTGCAGGGCTGCATACGTCCCCTAGCTAAGTCACCAGACAAAACTGGAACATTACTTTGTTCATACGCTCATACAAGTGTAAAATTTTGTTCACCTACCTTATTCAAACGTCTCAGCCTTCTCTGGTATTCTCTACTCAGTGGCGGAAGCTGAATTCGAACACGTTTTCTCATTTTTCTAATACTAACATCATACAACTACTGTATAATATATTTTTTGTTAACTTGTAATAGTAATTCTGTATGTTTTATTAGCTAATGAGCTTAAAACGTCTTTTTAACCCTTACACTCTCGGGGCAAATTCAGCAGGAGACATACTGATTATATTTTTGTTTCTTATTTTTCCAAGAAAATAGTCTTTGACATTTCATGCAAACTGTCACTAAATGTCAAAGTCTATTTTTTTGGAAAAACACAAAAATATTTCATAATGTCGTCTGCTGGAAGTTTAACCCAGCACGTTAAACGTTAGCTGAAGTAACGAAAGGTTTTTTGAGTGGGATTAAATCAAATGGCATTGTCCAGTGGGAATTTAACTTTAATCTTTAAAGGTACCGCATTTACCCTAAGTATTCGGACAGACAGGCTTAAGCAAGCACTGTAGACCCAGATCAAACTGTTCCAACAGAAAGAAGGTTGATCTGTGTAATGGGTCAGTTAGATCTGGATCTCGTAACAACCTTTTAGATTCACCGCAAAGCAGTCAAATGGACTTGTTCAAATTTTAGTATAAGTGTGGTATTTAGAATAATGGTCCAAATATTTAGGATATAGTAGTACGACTTCGGTGACTTATACAGTATTAAGGCCCATGAGTAGGTAAAACAGAAGAAACAACGGTCTAAAATCGTCGCCACGGGAAAGTTAACCCTTCCTTCCCTGCAGAAAAATATAGATCGTAACGAGCCGTCTCATCAGGGTCTACACTCTTTGCTATCCTGTTAATGTTTTTGACCGAAACCCCTGTTTGCAACAATAGATGTGTTCAAATCTAGATGAAAGAGTCCATTTCAGAGACTCAGGGATGAAATAGTTAATATGGATCGAGAACGTAGTGTAATTTGAAATGTCTTAGAAAATTTCAGAGACGGTTTCCAAAAAGTTTCATTGATTATGGTTTCACTTAAACACAAGTCATAAACTGGTGTTTTAAAATAAAAATTATATTTTTAATGATAGGACCAAAATAATGCAGAAATATAAAGATCAAAGATCTAAATTAGAAACAAAAGAAAACAAAACAAAACAAATCAAAACAAAACAACATAGGAATATAACTTCAATGGATAGCAGTAAGTCTAAGTCAAGGAACTATTTTTTTTACGGAACCAACACCGCACCCCTCCCCCCCCCCCCCAGCCCCGCCCCCGCCCCCCCCCCCCCCCCCCCACTCCCCCCAATGGTATATCAACATTAACGTTTCTCAGGCCTATAACTTTTAACTTTTACACTTGTTGTTCACATTAACAACTAATTAACTTTTAGTTTAGATGAACCCCATCTTTCCACCCCCCCCCCCCCCCCACACACACACACACACAAACACACACACCACCACCCAAGTTAAAAAAATCAGTGTTACACATGAAAGTATATTGTAACCAAGAAGGTTCCCAAAAGATAGGCATGACCAAGCGATGTTATCCAGAAGACCGCCGTAATTATTGGACCTCACCATCATGGAACCAATGACTGGAAACTGACACTGAGAAATTAGAAAAAGTTAATAGAAAACGCCCGAGCTTGTGTTACTGAACCTCAGTACAGTTCTATGGACAGTCTAAACTTCCTAGGAGATTTCATAGATCTAGTGGAAATACTTAAACACAGTAAAACCTCAATGGCTCAAACATCTTTTGGACCATGGGAATTATTCGAGAAATGGGTAGTTCGAGCCATTGAGGGTTATCATGGCGCCATGGCAGGAAGCAAATTGTGATAATTTAGGAAAGTCTTTTTGATCTTCTATACAATAATAGTATGTCCTGTGTATTCATTAGAATCGCCTCGTCACTGGAGACTAGAGCCAGTCTAGTCCTGCCCATACAGTTGTTGGAAAATGGGTAAACAAAAGTTATGTGAGACGGAGAACAGCATTTCCTGCAAGATTGTATGTGCGCCCAACGAAGACTGAGTGGAAACTGCATCTGCACAGTCTGATCATAGTCTTTACAGTGTACTCTGTGGATAGCCAAGAATCCAAAGCGTCTTCAGACGGACGAGCAGGCTAATCGGACTCATTGCTGGACGACAAAGCAGTCCTGTAGGAAATGCTCTGCCCCGGCTCATGTAAGAAAGCAAGGAAACATAAAAGGAGTCGAGCTAAGCGATGCATATTGAGGTATTCCGCCCATTCAGATCAGGGCATTCGCTGTCAGCGCATATTGCGGTAACAAAGATAATAAGTCTGCGCATCCGCGCATTAAGATCAGGGCGTTCGCTGTCCGCTTACGGAATCATTACATACTGTTGAATGAAACGACGGACCAAGCTAGCATTCTTTATAAATCTATAGCGGGCCGTTATCGGCGCGTCAGCTACCCTGACGAGCTGTAGATTTATGTAGAATGCTTACTGGGGAGGACAAATGAGATGGTGTGGATGAGTAGGATGATCTGAATAATTGCATTTCGCAGATGAGTGAAAGTACTTTTTCGCTTGATACGACCCCAAGGTAGGTGAATCTTGTGTGTGGATGGTAGCTCGGTGAAACAAGCATGGCATGGTTTGAGTGAGAGCACCTTTTTTATTCAGAAATTCATTAAATGACAAATTGATGGTTGTTTTTTTTTTTTTTTTTGTTTTTTTTTTTTTTTTTTTTTTCAAGAAAACAGGGATGGGACTGACATAGAAGACAATATGCATGAAAATTTCAGACTGTTTTCTGGTATGATTAAGCAAAGACGTATAAAATTACTTATTGTATTATTTACGTCCTTGGATTAAGTAAATGTTTTATAATGTCGACTGCTAACATTATACTCAGCATGCTTAGCGTTAAAACCATACTTCCGTCTCTATAGTCGGTAGAGAAAATTTCTATATTCAGTGCTAGCTAATTAATTCCTTCATTTTTAGGGTACTGCGTAATGGGTCCACACCTAAGTGGGGACTCGTAGAGACAAAGTATATTTTCGTAACGTCACGATCGCCATCTTTTGATTGCGAATCAACAATCAAATCATCCCAACTTTCAGTTAAATCTTATCAAGCTGACCGATTTTTTTAACTGTGCGCAAAGGCATGAAACAGCTTTGTTTTAGTTTATCGTATTATATCGTTGCCTGGAAACAAAAGACCAATCAGAGTTGGGCCCTTACAGCGCCAATCCGACGACTCCCGTCACAACTACAGTAGACGATGTTTAAAAATATTCTCGTTTCACTCTCAAAGCAACCATTCAGTGCCTACAGTTTTGCCCATATCTACTGCAGGACTGTTTAAATTGTACATTTTGATCAATTCTGCCATCAAAACATTTTAAAAAAGATTTCAGGAGGAGGCAAAGCTATTCGTAACAGAACCGTATCCGGTATCCTAGGCGCTTTATTGGTGTCCTATGAGATTTGGTGGTCTATGACCTTAACCCATTTTTGCCTCAATAATTTCAGTCAACTATTCCAGCATGTACTTGGTAAAGGTCCATTATTGGGTCGATCGTTAACAATCGAGCAATAGTATACAAATAGCCAAAATTTCCTTTTGGTATTAGTTGTCACGTGATTATTATAACCAATGTTATCAAACCGCGTGTTAGACGATATCCAGGTGGCCTCGTATCGCCGCGCTATTCTTGTCACTGACCTCAGAGTACAGTGTAAAGAGGGTTAACTAGGACATTGGCAAACAATACAAACCTAGATCAGAACGCGGCGTCTGATCAAGGTCTGCACTGTGTGCTTATATTACACAAATTTAAGGGTTAGATGAAATAATATGGGATTACCATAGTTACTTTTATTATTAAAACTTTCTAATGTTATGGCAAACAGTGTAGACCCTGATCAGACGCCGCGTTCTGCGGCGTCTGATCTGGGTCTGCACTATTTGCCAATATCCCTTTTATGAGACGCTAGGTATAGATGGGTTAAATGTTAAAACTTGTGGCATTTAAGATTGCGTGTTTGTTGTTCGTATAAACTCTAGAACTTCTTTTTAATGATGTGCCTCATTTGGCTGCATAATTTACAGCCGATTGTTTTAATAAGAAAAACAATCCGATTATTTTATATAGCTACGAATAAGTATGCCGATATTTTTATATGCTTGCACTTATATTTAAAAAAAAAAAAAAGATGGTTGACACTTCATGTAAAATGTGAGAGTTCGGATGAAATACCAACCCCTAGCTTCTGTGAACAAAAAAAATGAGAAAATATATTGTTAGTTTATCGTCTGCTGAATTGGCCTAGAGATTGCTAAAAGTTAAACGTATGAACACAGGCAACTGATGCTTCCTAGGTGGAGGCAATGTATGGGAAACACTTCTGTTGCAGAGATATAATAATCTTGCATAAATACCACATCCGCTTTTTTTTTTTTTTTTTTTTTTTTTTTTTTTTTTTTTTTTGCGCATGATTGTGATTGTAATTGATATTTTATAATAGTTTAATTTAAAACTATAACTGCTCAGAATCAGATGAAGTATGTCTCAGGCGACATTGGCAGCAATGATCCATGCCGGGACCTCTACATTTTTTTTTCGAAATCATCCAGCAATTTAGGTCGAGATTGCCATGGTCCCATAGTCTTATGTTGGAAAAATGGTTACTCCATAAAGTAATTAGAACTAAAATTAGTAAGAATGTTAAATTGCCTTCTGTTACTTTGTACTTTATGCTAACCGACTGTTTTGAAAGGCTGTCATAGTAACTACTCATTTTAACACATGAAACATTCGAATGATACCTCTCAAACTGGTCAACCGGTCGGCTGCAGTGTCACTACGGTGTTCTCCACTAAGTTTGAGTGTTTTAACTGATCGGCTGTCATAGCTGCTTATATAAATGGCAAAAAATGTAAAATTATATCCTCAAAACCTCTATAGCTTGACAGTAATGTGTTAATGCGTTCGTCTGTCAAGTTCGTGTTGTTTTTATTATTATTATTATTATCATCATTGTTATTATTATTATTATCATTATCATTATTATTATTATTATTATCTTCTAAAGGACATATTCTGTGACACCAAGAAAAGTAAGTTTGAATCTTATTGAGATAGCACAACATACTATGTCTGACGAAACGCTACTGTCACTACTGTTTGGGAAACATTCGGCAAAGATCTAATTGCAAGTCCTATATCTCAGTAGGGCCACAACTTTCAGATCTGTATTTCGCATTTCGATTTCCAGTTATCATACGTAATATCACATCCCCTTCAAGATCACTATCTGGCCAGATTTCTAACCGATCTTTTTAGTTTTTGTTTCGCGTTTTTTTTTTGTTTTTTTTTTTGTTTTTTTTGTTTGTTTGTTTTTGTTTTTGATTTTTTTTTGTTTGTTTGTGTGTGTTTTTTTTTTTTTTTTTTTTTTTTGTTTTTTGTTTTTTTTTTGTTTTGTTTTTTTTTTGGGGGGGGAGGATGTTTGTTTTTTTTGTTTGTTTTTGTTGTTGTTTTTGTTGTTGTTGTTGTTGTTGTTTTTTGTTGTTGTTTTTTTTGTTGTTGTTTTTTTATTTTGTTTGTTTTTTTTTTTAAGGCTTTACCAATGTTTTAGAGCAGAAATGGACCTAAAGCTACAATTTAAGAAAAAGAAAAAAAAAGGCAGTCATATAATATTGAAAAATAGGTCAAGGTCATAAAAATAATACCATAGTTTAAGTTCATATTAGAGAGGAAATATATGCAAGGTTTGATTATTGTAGTTCTTACAGCTAATCAGAAATGATGTATGTTGGAGATTTATGAGTGTAGGTAGTTTAAAAGCTAAGCGTTATGGTTGTTGCAACTGATGATGAACGGATATATGGCGGTACAAATGCGTCTCTGAGGTCAACATACCAAAGTCGTATTTTGGAAAGTCATAAAGTCGATATACACAAAGAAAAAATTAGAAATGTTCAAACAGACGGACATGGACCCAAAATAAATGTGATGTACTCCAGGCGTCCATAGAAAGTATGCTTTACTTGGTAAACTTGTTTAGCCCAACTTGCCTTTCAGCCTGAACAGAGATTTAAGAAGATACGGAAATAGCAATGTCCGGATTTTAGAAAATCTTTTTATGGCTTGGATTTGGCAAATATATCAGATAGAAGTCTGGAAACAGCCACATTTAAGGGATGATGCCTCCCATAGAACTGTTGGCATCATTTAAACGGAAAGAAAGACGACCAACTCCTTATGTCGTACCTGCTTTGTAAAGCCGCTATATCGTCCTCAGGCGCGCAGCCAGACGGAAGCTATGAAGCCCGGGCTTCAACAAAAAATTGCCAATTTAACTTTATTTTCACCTATAAACTGTTCAGATTATATCAAATGGGCCGGGGCACAGCATTTCCTACAAGACCACATGTCCGCAAAGCAATGACACAGATCAGCCTGCGCAAATGCAAACAAAGAAATGAAAATTTACAGATAAAAAAATTCTGACATTTTTCATGTTTCTGCTCAAAACATAGAATGTGTGTAATTATCATCAGACTGGTCACTTTGTGGTCTGTGATAACCATAAGCCTGGCGACAATACGTATGCATGTGATTACCATTAGATGGCAATCACATGAACTATTATTACCCAACCTACTATATACAGCTCAGTGAAATAGTTTTGTCTATTTAGACTAATTACTACTTAATTCGGCGCCGGAGCTACGTCAACGAAATAACGCAGTGTTGACGTCACCAGCCGTCCAATAGTTTTGACTATTCTACAGTTGATGACGTCATCCATTTTAACCCAATGCAAAAGCGCTCAATGACAGCTCAATGAAATAGTTTTGTCTATTTAGACTGATTATTACTTCAATGGCGCGCGCCGGAGCTACGTCAACGAAATCATGCAATGTTGACGTCACCAGCCGTCCAATAGTTTTGACTGTACCAAGGTTGGTGACGTCGACTTTCACGGGAATGACGCTGACGTGCCGACATCGCATGCCAATTAAAACAGCATCGAGCTGTCCACGGCACCTCGGGCAATAGTTTTGACTATTCCACAAACAGGCATGAAATAAGTGTATATTATGGGCTGAGTGAGGCCTCGTGCAAGGAAACCAAGTTCACATGCACACATTGAAGAACCAAGCATTCATGCATATCACTGCAGTCTAGCTAGTGACTTTATTCCATGTTAAGCCATAAAGTGCCAGTCACAACAGCA
Source organism: Anodontia alba (assembly GCA_964016985.1). NCBI lineage: Eukaryota > Metazoa > Mollusca > Bivalvia > Lucinida > Lucinidae > Anodontia > Anodontia alba. The sequence goes on from OZ024823.1 coordinate 88,896,637, forward strand.
TCACATGACATTTTATTTTTTCCCCTTAAGAATATATTACCTGATATTCTGATATATTGGCTGGGCAGCCAATTCAAATGAAGTATAATTCTTTGTTTTCTCTGACAATTAATAATACCAAATCTTTACAAAATTGAAGGTTTATGGATGATTGCCAGGGAGACCAGCCAGCTTGCACAGATGCTGAAAAGTGTCTTCACAGCACAGGTGAACAATGAAGGCCCACATCAGTCTGCACATCCACAGTCTGATCAGAGCATTGTCTCTCTGTTTACAGAATCACTAGATAGTTTGAAATGTGCCAGTAGACACCCATGGCCCTGGTGTAACTGCATGGATATGCAGGCTAAATTTGGTCTGCATTGTCCCCATATCATGTCATATAAAGCCGCACAAAAGTACTATCCTTTGATCAATATTGTGTCCTTGAAGAAGTTGAAGAAGCAGCAACATTAACCTTTACCATTCTCTTAGCTAACTCAGCAGACAACAAATTTACAAGTTTTCTTATTTTTCCCACAAATAGGCTTTGACATCATATGCAAATTGTCTCCTGAGGAGACAATTTGCATTAAATGTCAAAGCCTGGTTTCTTGGAAAAATAAAAATAACGTTTCAAAATGTTGTCTGCTGGAATTTTTACTCAGCATGCAGAGGGATAAGTCACTAGCAGAAGCATGGTTCCAGATTAGGAAAGCCTAGTTCCAGATAAGCTGTGGTATCCACATAAATACATTTCTCTGCATTTCTGCATGAAAATATGTACTGTGGGTGCTCATTAGAAGAACCTCAGTATGATGCTGCTAATGAGTACCCACAAGAAGTTTCTGTGGAAAAATAAGAAATCTCAGTCATTTTTTGTTGTTTTTTTTTCTTTTTTTTTTTATGAAAACATTGCCTTATCTGGAGCTATGGTAAAGTATTGGAATTTTCATGGAAACAGATGTTTTGGAATCTCATTAGAATCCTGTCATAAAAAATGTTTTTTCTAAGATTCCAGAATAAATGTTTTTGTGAAAAGTAACAAAAGTAACTCCTTTTTTATCACCAAAACTATACTTATCTGGAAATGACATTGTTTTCCAATCTCCAGTGAAGGAAGAACTACCACCTGAACAGACAGAGTGGGCGTTCAGGTTACCATGGTTCCATACTAATGACAATTTAGAATAACTTTCTTAGTTTTCCCAGTGTATAGTTTCTGGCAAGTCTTGAAAATCGTCTCTAGTGACAACTCACATGGAATGTCACACTGTTTTCTCAGAAAATTCTATATTGTTTGTTCTAATTTTAGGGTTTATTTATTATGACTTCGCTTGAGAAATGAGCCAAGACATGCAACGAAAGATCTTATGATCTGTCCAGTTATTGAATTGTTGTTTTTTTCTGTTCCCTTGATTATCTATTGCACCAAAACATACTCTGAAGGTGCAGTGGGACC